>KZ308287.1:235964-373762 GCA_000376725.2 Ladona fulva | reverse complement strand
CATACAAAGAAAATAACAACTAGAAAAGATAAAAACAAATACAATGGCAAGATACAAACACTGCAGGTTTAGAGCAACAACATATCTGATTAATCTACTGATCTATTTAAACAGTTTTTAATTAAGACAGATACATAAAGTTATATCATAGTAATTCCTGGCATCTAAATTTCTTCTCAAAATTAAGGAAAATGGATTCAGTTATCAAATATGATTGAAAATAAGATTATATATAATCGTCCGGAATCAATTTTTCGTAAGCTTTGGAGAAACTATGTATGTCCTAGCTTCCTGTCCTCCACATCACTCATCCTTCCAGTGGACGGCGAATATTTCATTAAATAATTGTTGATTACATAATTTCTTATTGTATGAACTATTTAATGAAGTAAATAAACATGCTTGGTCCTAACATTATTGTTGATTCTCTTTAAATCTGCTTCTTCTCTTAATTCTTCCCAATTTTCTCTTTTCCTTCCTCTCTTCCCGGTCTTCCCACCACTTGCTTTCCATATCATACACTTTACATCATACAAAACTACAATTTACTCACTGTGTACAACTCTCTACTTCCTACACTTCCTCACAACTTCCTTCCCTTTGCATCCTCATACCACTTCCCTTTCCATCTCTATCTCAGCACCTTTCCTAATACCGAAGGCCATTGTCTTTCCTACGGCTGAATAACGACGAAAGGCACATTTACGCCAAAGAATACTATCGAATCGCCTCACTAATGAAAGAACAAAATTTGGATGAAGTCGCATGCATTCGCAAATTATCGCGTGTTACCATATTATGGTCATTGGTGTATTATTAGACGTATCGAATAACGTCAATCTCTCACACGAGACCTTGGAAAGAATCTGCATATCTAATTTACTTTATTGTCTCATAATACAAGATTGACGTTCTTCGATACGATACTTTCTAAAGTGAACAGTTTGGAAAGATTTACTGAGCAAATGTATTTATATTTACCTCTAATCATTTTCCTTGAAATTCAGAGCATACAAATTTTATAATAAAATGCTAACAGATGAGTGAGCTAGGAAAGAAATATCACAGAGCTGTAATAAGTAAATATTTTCAAAATCCCATGGAACCTTGCAATTCAGATTTACTTATAGTTGAGGCCATCAATATCGAGAACAATGCAAAATATATTTAATGTTCATAATAAACGTTCTTCTAACTGAATGAATAATATATCTCACTCTCGTTTTATTTCAAGATTAACCAATTTATTAAATATTAATTAATGATTCATGAACTTATTCAATCGTTAAAATATGCTGACACATTTATAAAGCCTCATTTTAAGCATTTTTTGATTTATTTCTGCAAAACTTTACATGCAGCAGTAATTGCCAATTTACAATGAAGTATATAACATGGAAATGGAGTTTGGTGGTGGGAGGGTTATCAGGCAAACATTTTGGCCACCAAGGTTGGCAAAACATACGTAGTTAAAGGAGCAAAACAGTCTGGTCGAAAATATTTGATGACATTTTCAAATTAACTGCATCGGATACGTATTAATATTAGAGACATACAAATAACGTAATGTAGCAATCATGGAGGAACGAAGCTCATTGTCAGTTCAATATGTAACTATAAGCCAGGAATGATCTTCTCATTTCATGAACATTGGCAGTACTATTGCCTTTATTTTGACAATTTTTTCCATGACTTTATGATTCCTAGAAGGTTTATGAGTTAACGACATTTTTCCTGAGATTAACTCATTGGATATAGTTTTATTTAATTATAAAATATTTATATTCCTCTATCATAGGTGTAAGGATTAATCACCAGTTATAAAATCACCAATTATAAAAAAAATCATTGTATATAGATGCATAAGATATATACTCATGTTACTTGTTATATAATGTGATAAAATATTTTTATTTTTTAATATTTAGTATTTATCTTGGAGTCACATCGATATAATAGGATACAAACTACTAAATCAGCATCTGCTGCCAAAATCAAATTCTACAGTGAGTTGCGTTCCTTTTTCCAACAAGACAAGGATTAAATTAAGTTGTAAATATTTTGTAACTCTAATGTAATGATAAAATATTCTTTTTCATATTAATTCATAAGAAAATTTTATTTTAGGTGATTAAATAAAGTTAATTATATGTAATAAAAAACAAATAAATTTAATAATAATGTTCAAAGGAAAATATTATAATTATATTTTTAAAATAAAGCTTTGGGCATATTATTCAGAATGAAGTAGTAATATAAGTTAATTAAAATTGTTTTATTACCTATGATTACAGTTTATATAACCATTCATCTACTAAGTAGCAACTTACTAATGAAATTTAAATGTGATTCTATTCTGGCATGACCAATTTAAAAACTTGTCTTCTTGACTGAAGCTACAAGAATCGGAAATTATGGGAGCAATCATCACCATTATGCATGCAGAGGGACAAAGTGACACTATGGAAGATATTTTAGTAACCCTCCAGTCTCGTGTACTCGCATAACATTTTCAGGCAAAGATATTCGAACGTTTAAGGTTTATGCAGAGTTCCACATGTTTCCATATTTCGAGTACTTTCCCGCGGAAAATCACTATCACCTCCTAGCGGCAAACTCGAGAAACGTTTGGGCAGCAGCTTTGGGAGTACGTAGCAGGGGAGAAAGAGGTGATCCTTTGGTCTCCCCTTCTTTTGTGAGTGCGGGAAAATGAAAGGAGGGTGGGAAGGAAAGTGTCGGCAGTGACATCTCTTGACCTTGGCTCTAACCAGGATGTACTGCTCACAGTAGATGACGAGCTTCTCCCTTTTCTATTTTTACATCATATACATTTTTCCCTTCAGCTGATGCTAATAACGTACAACAGTTCACGCAGCACGACATATTTTGCTTGATGGCGTAGTGAAGATGTAGATATCTCACTTTTAAATGTCCTGTATTAGAGAACACGTCATAATCAGCGTTTCAATATTCACTCACCATTTTCGAAAGTTATTTATAAAATATAACTAATAATTCGGAAGTGTGAGGTGATGAGTTATGAATCAAATCATTAAGATAATGACTGTCAAAGACTGTGGTTAGAGTATTGCCTTTTATGTGCCTCTCATTCTCGGATTCCTTGTAAACTATGATTTATGAACATGTCCTTAAAGTACTTAAGAGATGATTTTCAATTTTCAAATTTAACGGCAAATACAAAATTATTTCTGAATATTATATGATAGTATCAACTAACCAGACTCAAAAAATAGTAAGTGCCCTTCGATAAGTAAGTCTTGGGAAGTTTGTTTATATGCTACAATAATCATTACCAAATATAAAAAATCAGTCTGAAATAACAAAAGACAAGTTAAATCGGCCCAGCTACCCAAAAACGTGAGACTAGATAGGAAAATTCATCGTTTTGAAAAAAGGATTAAATAAATAGAAATGTCTTTAAGGTCTCCGGTTGCCTTTTCAAAACTATAAGGATAATAACAATTTAATAGAGTGGCTTTATTTTGGCGAGGTTGAGACTACAAAGTCTTTTTTTACATATAACCCTTCGTTATATGAATTTAAAAGAGATAGCTTGAAAAATTTCACAGTGGAAAACAACTTTATGGGTTCAAAAGCTCAAGTTTTTCCTTAGGAAAAATTACACCACATCAGGAAAACACCAAAAAGGAGGGGAGTATGAAAAACCTACAAAATCTACTGATAATTAACTAATTTTTAAGGAAAAGACAGTCTAAATCACACCCGAAAAGTAAACAAAACTGTACAGATTCATTATTACATGGAAATAACAAATAAAAATACATATTCATAAAAAATATGAGGAAGGGTAACGCAATGGGTTACCACAGCAATGTAGTGAATCATTTGCTGTGAAAACTTTACTGCGAAGTTTCCTAAGATTCTTCGTTTAAATGCATGATTCATATCGCGCCTATCGTTAATTGATTAGAAGGAAAAATATCGTCCAAAACTGTTGTCGCAAGTTATTAAAAACCAGGAGTAAGTACGAGTTTTGGGAAAGGTCTTCATTCATCGTTGGACCGAGAGTGGTACCATACGATTTTTATTCCGTTTCAGCTGTTTAAACAACAGTTACGTGGATGTATGTAACAGCTACGCATAAAATAGTTATAGCCTACACGACGATACGTATTGTAGGCAACTTAAGATAAGGGTTTTCAGTAGTACGGTGCTATCTCAGCTAACGAGTAACCATGATAACGAATTTTTCTGTTACAGAAGATTCATTTCTGGCGTTTAACGAGCTGGGCTAACGAATATGGATTCGGTTAACGAATTATTAACTAAATGCGCGCGCTGACGTTAATCAGCGAACATGAAAGGTCGGGCCAATCCAGTGTCTCACCTTTTCCGTTTGTATTTGCGGCAAAGAAATGAGCTGACCACATCACATAGGGGACACCCACCAAATGGATTGCTTATGTTCAAGACAGCAAAAAAAGAGACGCATGATAACGTAATGTTTCGGCTAACGAAGATTTCGGCTAACGAATTTCATTACAGGACGANCATGTCCTTGAGACCTTCAAGGGCAGATCCCTTTTTACGGAACGTTTCCTTAGCCTGGGACAAGGGTGATGCTTTTTTAGACCCTTTCTCACACACCCTTTAGTTACCTGACTTGACCAGGAAAAGAGAAGCCCCACTTTCCAGCAGTAACGAAGACTGAAACATATTTGTTAAAACTGAAACGCAAAAGTCAATATCCTCAACTTCCATTAACCGATGAAAAAAATAACAACCGCGAATATTTAAGAAATAACACCATTTCTGTCAGTAAATAGTGAATTGCAAGTTCCGTGTCCTGGATTTTATTTTGAAGTAACCAATTATTCGTATATGATCCTAAACAGCTGATAAATTCTAGTGCGAAATTTTAGAAAATTTAGAGTCCTTCTCTACTAAGATTCTAAGAATCTAGTTACTTCGAGGGCTTGTTTGGTCAGCCTCATAATATTGTTTGTAGAACAGAAATTAATTGGTAAATTAATATTAAATGAAACTAATTCAATGATATTTGGTGTGAATTCATCATACAAAATAATTTATTGCAAATAAATGCTTACAATAAAATCAAATAATTTGTACAAATAATTTGATAGTATTGTATCAAATAATTTGTACAACAATTGAATAATTTGATTTTATTGTAAACTTTGAATTGTAATAAATTGTTTTGTGCAATAATATTGTTCTTCCTTTCAATTAGCACAGCAAGATGCAAGAGGATTGGAACGATCGCTCCCCCATATTGATGTCTTTGCTAAGCAGGTAATATTCCTTGGGTACGACAAGAAGGTTAAACAAAAAACTAACTGCAAACTTTTTCTCCGAACACTCTACACCCTTTGGATATTTGGGGGGAAATGGCATTACAACAGTAGGAGAACTATGATCACATTAGGACTTTTATTCCTTAAAAATAAGTAAAGTTTAAAAATCGCCACCTGGTTGGCAAGTCAGCCTCTGTCTCGTTAGGGATAAGACATTTTGGATTTCGGATATTTACCGCTTTTCATTATAAGGATAAAAATAAGATCAAAATATCGTAGCAATTCTTTTCTTTTAGCAATTAACTTCGATATATATCAATAGAGCCTCCAGAAATTATGTTCTAGAGTAATGTCTTACATCTTGACGTTCAGTATAAATTCATGGCTCTCAATATCCCGAAATAGTAATAATATGATAACAATTGGTGACACTAATTCTTTAGCCTACTTTTCACCGAAAAAACTGCTGGTCTTTCTGGAGTAATATATCTCTTATCGACGAATGAATACATACATGTATATATGTACATTATAAAAATTCTAATTATACTTGATGAGTTTACTAAATACATTACATGGATCAATGAAACCAAGAATATATATTTCAAATTAATCAATCCAAAGGTCAATATATATTTATTAACAGTTAAAGAATTTAATCAAGTTATTCTTAAACATTAATATTTTTGGGAATTTTGATTTCCTTAATTCATTGAGGAAATGGAATTAACTCCCTTTTCAGCTAGTAAAAATTTCACTCTAGCAAAAATAGATATAAATACAGAAACTCCGAGACACGGCTGTTTACTAATAATATACTCCAAAGAATAAGACTTATGGAGTATTTTCTAACTAAAATTAGACATATTATAGAAGTGATACGAATGTTGCAAATTGTGGTTTATTTATGAGTTATTATATTATGAGTCATTAAAATTAATATTCAATCAACCTGCTTTATTGTTTTCTGCGCGTGTAACTATTCCAATGTCAATCTACTGCCATTATAATATGCTTGGAAATAGACAATTGTCACTAGTTCACGAGCCAGTCGTCATTTTCGTCACGAGTCGTCATAGTCATTTTTTATCCCAAAATTCCTCATCTCTTCTCACGTGACCTCTTCCTGATGTTCCGAATTCCCCGGTTGTCACCTACCCCAGAATCCATTCCTTCCAAACCGTCGCGTCGAGATAAGCTCGTCACTTTGGCGACCAACTCGACTCCGTCCCACGTGCTTGCACAAAGAGAGAAAAAGGCATGCGGAGAGGAGGTCAGTTCAGGAGGTGTGGGAGGGAGGGCGACAGAAGCTCCCTCTTCGCGACATTTTTTCTAGAGGAAGCGAACGACAAGGCAAAAGGGGGAAGAGTCCTCGGACGCACACAAATTTCGGCCTCCGCCTCCCGCTCCCGGAGGCGGCAGTCCGCGGGTGGAGGCACTCTGACGAGGTTCGCAACCAACGACGCGGGTCGATATGTGCAAGGCTTCCAGCATGGCCGCCGCAGAAGAACAAGTGACGATCGCAGAGCGCGAAGCCGGCGCCGGCCGCCACCTCTTCCATGGAAGGAAAATGGCGGTGTCCAGCGAGGAATGCAGTTCG
Organism: Ladona fulva; assembly: GCA_000376725.2. Classification (NCBI taxonomy): domain Eukaryota; kingdom Metazoa; phylum Arthropoda; class Insecta; order Odonata; family Libellulidae; genus Ladona; species Ladona fulva. The sequence goes on along the minus strand of KZ308287.1, from coordinate 366,865 downwards.
GCGGTTGATGAGGGGGTGGGATGAGGGAGAGGGGATGTTTATTCGAGGGAAGGGGGTTCCGACTAGATAGTGGGGGGAGGGGGGGTAATGTTGTCAACTATGTTTAGATAGGAGAGGGCGATGGGAAAAAGTTATAGGGATGGATTGCCTATTCCTTGGGACACGGTGAGTCAAATTTTCATATCAAACGTAAATTTTAGATTATACACTCCCAAAAATATCATGCGATACATGCAAGTCTAAGCTAACAAAGATGGCAATTGCGATTTTATCTTCTTAGACTTTTGCAGCATTAAAATTTTGGAGACTCCCGTGTGCTATTTCGCCCATTAATACGTTTATAAGTACAAAATCAAGAAGACACTTCTGAGTAAAACTTTAAAACTTTCCTTTGCTTGATTCAAAGTATTTCCTGAACTCTTGATGAAAATATCCTTTGTTGCTGCGTTATATACGCTAGATGTTACAAATGTTGCATCTCTGTTTTCTATATTGACCTTACGAGCTGTAGAGGATTCGTCGGTGGAGAGAATTCTCTCACCACGCTGAGATATTATTTCATTCAGCATCAGCGAATGAGTAAACCTTCCAGGAAGTTAGCACCGTTCTGGAATCTTTATGGCGACTCTAAACAAATTTATTGCTCAGAAATTAGGTGTCGATGTTTGAGAAGAAACAAAACCTTCGTAACACTGACTATACTCAGAAGGCGAGCCACGGGGAATTTGATCTTGTTCCTTCAGTGGGGGAATAACTTAACTGATATTAAATAATGTATAGATAAGGGTACCTCTTTTATATGGTCCTGAGATAACCTGAGATGCCTACGCGTTCTCATAATAACTCAATGGCCTTAGATTTTATATTATATAGTTGGAATCATTTCGTTACCAGATGCTGGGAAGTTTTCAATGTTTTCTCCGTGCGAAAACAGAGCTTCCTTTTCTGGAAGTGACGGTGATTATATTTATGAAGAAGCAAGACTTTAACTAATAAATAGAACATTTTGTAATCCTGTAGGTGGCTGTTTGTTAAGAACTGCGTACAAAGGGGTTATGATACTAAAACTCTACGTTAAGATAAATTATTTTCGTCAATTGCTATTTCATAAATTTATGAATAATTGCTGAGAATTCTTCCCGATATTTCATGTTTGGTGATTGTTAATCATGAGCTATTTATCCTTTAATACAGTTGGTTGTCAAGAAGCAAGATAATCTTCTCTCGGTTGTCATCGTTGTAATTGCCAATATGTTTATCTCCGGGTACCATAACGAATTGAAAAAAAAATAAGGTAAAAAATAAGGAAGGTCATCTAATTTTACTAATTTAATTTTCATCTCCCTTTTTAAAGTCTTTCTAATATTTACTAAAAATATTTCGTAAGTTGTTCACCTAGCCTTGACTTGAGGATATCTTTTTTTTTTCCTCCCGGAAATTATAATCACAATTATTTATCCTTATCTAGTGTAAAAATATAATGTCATATATATTTTATTTAATTGCTTGTTGAAGCCGAAATCCTCCTGCAATGTATTTTTTCCAATGATATAATGCTAACGATAATATATATCGATATAATTCGATAGGTTTAATCTGGTGTATGATGGTGCTGTGATGAGAATTTTGGAATTCATTCCCTTCGTCTCACACAACGTCTCTTGTTTTTATTCGATGATTTATTTCTCGTTCCAGAGGAAGTTTATTCGAAATTTCAAGTATTGAAATTCATCCTGATGTCTACTTTCTGAGGTATTTTAAATGTAATAATTCAGAAGCAAGAATTGCGATTCTGAAACTACTTAAATATATCCAAAGGCTGATTTGTAATGTTTGGTTTACCATAGATTTTTACTCTAAATTAAGAACTAGACGTTATTGGCAACTAGATGTTGACTACCAGTCAAAAATCCTCTATCGTCATCTAACATTTTGAATGTTATAGATATTACGGTTAGTAATGATAGTGAAATTGGTACTCAGTAACTGAAAATGTTTGAAAATGTCCTCATTCCTTAAAGCCATGAATTCTACATATTCCCTCAACTTAGGCATATTGATCCCTGGAAAATAAAATGACCTGTCAGTCTTTACTTGTTGGAATTAATGTTAAACGTAACCAATAAAGTTGAAACAGAAAAGTCTTAATCTATACTGCACCGCAAAAAAAGTCCGTGATCAATGTTTCGGTGCAAAACCTTGTTATCATGTTTATCAAGCCAACAATTGAATCAAATTTATTACTATCACAGTAACCACAGTTGCCGATCTTAGTGGTTTAGAGGATAAATATAACGAATTTTTCCTTCTTTTAACGATCCTTATTTCTGTTCTCAATGGTGCATGTTCTATTATGTTGATTCTCCGATAACTTCTCATAACATAACGTTTGACTTAAAGTTACTGAACTTGTTACTTTTAATTAATAAGAGCATTACTTTCAGTCAATAGAAGACGTAATATTAACATTTTAAATTGCCTCTGAAAAGCGAATTTAAGATATTTTATTCTTTTAACTACTTTTTCCTAAGTTTATCGACTTCTTAGCTACTTTTCATAGAGCATATAGGGACATTTTCAAAAATAAATTGGCACCTATAACTGTTACACATTTTATATGTCCGAGTTTGAGTTAATCAGTTTTAACCTGTCTTGATTTTTTTGCGAATTTGAAATCGAATTGCATGGTTTTCGAACAGCAAAGTTTGATATGTCAATAATTTTCCTTGGCTTATTAAGTTCAAACTATCGGATGCTGTAGTTTTGATCCAAGTATTCGAAGTAACTCAATGCTGTCAACCTTTTGATACTAATTCCACCAAAAAATTTTATGTCCCAGTATTTAAAATCGCCATTGAATTTTATCATTTAAATAACTAAATAATGACAGAATTTTTTCCAAAAAATAGTATTGTTTGCATTTAAGTATGCTGTTTTCTTTTTCCATGGTTATGAGAGAGGAGAGTTAGATCAGCGCGTTGTTATGACCGAGGCATGAAATTGCATCAAATTTCATCGAGTTCTGAAACTCCCATTTATAGCTGACTTTTATTAGGCGTAAAGCGGTAAAGTGAAAGGCGCTCGCATTCTTATCGTTCAAATGTATTGTTTCAACATATGCTCCTCAATGCTGAATGCAAAGTTTTGCTCTGGAACTGAGGCTATTTAGCGGTGCTGCAAAAACTACGACTCGCGCCCAAATTCCGCCGCACCTCCTTTTGCCCTGCTAAGATAATATGGCAGCGTAAATCCCGAGGGATCGATAAACGATTACAAATTTCATAAATTGTTCTGTTTGCCAAGATGTTCAACCATACTTCACCTGATTTAATACAATGTAATAATTTTTAGATAGGTTTACTCGTTATTTTAAAAACAGTTAACACATTCGGGGGTGCGGGATGAGTATTCAAGAAAAATATGTCTTTCGAATTCTTTCATTCTTCGAATTCATTTATCCTAATCTAGATGTGTAGATAATATTCAATGAAATGAATGAAATAATTCGAAAAATACATATATTTGAAATATTCCATTACCCTGAATAATGTTTTAATAGTACTATGGCTATAAAGTGGGAGAACCACTTTTCTGAAACAACGATTTTCAAGTCGTCAAGGATCCTACGATTCTACAAAGGATTTTATACCGAACATCATGTTTTTCCGACATTTTTGGAATACCTATCGTGATTGGAATCCGAAATCGCCCTTATTATGTTTATAACATCTCATCCTCCAGTGTTCGAATGTTTACATGCTCCACTGTAATTGCGAGTTCGATTATCGATTAAGTTCTTTCGATTCTAGAACTTATTTTTATCCAACTCCCTTAACTTTGATGCCTGGCTAACGACAAGACCTTTGATTAAAAGACTTCCTGTCAGGAGCATTTCCAATGGTTTCATCTCATCCCATCTTCAAACAACTTCACAGACAGAGGCGTGCAAGAATATTGTTAATGAATCCATAGATGTCGTTTTCGTTTGAATAGCGCGCGAAAATAGGCGAATCGGCTACCTTGAGACCTCCGCAGGAGCGATTAGCATGTGGATATCCGACTTTAATCTCTTCGTTCTTCAAAGAGAAGCCAGGAGGAATGTTGGGAGGGACTCTAAAGTCTCAATTAAGCAAACATATGGGCGTTCCTATCATTATATCAGCACTGGCGCACGAAAATTTAGAGAGAGATCTCACTGAAATTTTGCGCTCTCATCTTGAGCGGGGCGACTGCATCTGCAGAGCCAAGGATAGGGGCTCCGTGGCAACCAATCCACTCGGCCTTCTCTCCTTTCGAAACGTGAATTTATTAGGATTCCACGTGGGCTCTAGGAGCAGGCGAGCATGGGAGGGGAAGCGGTCCAAGCGGAATGAAGGCGGCTGGGTTCTGCTGCAATCGTATTGGAATCTGAGGAGGAATAGGTGAGCAGGACGCGTAGGAGGTCAACGCGGCGGATTCGGAAACGCCGACGCTATTGAAACTGAAATGAAAATAATCGAATGCTTCGGCTTTGTCATACGCGCTGTTACCACTCTCTGTCTCTCATTCAGTACAAAGGAAGTCGTAAGTTCGCGAGGTAATACCCTTTGAAGTATCATATGTCTGCGCAGCATACATAATCGCAGAGTTAACAAAAATGGGAATGAAAACACTTCAGGAAATTTACCAGAAAGGTTAATCTAATACGACACATTTATAATATTTGAATGCAAATGCATTAGTGAATTTGTTTAATTGAATTTTGAGTTTATTAAATTTATAGAATTCTTAAATAGAAAAAAATACAGACAAGAGACTTATTATGGGCTTACCTTGTATTCTAATCCACAATGGGTACCAAAGCAACAAAAATAAATTGATTAACCCACATAAATGTATCGTCAAATATAACGTGAGAACAAAGGTAATCCATTTGTGAGTTGTCCATAATAAGCAANTAGAAAAAAATACAGACAAAAGACTTATTATGGGCTAACCTTGTATTCTAATCCACAATGGGTACCAAAGCAACAAAAATAAATTGATTAATCCACATAAATTTATCGTCAAATATAACGTAAGAACAAAGGTAATCCATTTGTGAGTTGCCCATAATAAGCAATCGCAATAGCAAATCCAAAGCCTTTAGCCAAAGAAAGGAATTTTATCGCTGATCACCGCGGGATTTACGTATAAAAGGGAACAGCTCTTTTCCTTCGCAGTGAATTTCCAAATATAATGGCAGCACACGTTATCTTTATTTCTTTTTCCGTAGTAGTGGTGCTGTTAAAAGTGCTGAAGGTCATTTCGTACATTGGCCACTAACAGGAATCGAACCCGGGACCGCTTTCACCAAAATCAAACGCGTTGCCCACTTGGATATACAGGAGCCTTCCTTCTCTGTAAATCACCAACAATTTCAATTTGTTATGTGTGATTTGTTGCTTATCCCTTTTCCTTCAAGCACAAAGTATTTCGTATGTTGGAATTTTGCATTTTAGATCCTGGTAACAACGACGGTAAAACTTCTAGTTTGCGATGAGTAATAAAATTTTCGAGAACGAAAGCAAAAATTACGGCATTTTCGACAGCACAACAATGAAAAGTGAATTAATAAGAAACCGTCATTCGGGCCTGGCGAATTCTGTCAATGACATTCAAACCGCTCTATCTTGACGCGCGCACCTCATGAATGAAGTCAGTGGACTCGCCCGTACCTGCGTTGAATCCTTAATAATTTGTCGTCTCCGTCTTTTATATTCCGCTCATGAGAAGAATGCCCGAAAGGTACTTTGAAGAGGTGTTGATAAATGAATACTTTGCGATTCAAATCTGCAAGCATATGCTGAGTGTTCAGCAACTACTTACACTCATACATTTCGAAAAGAGCATTATATTTGTCTAAAAGTTGCCCAAAATAACTTACAAACATGATCAATACACTAATAAAATAATATACTTTCAGTAGTTAACGGATAGAGAATACAGTCAAAGCCGTTTAGACTCTCTCCCGCCTAATACGCGGACTTATTCTTTCAAGCGGTTATCAGAAGAACTTAAGTGATATTTTTAGCACGTTTTATCTCTTTCACACAAAACATATACTAAAAATACCCCTTAAGATGTTCTGCTGATCGCTTATAAGGCGAATTTTTCCGTCCTCAGACGCATCGCAACCCGCTTTAGCCTATCGTCCGCCTTAATTGACAGACCGAAAATTGTTTACATAATCTATATCGCCGCCATTTAGATCTACCTCGTATTGTCCTTTTCAGACTCACCTGAGGCCTGTTAACGTCAATGAAGGCTAGTCGCAATTGTTCAATAGTTTTAAGGCAATTCCGCAATGTTAATTTTAAAGAACCTAGCAAGTAGTTAAGCCTAATGATATTTTGTATATATGAACAGATACAATGCGATGCAAATTTGCCTTCTTAAACATCACCAACGAGATACTTCAACAGACTACTTCTCAACCAATGTACATATGTAAATAGTTAAATATGTATTTATAATTAGATTTTTAGATCTAGTTTTATCTATTTATTTCCATCTCATAAGGGTCAAATAATATACACAAAAGCAAATGAAACCGCCACCGAATCGGAATGTAAATATTCATATGAGTTAATATAATGTGTAATTAATGTTCACCAGTCTCGTGTACTGCTACATATCGCAGGAAACAAGACTATCATTGCATTAAGGGTCATCGAGGCAGTACCTCGTATTGTCTTATACGGATATCTTTTGACTCTCTTCTTTGCGACGACTATTTGCGCGAGGATAAAACGAAAACACCGCGAAGCAATCTTGAATTAATGGCCTATCTTTCTACGAATCGAGTCTGCATACAGCTATCCTTGTTGCGCGATTCACCCTTGCATATACATATGCATTATTGCAGCCTCTTTCCAGACTTCAGACGGCACGCAAGTCGCCTCTGGAGGCACGCTTTAGGGGGACGGCCAAATACTCTTCGTAGCTTGATAGACGCATCCTGTTCTCACAAATTTATATGCAACATAAAAATCAGCCTTTAATGGATTTATATATACGGAAAGAATGCGCGTCTTCTTATGATCCAAAAGGGCTCAATAGTTATCATAGTAGCAAAGAAGTTGTTTCCACGCTTTATTTCTTCCATATAAGGGAAAAAGTTGAGTTTCCAAGGCATATTTGGTGAGAATTCTCCTCATTCCCATAGGTTTCATCCAAAACTACGAATTATTATCTGTAATATTTTCAAAGTTAGTAATTAAATAGAAAAATGTAATTATTAAACAAGTAGGGGATGGCAAGAAATCTAAGGAAGGTTGATTGTTTGAAACCACTCAGCATAATTTGATGATTCATTTTTTTTTTATTTATTGAATATATTGCGAATAACGAAAAAATGGCACTCATATCTATACCTCAGTATTCCACGACCATGGTTTCGACCTTATAGTTCATCATCGCCTGGCTCACCTGATGATGGCCTAAAGAGTCGAAACTATGGTCGTGAAACTAAGTATTGTGGTAAAGGTATAAATGTTTTTCTTCCGTTAATCTTTACAATGGAAACCTATCAGAAAGCCAAGCGGAATCATTCGATTGAAAATATTTAGCCGAGCATCTCTAGAAATCAATTTCTAGGAATGCGGAAGAATTTTCTATCAACCTCATGAAAAATTACTCGGCAATTCCGAATTCGTTTCCTCATCATCCATGTTTATAAGGAGTATTTGCGGTTGTACGGAGCTAAGTGGAATATGTAGCACTTTCCTCCAAGGCTTCACATTTCCGCAGATCAAACATGGTCGTAACAGCGTGAATAATCCGAGAGTGTCAGCGCCGCTTCCAGGATACACGGCACGACTATGTCGGAAGCCATTTTCTCTAGTTTTAGGGTTTCGGGGGGAGCGAGAAAAAACAACGAAACATCCAAAGCGCTATTTCTGGAATACAACGCAAAGGGAACGTGGTCGACGCAGTGGGCGTCGGCGGGAGGCGGAGCGAAAGGGCAAATGGGGGATCATTGCGGGGAAACATGGACTGGAAGGTGTCGGAAATTCGGATATGAAATAGACGCGATAAAGTTCAATTCGAGAAACATATATCACGCGCCTCCACGACACTTCGGGGACAAATATTTCACGAAACCAATCTCCCCGGAGCGAACGGAAAAATGCGCCTCCAAAAAACACTTTCAGTCGCGAACGTGATTTACTACAATCGTTAAATATTTACGGTATTACCCAAATTACCCTTCGAGATTGAAATTTTACGATTTTATTTCCGATCCGCTCGGCGGCTTTGAAGGAGAACGGAACTTCACACCGTATTGTGAAAGTGTTTGACTACTCCGTGATATTATAAACTGGGGGAATCCTTTATAAAACCCAGCCCGCGACGATAAATAAACACATCGTGGTACAGTCGATCTCCTATTTCGTACCTCATAACACTCGATAAATAAAGGGTCTTGTAAATCACTTCGAGTCGAGCTAAGCACCCACTTTTCACACAATCGTAAAAAGGGCATTTCGGGGAAAAAATGAGATAGTTATCTTAGAGTAGGGTTAGTTTAGAACAAGGAACTGGGAGGAATCGCATAGAGGTTAGGGTGAGTGAGAGTACGTGGGTGTGCGCACCGTGAAGGCACACTCGGCAGGACAGTAGCAACAAGAAGAGTTAAGTTGTTTATTTGATGGCACCATAAAACCCCGGTTTATCTTTTCCTACGGCCTCAACCACGGAATCACAAATCATCCGTGGAGCAGTAAAAAAGACGGGAAGGTGGGAAATCAACTCCATCTCTCCGTTCTACCCTCGTTTCCCTAACGGTCCTTGTTTAATATGAATGAAAGAGTTGCGATTTCGAATTCGAGGCGGACTTGACGTTTGCGCTCATTTACCGAACATACGAATTAAATCCCTGAGGAACAATTTCGAGTTTATGATCGTAAAACACTTCGATGGAACTTTTGACTGAGGGTTCATTAATAACAACAGGAAAATTGCCAACAAAGATTCCGGTTAACAAAGGCGTAGTCAAGGGGGTGGTTTTGGGGGTTCGAGCCCCCATGAGAATAGAACCAACAGTAAACGAATGCATCCGAGGGGATGGCCTCTCGCAATTTTGTCACACAAACACCGCATGAGATTTGCAAGTTATACGTGATAAAATAAATCAGGTTGGATTTTCGTTAGATTTTGGGATTAAGTATTCCTCCTCTGGATTGTAGATAATGCAGCGTTTCCTTAAAATTTCTAAACACAAATCCTGGCTACGCTTCTGTGGGCTAACATCAAAAAGTTATGCAAAATAATGATATAGGTATTGTAATCGTATCTCTAGTTCATAACCATACATTTAATAAAGTAAAGCTCTCACCAAACAACTTACTCAAGTAAACAATTTGATATGAAAAGGTAATGCAATCAAAAAGAGCAATCTCCTTCTGCCATCCTCACTTTTCTTTTTTGTCGGCTCTAAGTTATGAAGGTATGAGTGCATAGCGAGAATTTTCAATTTCCCTGAAGGTAAGCATGCTTCAAGTTTCCCAAGGAAAAACGGACATGGAAAAAGCCTGTCAGAAACAGGGTCCTGGTCTTCTCAGACTTTTTTCATGTCCGATTTTCCTTGGGATTTTTCCTAGATGCTCGCCTTTATATGCAAAGTTACCTCTACCCTTTTCCTTGGATGCTTAAAGTTTGTTTAAGATCCCCCTAAATATTTCAGGTAAATAAAGATTCGGCAAGCAAAAAGTAAAAATAGTTGAAACCTAATCCAGTAATTGTATTACTAAAAACTGTTCGATTATAGTGATGTTTCCGTATTTATATGAAATAAATTTATTCGGCAGATTATTTACTTCTAAAAATTATTTTAAGCTCCATAATTTTATCTCAAAAATGTTGTCACCACCTGACTAAATATCAATGACTAATAGATATTATGGTTTCAAATTCGTTAATGGAGGCTGAAAATCTTCGACCTTACAATCGCTGTGGAGGAGATATCGTAATACAAATCACTACATAAATCACCTACCAAAGGCATTCCTGATTGTCAAATCGATTAAGAGTGCATGCTCAATGTTTGCTTTCTGAGTCATTAAATTATTGTTTGTCGGTATGTTTAACACGAGTACAAAGGAGGTCTTAGAGTTCTGCCAACCAAACTTTCATATCCTCGTCACTTGCCACATCCATTCCCTCCTTATCTGAACGTTGACCTTCTAATCTTCGTTGATGCCACTGAGCTCCTAAAATGGCCGAAATGGTCCCAAAGGGATAGATTGCTGGAGAGCGGCGAGGTAAGAGGAGAGAATTGTATGCTTTGAAGACGATATTCGGGAAAAATATCTGAACTGAAACGACGCGACAGAACATAAGACATATGTAATATGAGTGGCTCTGACCGTATCATTTCAGCTAACTGTTAACGTGAGGTAATTAAAAATAATGGCCACCACCGAAAAATTGATTTCTGCAGAAGAGATTTGATTGAAAAGTTAGATCTTTCGTGAGGTTTTACTACAATGCAGAGTGCATAATCTTCAGTTGATAAACATTAGATAAATTTTAGTGCCACTTAGATGTGGGAAGAGTATTTTAATTTTCCTAATAAACTAGAAATTCTCACGTTTTTAAGTAAAAGCAATCCCCAAGCACGTTAATTTAACTGCATTTAATGAATAATCATCGATATCTTTACCGGCCGCGGTGACACAGTGATACAATGCTAGCGCTACAAGGTCCCGGGTTCGAGTACTATATAATCGGATTTTTCCGTTTGGGGAATGGTTGTGTGTGTTCTTCCGTTGTTACTCTTCTCCTATGTTAACGGCTCTCCTGTAATTGGCTATAAATGGATGTATCTGAGGGCACCATAAAATAAATAAATAAATATTCCAAATAACGAGCAATAGTATCAAGCAGTGTGTTCCAAGCAGTATGTAACCAAGTAGTACGCGCTTCTTGAATGAGCAGAAGAGAGGCGAGAGTTCAACAGATTTATTAAGCCGGACGTTCCTGGAAACAGCCATTCTTAATTGACCGTGACTAGGAATTAGCATTATGTACGCGATAAACATCCTGCTAAATCCCCCACCGATGATCCTTCCGCTTAACGCCCACGCGCATCTCACGCCGATTCCTTGGCTTAGAAAAGACGAATCTCTTTTCATAAAAGCGAGTAGCTGGAGTGAATTTGACGCATTTTCGCTCGGATCCCAAAACGCTCGCCCAATCCCAGAAGCCTTTTCGAGCAGCCTCTATTCTTTTTCCTCTTCGGAATCACCGAAATATCCTCACACCCTCGTCTTGTGACCGGGCGCCTCCCCCTCCCCTCCAACGCCCCCCCTAACCTAAGGTCTTTTTTATGACGTAAGACATCAATAAAGAGAGATAACATCCTTCGGATGGGAGTCGTAAAGAGCCATACAAGATGCGCGTCGCAGGAGTCAGACTCTTGGGAAAAGTCGGGGAGAGAGCGAGGGAGCAGAAAGAGAGACGGGAAGAGGAAGTGGTAAGGGGAGAAAGGAGAGAGAAAGGGAGGGAGACCGCGAGAAAAAGCTGATCGAGTGCCAAAAAATTTGGAACGGGGAAGAAAAATCTCCGCCGGTCGTATACGAGGCTATATTCGCTCTTGATGATAAGTAACGACGTGATTAATGCGATGAATAAATTATGCCATTGTGTATCGAGAACGAAAGGAGATTCACTTCGTTATAAATAAATATAGTTATCGTTGACCGACTCTGTTCTCTCAAGTTTCCACAGTGATCCCCCCAAACATTGCCGGTGGTAATTCAATCGATGAGCGTGATGGCGTCGTTACTCTTTGAGCGACTACACGATGGCAGAATCTTCTGATTTGGATTGCTCTTAAAACGCTGAGTAAGGGGTTTTGGACGATGCCCTCAATACTTTACTTGAAAGTAAATCAAACATACCACGTGAAAATTACTCACATTCATAGATGTGTGGATGTGGAATTCAATGATTTGTGGATTTCTCCACAATCCTAAAAATATCCGTAGAATTAATTTATTTGCCGTAAATGCTGCATACTTTTACAAGTGTTTACTTCCTGACAAGGTCACCGCACGACTGTTTTATGTGAAATAATATTTACCTGGGGTCTTAAAATGTATATGTTTCTATGTCTTAGGCCATTCCTGATGGTTATATTCAGAGAATGATAAAAATAAATGTATCATAATTGCTCATTCCAACGATTTAACCCACTAATTCATTTAAAAAGTTTTATTATCAGTGTTCATAAATCATCACATTCAATTTTCAGACATATATAGCTCTTTAGACTTGCTCATTTGCTAATAAATAATTCTTGGGAGTAATGCATGAGGAATAACGTCTTTTCATTCTTAGAGTTTTGATTTTCAGTGTTTTGTTTTACCTTTAAATTATAACGTATTATTTATGATATACAATTATGATATGGTAAAATATTTGAGATTCTGTATGATAAAAGGGCCTTTCTATTACATAGATAATCTTTCTATTACATAGATAATCTATATCTAACGATTATTCATACCTGATTACCTCTCAGCCTAGCAATTGGAAATAATTTAACTGTGCATTGGTTACCATCCATTCTATTCAGCCTTGCTTTTAGTCTATTGAGAAAGAGAAATTTGGCGTCCGACTACACGCGCAGGATAATTTAACCTCAGAAGATTATAAATAAAGGTTCAGCGTTTTTATGGACCTGGAAATATTTTCCATTTCCCAGATTTGGCATTGTCACTAAATGCTTTCCGAGTCTGGTCTTTGTTGGATTAGAGCATAAACGCACTTGAGCAGAATATCGCTATATGATAGTCATGGGACTCAGTTTATGATACTGGGGCCTTGGAATCGATGGCTAGAATCTATACACGGGATTGAAGGGGAAAACTTGGATATGGGATGGGGCAAAAGGAGAGAGCGAGGATTATGGGCGACAAGTGGTGGGCGTCCGGGAACGAATGGCAGTGTTGGAAATGTACGAGGCGCAGTATAGAACATAAAACGGCTTTGATGGGCCCACCCCACGTTCATAGTGGCATCACTTCTTAGAGGTGAGAGGACAATGGAGAGGTAAGCAAGCGTGAAAATGGGTCCAGAAATCGCCTTGTAATGACGAAATAATGGTCTGAGAGCCATACTGCGGCTGGGTGGCTAATTCGCCTCCGCCTAATAGGTTACGTAGTAAGGGAACAGTTGGTGACATATTTATAAGCGGATGTTTATAGAAAAAGTAAAAAAATGGCGTGCCACCGGCGAAGAGATTCCTTCATGTGTGGACCAGGGAATTCGGTACGTTGCGCTCAAACTGCTTCCTTAACGAGGGGAATAAAATTCAGCTTTATGTGATTACAAACAGTCTATTTGGAGCTCATGAAAGCGTATATATTCCCCTACTGAAGTATTTATTTTCCACCCGATCCTTCAAAGTCCATCATCGCAAGAATTATAATCAGTAATGTGAATAAAAGTTTTCGTACACTTCCACAAAAAAATGGTCTTGGTCCATCGACCTCATTTCATAAATAAACACACGTTTGCCTTCTTTGCTTGTTGGATTTTTATTCATGCCAATTGTATACTTGTGTCAAATAGTAGTTTTCCCGGAAGTCTTTGTCTAATTTCCCTTAAACTCCAACGAATCATGCATTCCAAAATCAGGAAAAGTGAAATTTCCTGAAAAACCTCGATCCTAAGCAATTCGGATTAGACATACTCAAACTGTATTGCGCACTTGATAAATTGAGTAAATTTCTGAAATTTTAAGCGAAATAAATATGCGTTCTCAACGGCCTCAATTAGAATATCAGGACAAATTTTAATCGGTAGTAAGACGTTGGGTCTAAAAATTTGTTAAAGATGAGCCTAAACTTACGTCCGCGCAATAGAACTAAGCGAAAGAAGAAAATAACACACGATAAGATTATGCTTCCTTTGGGACTAAATGCACGATAGAAAGTCTCGTACATACATTTCACCGACTTCGTTTGTAAATACGTTACGGGTAATTTAACGGAATACGAGTAACTCGTATCCATTCCAGAGATATCATTTAAAAGTGTTACTAATCGTGAAAATGTTTGAGGAATTTCCATCCTATAGACGCTAGAGAGAAAGAGTTAGATTTTCACATTTAAGTCTCGTTTGTTATTGTTCAACATCATTCATCACACTTCATTGGCGGGTTCGAGGGAATTGGGGAATTATTAATAATTAATAATAAATTTGACATCGATTATAACTCTCCTACAGATTTAATATAAAATTCTCGAAGGATAAACATAGGCTTCTCTTGCCGTGAGTCTTAAGGTAACAGAAATGAAAGAATCGTTTTATGGGAAAACTTTTGCGTTAATTAAATTCAAATGAAGGTTATAAAATTTAGTCCATGTAGAAAAAGTATGAGGATCGAAATGGTAGTTTGTTTCACTGATTCTTTATAATTTTCAACTATTCTATACAGGAATCTCGTACTGTCGCTCGTTATCATTAAAAAAGATGAGGATATCATCTTTATATTGAATTCGTATTCACCTGCAGGTTCTCCAATTCCAAACATTTAGAATGAAAATGTGTTATCTGCTATAACATACTTCCTTGTAAATTGTCAATCATCTTAAATAATTGATTACCGTCGTGTGGGTAACTATAAGTTATTTGAAGGGATCGTTTTGATCGGATCGCAAGACCAAAATATACCAGATGCTTGAATATGCGTATTTACGGAAATGGTTTTGCATGTAGTAAACACTGAACACGTTACCTTTTCTCGTAAAACAAAATTTTGAGTTCAAAGGGAAAATATATCGCAGAAATATGAGGGAGGAATATGCATGTCTTTACACTGTCAGTGTTATCGAATTGATTGGAAAGTATGAAAAATGGTGGTTAAAAAATTTAGGAAATAATTAAGCTAGTAAGGTCTGGAAATGAAGAAGGGTTCAAATATATTCTGGTAACATCCAGAAAACAAAAAGTAGCATCAAGTGCGAATTCTTTGAATAAATTGAATACGTTAATAGGTTGATGCGATTTAGCCATATACACGAATTATCTCTCCTTTGGCAACAACAACTAAAACAAAGCAGTGCATCATTTATAGTATTTTTCAATAAAGCTCTCACCTCTTTGAAAATTATAGATGTCACAGCTGAGTTTATGAGAAACGAAAAAGAGCTGATGCGAATCGAATTCGATCGGAACTATTCAAAAGTGTAATTTAAAATATATAAAAGCGAATCAGTAGGAGGGCTAGTGATACCATTGCTAAATTGCGAATAAGTGCTAGCAAATATTACGGATTGGGCGTAAGTTCCCCTTGCGAAAGAGAATAAACATATTCATGTACTTCATCCCAAACAATAACTAAGCGACACTGAATTTTTAAGGGACACGAATCTTAATTAATTTTTATGCTTTTCTGTAGCATTGTGAGAAGCAGTTGAGCGTGAAGGATTAAATCTCACATCTCATATCGGTTGAAATTTTCCCTACTTGGTAAACGCCATCAAATGCGCAAGAGTTCAGACGACGACAGAATAACAATCTCACTTCTCTCAGAGCTGGACTTCCTGGTCCCCGATCGACCAAGAATATTGGCGCATTTTGGGTCGATTTGTCCCTTGAGCGGTCACAGGTAGGAGCCGTTTTCAAGGTCTTCACTTCTCTGGGCACGTACCCCTTTTGAAACGAAGCCTTCCACACATCGGAACTCCTCTTGCGGAGTCGCCAATCGAAGCCTCCTCAAGGGATATGTGCTCGCGTGCACCCGGAAGAGCCTTTTTCTCTTTTCTTCTCATTTTACGGCGCTAAGGGGTTACGTCCCATTCCCTGAAAGGCGAGCGGGGTTAAAAGGAGTTCGCGCCCAAGAGAAGTGGGGGTCAAAGGGGTGCAATAAATGTGAGAGAGAGGGTTGCGGGGGTGGGGCTAGGGAAGGGTTTCAAGGCTACCCCTTTATTCCGGAGGGCCCCCGCTCCCGTGGGCCGCTCGGTGGTCGACCCCTCGGTCACAGCGCGAGGAACCTCCCAACTCCTTCAAGACGGTCACAAACAATAAAAAGGACGAGGAAGGGAAAAAATTCCCTAAGAAAGGGTTGCGATTTTTTTCCAAGGACATTTTCCCGTTTCTTCCTGGTGCGTGGCTTTTTTATGGGCGCTGTTCTAAAAGGGATCCCCCCCTTTCCCGTCCACTTCTTCACCCTTTTAAGTTCGGGGCCTTCGAAAAAGAGGCGATGGAGATGGGGAAGAGAAGTGAGTGCATTTCGAACATTCCTTTCGGAGTTTGCGGAAAAGCCCTTATATCCCTTCCTCTCCGAACTCCATCCGAACCCTTCCTCATTTTTGTCTTTTCCTCTTTTTTATTGTTACACAAGGGTCGGTCATTTCCCTTCCCTTTGGGGAACTGGAAGAAGGGAAGCGATTGTTGACGGAACGGCCGAAGAGGACAATTCCCTGCCATAGTACGTCGAAGAGCGAGAAGAAGTTCGTGTGTTTTGTTTCGAGTGTCACACGCGCGCGCACGCACACATACGCGTGAAGGATTTTTTCGCTTTGATAGCGTGCTGACCGCGTTGGCGAAGGGGAGGGAAGGGGGAGGCAAAGGACACAACTGTTAAGTGTGAAAAAATGAGTCGCAGTCGGTGACAGGAACGGCAGTCGCCCGGTTAGTACTCAAGTGAGCGAATCTGCAGACAGTAGTTTCCGTGGCGCTAACGAAACGCTTCCCCATAGCCCGAATCAACGAGTATTGCGAAGAACTCGCTAATCCGGGATCGGAAACCCAAATTCGCGGTACCGGAAGTGACGTACTGATACATCCTCGAAGCGCCGTGGCTTGGTTCTTGTGATGATACGCCCATCTCTCCACAAGAGGATCTCCCGGAGGTTCTTCCAGAAGGAACAGAGAGGAAACAATGGGAGTCGTCGAAAGGTACGTTTAGGGCGGGCAGAGGTCTTGATGAGCGAGTTGTTTGGGTTAAACGTCGCGTGATATCATCGCGACTGCAGCGCTGCCTATGAAGGAATGGCGCCACGGTTGTTGTTGCGTCTATTCCTTGAGCAAGGCCATAGAATTCAGCCGGTCTTGTTTCGGAGGGTCGCCGTCTGCAGATCGCATGCGCACTGCAGCGGCCTCAATCCGCGCGGAATGGTCGACTGTTTTTAGTGAGTTATGGAACGTCGAACGCATTTGTTTGCAGCATCGGATAGTAGTAAGTGAGCATTAGGCGGATAATTGTCGTTTTCATGCGCCTTCTGAGGAATGACTTTAGGCATGCGTTTCACCAGATGCTAAAATTTCCCTCGATGCTCTTTCTATTCGGCATTAACAATATCCTTTTCTGGCTGGTCCATTGTTTCGTCATCGTCCTTCTTGGTTATGTTTACACCTTAATATAACTGTCACTACATTTTTGTATAACTTTCTACTCTATCGAGAGAGTAACGTACATTGTAATAGAAACCTTGGAAGGAAATGATCGATTTATCAGTATCATTTAAGAACTCGAGTTATTCACATATCACGATTTTCCAAAGATTAAGTTGTAAGAGATTAAAAAAAGTGAATATTTTCCTTAATTAGTTTGATTAAACATCAATAAATACTCCTACTCTATGATTGTATACATTTCTGATAGTACTTATTTAGCCCTGCCATTTCCTTGTTTCGTCCAGAGGAGATAACCTTTCTCTCACGCTGACTGAGTTGACCTTCTCATGTTTAAAATCGAGTGGTATTTTTAGCAATGAGAGATGGAAATGGTTAATTTTGAAAGATTGAGTTAATTTTTTAAGTTAAATTTATGACTCAAGGAGCATAATAATTCCAGAACTATTATGATTGTCATATGAAACATAATTTAGATATTATATTAGGCCAGGTTCAATGATGATATCATATCAGAAATCCTTGATGTACTGTCTCATATTGTAAAATTCTAGGACCTTGCATCTCTCCATAGAATCATGATTTTTCAAAAGTACACATACGTATTCATTATTTTCAAACATACGTAAGTCGTATTCCTGCTTCTAGGGAACAAACCAAGGTGTTTATTTTGTTTCCAATACCTTTGATAAATCCTGCATATAGGTACAATTGAGAAACATAAAAACGGATACACTGGGGATCATCAGTCAAGTTCAGCTCAATTTAAAACCAGGAAATTTCATAAATGGCAGGATGTATTTTCTCACGTTAGAGATACTGGAGGTCAAATATCTTAAGTCTAATTTTTCCAACCTTGATATTACCTAAAAACTCTGTGGTACCATTACTTTCCCCTTGGGGGGATTTTGAAATACATTCATAATCTTAGAAACCATTTTTTCGGTTGTACAAAAATAATGAATATTAAGCTGTTTTTAAGATTTAACATGTAAGAAATAATGAGTGCTTTATTTAATTTCATTGACAGTTGGTAGCGCTGGTATGACATTTAGATATTAAGTTTTCATCCAAGAATTCTTCTTTCGTTTGTAATTTTTATGCTGGTTTAGCTGATACTTGATGTAGCAAATGTTCTTCACTCCATTATCCTTTAAAAAATTAAGCTTCGTTTTGCAAAGGAAATGGTTAATCTATTACTATCAAGTCATTGATGACGATTTTAAGGAGGAAATATTAGCACTAAGATTTGAATTTACGACCACAATAAATACAAATCTAGTTTAAGGGAAATCGCCAATTTATAGTCATTTGGGATTTAAGCCACAATTTAGCTGTGGTGAAATCTTGCAGTATGCAATTAAAACCTTGCGCAAAGTTAGTTTCAAAATTAAGTCCGATGCTTAATAGATTAAAGCTGAATACTTGATAAATGCAATTTGTTGAAATATTTTCATTTCGATGTAAAGCTTCTCAGCAATTTCTGCTTTTATTGTGTAGGGTTACTGTACTTTAATTACTGTGAATTTATGTTTAGTGTATAATTAAAAAAATTCGTTACAAACAAAATTTCCTGAGCACCCTTTCACAAAATGAATTTCATATTAATCTTAAAGGAATTTTTTCAAGGCCTTAGGGATACGTTAGAGAATGGGGATGCTTAAATGAGTAGTCTGATTTTTTTTATTCGTACTTGATTCTCCGTAAATACATTCTACAATTATCTTTCTCTTTCAAGAGTACTGAAGCATGTAGAACTTGCTGTTAAAACATTGGGTGAAGAATTAAGGAGCGATAAAACCCAGCTACCAACGCAGAGAATGCAAAAAATATTTCAAAAGATTTCCCAGAGAAAAATACTCCTTTAAAAGGAAAGAATGTTCCTGATCATTTACACCACAAGTAATTCCACAAAAAAACTTTTTATTTTAGATGCAAGAAATAGGGCGAGAAGATGATAGAAAGTCGAAGCTGGTACTAGAATAAAATCCCTCAAATAAGAGTCTCACATCTGCCAAATCTTCTCCATTTAGCCCCAGTCATTCACGGAGAGAATCTTGCAATTTTATGAAAGTGGTATCTTTCTGCTAATTTGATGTGCGAGACAAGTGTCGGGTAAACAGTGGAACATTTTCCGGCTGAATTGGTTGAATGTTACTAATTCAGAAAGTAGATTTTCGGGCGCTGTTAGAAACGGAATATATGAAAGCACTTCAAACAGGGAGAAATCTGTTTGAAGTGGCATTCAGAGAGCAAGGATTAGAAAAGTAGATTCGGAATTAGGAAATAAACCTTCAATATGCTCTGCAATCCTATCCAGCACAAAATGAACGGCAAGAGAGCTGCGAAAATACAAGGCACAAAGTTTATTTTAATGTTGGCTATTCCTTTCGGTCGTTGAAACAACATTTTTCCCAAAAAAAGTCTTGATTAGGTAAATTTAAGAAGTTTTAACACAAGGCCCATAGTTAAAATAAAATCGATTGTGGCAGGTTTGATCAAGGCCCATAGGTTTAAAAGGTCCAAATTTTTGAAAGATAAAGTGAAAATTTAAACAAGTTATTTTCACAATATATTCTCGGTTCATCGGGGGCCCACTCAAAATATATCGTAATTATAAGACTAATCAATTTGCCGATTTATTTACATTTGCACGGGTTAAATTTAGAAAATTTAACATAACGATGGGAGGCACTAAAGATTTTCCCAACGCTATAGGTATTGGCGGATAATTAAAATCATATCTTCCCCCCGTTTTCTGTGGAAGTAAATATTCAAACGTTTTTCTATCATCTATGTAATGTCATCGATTTTGTGTTATGCATTTAGTATGAATTTCTACAAATCTAATCATCCAGGGCTGCCTGGGAGGGTCAGTTATTTTTGAAGGTACATAATTGCTGATACGGATGAAAATTCAAACGACATGGTTGTTAACGTGGAGAGGCAAACTTCCAAAATTAAGTACATATTATGTATATATGATTTCTTCGAAGTAATGACAGCTAACATAAATTCGATAAATTTTATCGAAGCTCTACAGTATCTTATCTTAAGGAACAAAAAAGATAAGTAGTAATGCCTACATTAAATCGAATTCCTTCACTGAAATAAAAATATTTGGGAAGAAATTTCTTAGGAAACTCTTATCTCATATTACGTCACTTACAGAACTTAGGTCATCACGCTACTAAGCTCTAATAACGGTTATATCCAAATAATTTACTTCAAAGTATTTCATAACATTTCTACGAGCATAAATATATTGCCTATAAGGCTTCCACTGTTGTAAGATGGCTTCAGAAACTTATTTTACGGAAAACAGAAACTTATTTTACGGAAAACTACCCGTTAAATTCTTTGAAATCGGATTTTACTCTCGTCTCAAACATATTAACTAGATGCTTATCGAGATTATTATTCTTTAATTCGTTTAATAACTAAAACATTCGACTTGTTTCCTGTGATGGATGTGTGTTATGTATATCCGATTTTTATAAGGGATTCTGTTTCAATTAATTTGTTAATATGATAGTTATAAAGAAATAGGAACAAGCAAACACGGTAGAAGAACAATTTTCTTTTTCAGAATTACGGTTGTGTTTAGTAAAAGATTCCAAAATATAGAAACTGATTTTGGCATTGTTATGTATCTTTTGGAGATTCTTTATCCACGAGTCAATCTTTCATTGGTTGCAAAACTCTTGATCTATCATTCATGAGAAATATAACGAGGGAATTTAATAGACTACCCAAGAAATTAAAATGCTGTTGCTTTGGAGATGTTGTCTAAAATCGCAAAATTTACAGGCTTTGACTCTGAAATCTATTGTTTCAGCCGAAGATAATTACGTTAAAAGTTACACGATGGTTCAAAAATATAAAGACATACCTTTAAATGATTATTTAAGAGGTTTCGGGTTGGCTGATTTAGCAATATTAGTCGGTACTTCTTTTCGCTTGCTGTTAATTAAATAAGTACGGTCTACTCAGATCCAGATCAGTACACAATTCTTACTCTAATGCTTATTACCCAACATTAGCGCAAATGAGACCAGTATCCGTTCCTGGTGAAAACCATACATGGTACAACGATGATTAAATATCAACTTTAATCGATAATTTTCTTTGAATGGAAGTTCCAAAGGAATTCCTATGCTCAGTTGTCTAAAAACAGCTTTATTTATCCATTTTCGAGTTCCTGACCTTGAATCGTAACCCATTATTTGCTTTAGTATGCGAACGGTGCGAGTTTTTAAAGTAACGGTCAATTTTAGTGGCCATAAAGTGGTTGCTCCCCAAAGCAGATGATGACGAGGCCATTTTGGGACGCGCTCCACGGGAGGCGTGTCCCCGGCATGAGCGCCGCCATTCGCCGCCAAAGATCACCAGCGACCACTGAGCCTCTCTCCCTCGGCCATTTTCCTACCCTCATTCTCCATTGCTGAAGGAGATACCACTCTGTTTCATCAGCTACATCTAAGAGTAGCGTTTAAATAGGCAGAGCTCAAAATCAGTTCAAGAAATTTCGCATACGTAACACTGAAAGAAAACTGTAAGGTTTGAAGAAGATATCAAGGGTATTAAAATATGAAAAGGTGTAACTATGGAAGATACGCCATCTTCGCTCATGACTGAAGGTCATGAAGACCTGACAAATGTGAAAAGACACAACGTAAGGTAGAATGAAGCAGACCTTCCTACCTCTCATTGAAACATTTGAGAGTTGGCATTTAACCTTAATAACTAGCCGTTTTTGTAATCCAAAGAGCTCAAGCGAAAGATAACCAAGTATTTTGGATCCTGTATTTTTGTATTCTGTGTAAGTATCCAACCCGGAGGCCAGTTGGGACCTCATCCCCTCTACCATCAGGTACGAAGAGCCAGGGGAGGGGTATGAGGCTTACAAGGCAAGATGAGGAGTGAGGTAGTTAGTTTGCCCTTGTTTTCCTCGCCGAGACCAATTAGTATAAGCAGAACAAGCCCACGTTAGTGGATCACAATGATTCTACGAGTAACATTTTCAGCTACATTGCATAAGGAAAATCCTTCATTTATGCCATTATTCAGCATCACTCATAGCTGTCATATCATCACTGCCATGAAAAAGACTGAGACAAAAGTAAATAAAAGACACATTTTTCCTCTATCCCGTACCAAAAGACATGATACATTTTTAACTCGTCAAGATATGGTAGCTGGACCATTTTGGTTCCTACCTAGGTTAAATTTATAGAGACGTCAGACAAGAAAACCGAGAAATGTTTATGTGCACTACAATTGCCGAGGATATTTATGGTAGGTAATTCCTTAATTTATTCTTTCATTTACTTTTTTTCTGCGAATAAGAACCTCGAGGCGATTTATGAATATATCATAGGATTATCACCAAGTAGCAGTAAAAACTTTTTCGAACAATCAATGAGGGATGGAAATCAATGAGATTTTCTTCTTATAGGATGGATGGAAAGGAAGAAACTATTTATATTAATAATTTTAAAGGTCGGATGGAGAGGGGGATGCATTTAATCAGTTATTCGGATGTAAATTCTGTGAAAATATATGTTCACAAGTATATGTCTTAAATCCTCTGGCCCGAGCCATGCAGTAATCTTTTGTTACGGAAAAAATAATGCTTTCTTCTGTTTTCTAATTAATATTTTCACCATAGACCGGTCTCATTCATACTTGTAATACAATTAACCCTACTGATGTAGCTAGAAATTGTGGTAGTTCTCCATTATAAACAGTAATGAAAAGAAAACTTTTACCGTTACCACATAATTTTTATTATAGGGCCATGGTATTGGTCCTTCAGGTCATCATCAGGTGGTGATGTTGACCAGACGACAACCTGATGATGTTAATGACAAAGCGATGTTGACCTGATGATGACCTGAAGGGTCGAAACCATGGTTGTATAATAAAAATTACCGTAGTAACGGTAGAAGCATTCTCATTATTCTTTACAATTAACTCTATTTAATTCTATTTTACAAAATGCCATGGCTAGATGAAACTGGGGAAATCAGTTACCAAAATGAATTCCGGAAATAAGACTAGGGGCTAGAACACAGGTTGGAGAACTCGGACTAAAAGTTTTCGCCATTAAAATGAGGGTAAAAATGCAAATTTGCGTACTGAACCCAGGAAGTCCGGGGTGTCGAGCCAACGCGCAAACTCCCCCACCATCAGAATCTCATTTTTAACGGGAAACACATTTCCTCCCCCATAAGCGACGCCTTCTGCCCGAATTTTCTGCTTCTTAGTCCACTACAACGCCTACTGGTTCTTATCATATCCCCATCTGATATGCTCAACCATTTTCCCCGAAAATTAGCGTCGTATAGGAAGGAGAGTCCTAATCATTTTCTTTCCCATGCCCATAGCCTTGATTCCTCCAAACTACCCCACACGAATTTCATTTCCATTCCCTTTCCGTTCCCCGTTGTATTTCCTCTTCTTTCCTCTCGCTCCCGAAGCAATTTCCTTCTGTACTTTCTACATTCGGCCCTTAATTACGTCAGACGATCGAGAGAGAAAAAGGAGAGGCGGATAGGAATTGGAGAGGAGAGGAAGTGGTCGTTGAGAGATAGCAAGAAGGGTCTGGAAGGCGGTGGATCCAAAGAGCAGGTGGGCTCACTCTTATTCTTTGCAAGGAAAGAGCTGGAATATGAGGGAATCTTAATTAAATATGGTTTCATCAGAGGGGAGAAATTAGAACGAGGAACATGAATGCCTTCGGAATTTCCTGGATTTGCCATGCTATCGGTTAGAACAAAGCTCAAAGTAAATTGAGTAGGGATAGATATCAAACATTCGGTCAATGTGTATTTTTGGGACATAATGGAATTGTGAAATTAATAGGAGAAAATTTTAGTTCTCCTCCCATTTTAATGTTCCGTAAACTTTTAACACAACTTAATGGATCTTCGCGGTGGTCTAACTCGTAATTCCTCTTATCTGCCGTAAGTCATCTAAATGTATTTCAAAATTGGGGTTGGACACCCTTGAAAGCGTAAAACAATGGTGATATTTTGGTCCCTAGATCACCAGTAATAGAAGTAGCAAAATGGAAATGGCTAGCAAAATAACCCAGGCAAAGAGGGCGTCTAACTAGAAAATTTCGGTGGAAAGACGAGAGGAATTGTTCGGCCTCACTTTGAGGCATATTAGCCTGATGAAGTCAGCATTGGAATTATATAAGGGGATAATGAATTGTTCAAGGGAGGAACTATAGAGGAAAACCTAGGTTATACTGTGAGAGGCAGATAATGGTTAGTATTAAGGTTGGGAATTATAGGGGATTGAAGAGATTGGCTGGGAAAGTACGTCTTGGAGAACTGCTACAAACCAGTCTTTGGAATCTTAACCCATGATAATGCTGTGGAAAATACTATTTTCAACTGTTAAAGGACAATAGCATACTTCTTGTCACTCGATAGTAATCTTTGTTTCATTGCAAACTGTAATTCTCGGCCTTCTAGATACTAATCATAAATCGATATATGCTGACTTGAGCTCATCCATCATTATATTAAAGCACCAACGGTGTTTAAGTAAAATTGAATGAGAGTTTGAAAGCGGTGCTAGAATTTACTTTACTTGAGAATAGAATAGTAATGATAATAACGTTAACTATTACTGATTTCATACTCTATCATTCCGAGAAATCGATACATTTTTGATAAAAGAATTTCTCTTCGGAACGAATGAAGATAGAAAGCCATTTGGACAGCTGAATCAGCATCGTATAAAACAATGAACCTTTACCTCAGCTGCAGAAACATTTACATATATCCCCTACAAGCCTCCTCTCGGCTTGAGGCAGGGAGTACATGAAACAATTCTGCCTTCCTAATCGATTACTTTCGTGATCCATTCGCAGAAAAAAGAATCACTTCTTATAGAGTCTGATATAAATTTCTAACTAATGTAAATAACCTTGCTAATGATGAAGGTGATAATTTTGATTTTTGCCGCACCCACCGCCACAGAGACCTAAATGTTTAATGGATGTCAATGCATACAAATAACATAAACCTCAACACTGAATTATCTAACAATGATCAATTTCAATTCTTACATGTTAGAATTATTTATCTGAAGTTTAAACATATGCTACATGATAATAAGCGCCCGTAATTCCACATCTAATTTCACTGATAGACCCAGAAGAGGAGATTACCCATTTTCTTACGCTATGTCGCAATGTAACAGATGAAAATAATGAAATCAATCTCAGGCAAAATGGGAGCATCTTCGGAGGTTTATGGCGCCTCGAATTTCTCGAGTGCACCATATAGGTTCATTGAAACCGCCCCGGCTCACTCAAACGAAAGATGGAACGTCTTAGAAAATAATAAATATCTTTCCAATCAATCGACAGGAAGCGTAAAGAGGCTCGAGGGACTCGAAATAGAGGAAACCCTTCCCCCGACTCCGCAGTCATTCCGCGGGAGAAAATAAGTGGAAGACGAGGAAGAAGAAGGAAAACGCGGGAAGGACGTAATTACGGACGCGGAGAGATATAAATATTCGAGTTGGATGATCCAAGCATTGCGCCGTGGCTGCTCTAATTTACATTCTGGCAGCCGCAGCCGATAAGGAGAGCGAACAGGATGGAGGAGAAGAAATGTATAGGACTGCTCAGCCGGGGACCCTCTCACCCTTTGCAATTCAAGCCGCCTCCTCCGCCCAAGTTATTTATTATTAGCATTAATAAAGGTTGTCTGCTGCGGCTGCTGCAGCCGAAGGAGGAAGGGCGTGAGGCAGTTGGCAAAAAAGAGGGAGTCCGCGAAATAGTAGCGAAGAGAAAGGTGCAGACAGATCGCTAAAGATGGGTTGGCGATGAAAAAGAGGAGGAATGGGGGTCGTAATAACTCCAAGGAGTAGGAAATAAACGGGGTGGATGGGGGAGATACAGAGACATTTTAGGGGAAGTGGAGGGGAGGCCAATGGAAGATAGGCCAGACAGACAAACGGACGTAAAAGAAATGAAAAGAAAAAGAGATGCCGTGGACATAGAAAGGGTAAGAGATGGGGATTGAGAGTTGAGACTCACAGCAAAATCATATGAAAGTAAGTATTCCGCTTTTATCTGATATCCTTTGTTAAAGTAGGTGACCGTTTATGCCTTTTGACGAGTAAATAACGATTATCGAATATTCTCGCTCATGAGAGATTCAGATAATTTTACGTCTTTTAGCGCTCGACTACACCGAAAAGGAGTTGTCAAGATAGATAATATTAAAGTTAGGCTTATCTATGGTTTGTAAATAGATAAATGTCAGTATTTACTACGAAAATCTAACTCCAAACGAAAATCTAAATCCAAAATATTATACGTTTAGTTCATGAGTAGAAATTGTAAAATTAATGCCAGCTTTCCGTCGGAAATCTAACTGAAATGTAAGTAGATAATAGGAGGTCAGCCGTTTCTAGGCCGCGAGGTCCCACTTAGGGGGAGGGGGATATCTCATTCAAATGAAATGTTTTTAGTTTTTATTCGTGCTATTTCTCTAAAACTCAGAAAAGTATATTTCATAACATTTTTTGTAGGTTTTGATAGATTGGCAAAAAATGGTATAATAATTGGAATTAAAGTACTTAATTTTCTAGCCTAAACACACGAAACTATTCCGATAAATTTTGATTTATTGATCTCATCCAC
This sequence comes from Ladona fulva, assembly GCA_000376725.2. Taxonomy (NCBI): domain Eukaryota; kingdom Metazoa; phylum Arthropoda; class Insecta; order Odonata; family Libellulidae; genus Ladona; species Ladona fulva. The sequence continues at coordinate 339,804 of KZ308287.1, read as the reverse complement.
ACCCAAATATTCGATTGACAAAATAAATAAACCTATCTTCTCTCTTACGACATCCTCGACCTTACATACATTTGTATTAATTTTAACTCTAAAAAAAATATCTTTCAGTTGATACCACTGTGAACGGCATTTTAGAATTATCCTGCGTCTGTTTGAGTGTGTTTCTTTTAACTTTACGAGTATATCGAGGGCAGTTTCCACTGGAGATTCTCATAGGCTCAAATACCCAATGGCGGGGTGCTAGTAGCGATTGCCCTCCAGTCCCCCTTTTATATGGTTCAGAAGAATTTCCGTGAGAAAAAGAGCTCGCGCTCATCTCTAACGATTTAAACTTTTTCCAACGATTTTACTCAAATGGTCAAGTTGGTAGGACGTCGCTATAACTTAATATTAGCGAAGTCGTTACTATTACCTTAACGACTTCTGCCCGCATGTGCTTGGTCATTCTTTTTCAGCAATAAATACTATCACCTTTGCTGTTGGTAAGAATTAACATTTTGGATTCGCGGATTCTGGAGGGGCAGATGGAATAGAAGAAGGATGTGGAAAGGTGTTTTTAACTTTGCAGCTGAATATCAAGGAATAACAAGTGTGAAAAATAGCGACATGACTGGGACTCGAACCCAGGTCTCCCACTTTCCGTGCAGGTATTCTAAATGAATCTAAGTTCTAACGTATTCTATTAAGTGGTTAGAATACCTGCCCGGAAAGCGGGAGACCTGGGTTCCAGTCCCAGTCATGTCGCTATTTTCACACTTGTTATTCCTTGCAAAAGAAGATAAACTTGCCACTAAGGATAGAGAAAATTAAGGATTCGGAATAAATTTAGGGGAGAGGTGAGGGAGAAGGGTAGGCAAAGTGCGTGGTATGTAGGAAGCAAAGACTTCGAGATACAGAAATCGCCCCTAACGCACGACAGCTCACGAAATAAGTTAGTCGGCAGTCCCCCGCGTCATTAGCGAGTCTCAAATTGGGAAACAAGAGCGAGAGGGAATTCGAATAATATGTGTTGGATGCTCCGAATGGGGAATCGAGGAGAGGGAAGAATCGATTTCGAAAGCCATAAAAAGGGAAGAAAGAGTGAGTGGGAAAATGGAAGATGCAGAGCGAGTGCCAAGAGGTCTTAATGGAAGATTCAAAAGGAATTTCCAGCGTTCAGACCGAGGCTCGAACTTGCGTGTTTTGATTGCTGCTCCCTTACGGCGCTGTACGTTCAAACATCACCCCCCCCCTCCCCTCATTCAGCTATGCGCCTTGAAGGAGGATAGAAAATTACATCTTGGGAATTTTTCCTCGAATCGATTTCTATTGAATGCCTTGGCTCATTCGTAATGGAAAACTTGGATGATATACCTCGCAGGATATGGGAAAGGAAGAATTTTTCAAGAAGGTCATATCCTCATTGTTTAAAATCGCGGAAATGGCGCAATTTTTATGGCAAACGTAAATGAAGTTCTGAGTGCCGACGATCATTACTATTATATTACATCACACGTATTTGATTTAACTGAGAATTTTTTGAGAAGATGCCCCTGATGATATATTAGTCCATGATTAGGCTATATTTATATATATAAATGTGCTAATTAATCCATATTCAGCTACTGCACTCGACTGGATAATCCAAGTTTCCATTCGGCTCCGTAATGTTTTTTCTTTTTCTGCATAACTCCGAGCACGAAAGTAGTCGCTTCCGCATAGTAGGCATGACATGATTTAAGAACGCCTCGCGTTTTAATATATGCGGGCAATGGCCTAAATTTTTATGGCACGTCTGGGAGTGTATTTCGATGATTTATGCCCAGGATGCCAACTGTTTATTTTACAAACCAAATAAGGAGTTTCGAATCAAATCTATCTACACGATGTATGTTGGGGATTTAAATTAAAATATTCTTTTTCGATTATGAAATCATCTCCGAAATCGAATCTCCAGTTTCGCTGTTCTTAGATATTTTTAAAAAACTATGGTCTTAATTCCCTCCAATGATTTTCTCGATATCCTCTACAATTATTCGTTTTACTTAAAATTTAAAATTATTTTAAAATTTATTAAAAAACTAATGCAATATCTATGAGAGAATCTGTGATGAATTAACGAAGTCAATGGCTGTAAAAATTATGATTGCTGATTGGGTTTCTCTGAAGATTCATGCGAGTTCTTCTCAGACTACTTCCACTTACTTCAAAATAGCTACTCAGAATCGCTGAGATTGCGTCATTACATCCCCGTGTAATTTCGTGTACTTTTTTTTGTTAGTGCGCGAGAAAAGGAATACAGGAGATTTTTTACCATACGTCCCATCCGTATCGAATAGAGAACGTTCCAGCAAAATGTACCTTTTATACTAGATTAGGATAGGACAGGAAAAACCTGTTTGCGAGATTGAACTCGCCCGACACCATCTTCGCTTTGGCCTGGAATGGCATACTTTTCCATCCTATAAATGTTGCACTATATTGTGAAGGGTCCTTTGACGTCTCGATAAAGGGGCATTTTTCGTTTTGTTGCTTCAGCAAACTGTAATGTTATGCATTTGCGGAATAGATAAACAAGATTCGAGTGGGATTACTTGGCGCCGTTGGGTGTAAAAAAGATGACAAGGGATCTTTACGAGGGGAACATGGGAATTTGTTTGCGCTCTCTTCTCGGGATAATTTTAATAATATTACATTCTTATGTAATCCCGAAAGTGACACTTACTTCTCTATGTCCGGCGAGCCATATCAAAAATCAGAGTTATGAAAGGATTGCAGTGTAGTGAAAATTCTGTTCCCTTTGGCCAAGTGGTGAGCTGGAGACGTATCATAGATAATGATGAGGAATTAGACCTTAAATAATAAAACAACGAGGAGAATTCCCACAGGCATCAGCAAATATTATCACTTCTTTCCGAGAGATGGCGATTATTAATAAATATAATAAATATTAGGTGTTATGATTATGAATACTTGATATTATGATTGAGAATATAATATATATTCAGTTATACATTGATATTATTGATATTTTATATTTATTTAGATACTTATTTAACTTTGAACGCTTCTTTTGAACTATGTTGTCGACAATAGCGATGCGAAAATAGGAAATTCCTACATAAATGCTTATGTGTAAGGGAATTGCCTATTTACAGGGGCCAATTAATATCCATGTTGTAAATTACAAAAAAAATCATTACAGAAACATAATTGTTATTACTAATATATTACAAAGTAGATTATCATGTGTGATATTGGCAGTAAAGTTCTTCTGAACCATAGATGGTTTATCAGAAGGTGCCTAATTTTACAATAATAGTTAAAATGCAGTTTATCTATTGAAACATACCCGCATAAATATAGTGTTGTATGTTACAAAAAGTTAGCATCTTAAATAATTATTAACATATACGTACATATAATAAAAATTCCAGGATAAAGAGCAAGTTTTATATCAATATGTAATAGTACCCTTATCATTCTTCCATACATTCAATCTTAAAAATGCCAATGAATTTTAATCGTGGCACTAAGGGCCACTACGTTTGGAAAACAGTGGTCCAGAGAATAGTGTTCCTAGATTGTGGCGTAGATGGAGGTTCTTACTACATTTTGGAGGAATGAATCCCCAAGTGCTACTTTCAGAGGAATTAATTATTCACCGATACGATATTCTAAGACTTAGAACTCATTCGATAGTTTAGCTATGGACTAGATTAATAAAAAATGCATGATATTTAGATAATACCTTCAAATTCTTCTCTCTCTGGTATGGAAAATTATGTAAATTTATACACCATACTAGACAAAACTTGAATGTTAAATTTTATAGCGGAATTCATAGGCTCATTTCTTTAGATTGGCGCTCCCGGAACGATCATATAAAACAACATAATGGGGCTTTTGTATGAATCTTCCGAACGGCCACTGGACACTCTGAAGTAGAGGGTCCGTGTCCGAAAACCAAGGCGTCCGGAAGCAGTAAAGTACAAAAAGAATATAACGACTGATGAATGCCACTGCGAATCCTAGCAAATTTCAAAGAGGAGCGGACAAAAGATAGCGAGAGAAATATTGCATTTCCTCTAACAAAAAGAGTAGCGAAATGTGACGCTGTCATGCTTCAGCTCCCATTCATTCGCCGTTCCAATCCGAGACGTAGTCCAGGATTCGCGTCCTTTTCGCCCCCGAATCGCGAACGGTGAAATGGACCGCCCTTTCTAAGCGATCCCATCAAAACCCTTTTCATCCAAGGGATCAACTCGCAAAATGACCCCTCCATTGCACGTCACCTACGGGGGCCGGGTTCGATTTACGACCCTGACCTTTTCCGTCCCCTTCTCCACAGCTTCCTGCATGCCTCCAGCGTCGCTCTCGACAACCCCAAAAAGGCCCACCCTTTTCTGCATCCATCGACGGCCTCCCCCTCCTCCGAGTACATAATTCGATTCCCCACTCACGGCTCCTGTCGAATTCCCCGCCCTGGCGGTAGATAAGGGAAATATACGGAATACCCAATCGCGTTTGATTCACTGCGCTTATCAAAGGGCGTGAGGTTCCGAATGAAAATCGAACAAACAAGCGTAGCGAAAGCGATCGAATCGCTCGCCAGTCACTTCTGGGCATTGTAATCTTCCAAAAAAAAGAATCGAGTCGTAAATCGTGCCGAAATATTAAATAATTCAGTGATGGAAATGTCATATCGGCTCCTGACTTCTCGGATTACGCCGCGTCGTTCGCTTGAGTTATGACCTGGCATCACCATATCTACCATTTTTCCGAGGTTATTCTCAACAGAATATTACTTTTTCAAATGAAACACTAGTATGATAAAATATTTTTTCAAACTAGATGGTCAGTTTGAGTGTAAATAGGTGAAGAAATACTGTTTTATGATACGCAATTTTTGACAGCACGGCTAATTCAAAATCCTATATATTTGACTGTGTAAATTTCTATGTACCTATGTGATTCATAGAAATATTTATAATGATTTTATAATTAGACGAAATAAAATTATGAAATATATTCGTTATCTACGCAGTAGGATTACGAATCGAATTCAAGTTAATTGATTATTTAATTCTTACTGGTGTATAATATGTCCAATATATTAATATTTTATTTTTATGTGTGTTTGACCTGTTGCCTACGACGCGACCTCTTAAACTTAAAATGGTTCGCGAAAATTTGGTAATTGTAAATAAAGTATTAGAATTATAAGCGTTAGGCGCAAAATATAATGTAAACTCAGTTATACACTAACATTGGGCCTGGATAGGCTATGTTATTACTTTGTAACATTTTGATGAACTTCGAATATTTACGAGTCCTTTTACATTCTGATAGGCGTCTTTTAACATTTTCTCTGGCGGAAGGGGGTAGTTATAAGAAGAAGTGTAAGCTCTGGCCTACGCCAATCTATTTTCGGATAGTATAAGTATAAATTAACAACTATCAACAATGATTAACAGTTACTAACTATAATTTTTTAATTGTAATACATATATACAAAGGAAACTATTCAAAATGGATATCAGAAACAGAGAAAAACTAAAAACACATCACTTTGTGATTCTCGTTACATTCACATATATTCAATACATAATACATTAATTTCGATTCTTGCTCCGCTCACGTAAAAAAATTCGAAAATAAGATCATGAATTATTTAAGAATCCTCCGCAAGAGTCTATATTTCGCGTTTTTAGTAGATTTGACGAATAACGCATAAATATCGGCGGGAATAACGCGGCAAACGGCACTTCGTCATATTTATTCCAGGGTTCTCCGAAGAGCCTCGAGGCAATGGCAAGGAAAACGGTAAGTTATGCCGACGCCTTTCCATAAGTTTCGTAAAGCGCATTCGCAGCATCTGGTTTAAATTACGAGGGAATGCATAGAAGGTGCGTGGAGAGGGGAAGATTCGCCAACTCGGTGCGCATGGAGTGGCGCCTCTTCTCCCAATCCCTCTTATCCCCCTCTTCCTCACCCCATAACACATCCACCCACTTCTCTATCTCCAGTCAGAAAGCCGTTTTATGCACGATATAAAATTCCTCCAGGGGAGCTTTTCCGAGGGTCAGGACGAGCTAGGAAAAAGGGACGGAGAGTGGGGGCGGAGTGTGGGAGGCAATTGAAGTCCCTCCCGGGGTGAGTAGCTGTGACTAGATGGTCGTAAAAATGCGGGAGGATGGTGGAGTTCTCCCCGCGGGCGAAGTAGGCTTCCCCGCCGATTCAATACGCGTACTATACATTGGGAAGACGCGTGCTACGTATCCCGTCGATTCCGCTTTTTAAGACCCCCACTCCTGGTCCTGGAACGCTCCCAACATCCCTCTCCGTTTTACTGGAGGAATAGTCAATGAATTGCGCAGGTTAACTGATTAGGGGTTACCCCCTCGGAATTTTAATATTGTTTATCATTGTCCCGCACGCATTTCCTCTAGGAGTTATTTCGCGAAAATATTGACCATGCTTATTTAGGCATTATTTATAACACGACCAAGCCAAGGAAAATCTTATAGCAATGATTAAAATTTTAATTAATCATAAATTTCATTAGAATTGCTAGTCAATGCATTCAAAATATAAGGTCTTTTCCTAGAATAAATAAATAATATCTAAAAAGTATAAAATTGTATCATTATTATGGTAAAAAACAGCTTCTGTGAGTAATTTGAATAAACAATATTTATGCGTTAATCAGTTAAACTGCTCACAAAGAACAATTAATTCCATGCCAGCGTTTTTCTACGCTCAAACAAAAATGACTTTAATGGTGTCGTTTCTCTTTTAAACGTAACGAGATGAATAATTTCTCGCTTAAATTATACGAGATTTTGAAAGGAAGGAAATAGTTTTGAAGAAATGCGATATTAATACCATGATGGAGATCCTTGACAATGTTATACAGGAACCCGTAGTAAGAAGAATTTTTGGGAAGAGTAAGTCAGAAAATGAATTTATTTTAAAATATTCCTGCTCATAAAAATTTGAAAATATCGTACTATTGATCATTATTATATTTATTTCAAACAATCATGAAAAAACCCAAATACATGTGAGTCAAAGAAATCTCAAAAAATTAAGTTAAAAACTTATCACTCCGGAACGAAGCAACTTTTTAAAATAACGAATCACTGTAAACGTAAATTCAGTCAGGATTAATAAATTTTATCCTTCCTAATAATCACTATAGGTTAGAGCAGATTAAGTATGAGCGCCAAATTACGTACGTAACTTTAATGGCACTTGGAAAAGTATTTAGTGGTTCGTGAAAAAGGTTGGTGATATCACCGATCAAAATATTACGAAAAATAAAATTTCAACCCGAGCAATGATTGATTGACAGTATGAATCCATTGCGATGAGATAAAAATGGTAATATGAAAAAGACCAATGTAAAATATTTTTCATTTCTGTATCGGATATATGCGTCTTGCAAGATCCCAAGGACAGAATCGATTGAGGATATTGATATTGCTAAATCACATACTTTGATAAAATATCAATTCGACGGATATTGATTGGACTAAAGAATATAAATGCAACTTATTTACGCCGAGACCTCCAAGAGCAGAGGTAAGTACGTATTTTAAAAGATCTTTTAGCTTATATAAAATGATTGGGAATTCTTATATATATGAAAGTCATTCAAGAAGCTCCTCCACGGTTTTGAAATGAAATTTCCGGAATAATATTACATTTATCAAAATATTCATTTTACTAAGAAGGAACTCATCTGGGCGATTACGAGAGAATATATAAAAGTCGCAACACACATAAGTTCTTTTTCATTTATTCAGCATGCCGTCCAGGGTAAAACTGCTAAAACAAAATCAACGTGACGACGAAAATAATTAATTCTACATGACCTATCGAGTCTAAATGGGGTACTCAAAAGGAAAAATTGCCAGATTCCAGTGATGCCAGTAAGTAGAATAAATAACTGCATATTTATATGCGTATAAATATCAAAATATACAATAGGCGGCTTTCGGCTGGTCGCAAGGGGTGCAGAGAGAGATTAAAAATAGCGAATTGAAACATATTGCTTCTATTGATATAGAAGCGTGTAAGAAATTAAAGGACACGTAACACTTTAAGTGCAACAGCGCCACATTATGGTTAATTATTTCACAAGCTACCAAAAATAATCTCATAAATGAAATCATAAAGGTCTACGAATAGCCGAGAAAATCGGAATATTACGCTATGTATAATATCCGTATGATATAAAATATGTATGAGAAATCTATCATTACACAAAACGGTTTTCCAATAAAAATCTACTCTGCTCTCAAAAACCATCTCATGTGAGATGACAAGAGGCTACCAAAAAAGCTGGGCCTACATCACTAATTTCATCATGAAAATGGAATTCTGAGAAGAGATTATTCCCACTTCACGAATCCTTCATTCAAATTCTGGACACTGAAGGTATCTAATCGGAATTTAGAAAGTAGCTACCCATTTACATATAGGTGCAATCAGTCAGGAGTGCTTTCTTGTCGTTTGCTTCCTTTTAAGGAATTTCCTTAATTTCAAATGAAGAAGGCATTTCTAACAAAGAAGGCTGAAACCGCACCTCTAGATTTGCACATTATCTAATTTGTTTTTAAAATCTCTGTTGATGAACCTTTTGCAGATAATTAACTCTAGGAACTCTCTTACTCGAGAAGGCCCCAAATTATGGTTTATCAAGCGATTCAATTATTTGCAAAAACATTTATTTTATAGACTGATGGATTGGTATCTTTTTTTATGGGAGGCGATAGATGAAAACATCACTGAATCATTGAATCATTCATAATTTTTGCTGTACTAAAATTGATTTGCGTGCAGGAAAACTATTATAACCATTAGGTAAACTAAAGAAGAACATTTTCCATTTTTTTGGTTTGATTTACCGAATTAGAGTGAAGAAAAAATAATATAAGCTAATGAATTCGCTGAAAGAAGCAAGACAAGGCCTTATATGGACGAAGATTTCTCACCCCTTAACTAAATCATATTCACTCTCTAATGAAATCCCTCGGGCGTATCCCAATTAATCAGCTCGCCCTCCTTTCTTAAGGGGAGATTTAAAGTATCAGCAGGACATCTAATAAAAAGTAACCGCGTAGATATTTTTCAGAAGAAAATTTGTTCTCTAACACTTTTCATGTTTCATAGATAACGTATTTAATAGCTATTCCAATTTATAAGTAGTTGAAAGGTTCATTTCATTCCATATTCTTGTAAAGGAGGGACGTTCGTAAGTATAAGGGAGATATAAATTAACATTTAGAGAAGAGTGCTTAGGAGAGAGGCTTATAAGAAGGGATGCTTGGTCGATAGAACGATAGCGGGTGGTGGCCTCTATGGAAAATTCAACGCTTATGCTAATTGGGCTAACCCTCACTTTACTTCCTAATCCAGCCGCTCACTTCAGGTTTAAGTATTCTTGCGCGCCAAGCAGTCCCATAAACCATCATCACTTCCCCGTCCATCCCCCTCAGGGATTCTTCTTAATCGCTCACGTCATCAGCGCCTCCTTGCCCCGGCCTTGGCGACACATGAGACAGGAAGATGCTGCGAGATGATCTCCATCATCTCGCGACCTCCCATTGTAATTAAAGAACGGGGATTTAATGTTACTGCCATACTTGAAGGAATGGAATAAGTTCAGTTTGGTGCCAAGTAATCGGTATTAAAAAGTTTTGGAGTATGAGATAGTAAGAAGATTGTTGTGAGTTAAGAATGAGGTATCCTTGCTCTGAACAGATTTTGTTGAAATTGAACGGTGATGGTAGATTGCATACATTGATTTCATATATAAACATAGAAAATATGTAGCTGTTATGACTATAACAGTGGTTTGAAACATTTTTTACTCGGTTATTTAAAAATGAGGTTTATGGTACAAATAAAAATCACTCGTAGAAGATTTCTTGGACTGAAGAATTACCTTATTTGGTATTAATTTATACACAACAAATGTTTACTAGTTCCAATTTAGGGGAAGATAACTATTCTCCACCTCTGAAATCAAGAAAACTTTTCATTTGATTAAAAGAGAGCATTTTGGCTAACTAGAGTAATAGCATCGAATATAGTGGTGATTCAAAAATTAGGTACAAGGTTATATTCGCTGCTTTCTGCTCGTGTTGTTCTCGATAACACATGTCAAATTTTTGACTTAATGGAAAATACTTGAAATCTATCAGGAGGTCGACAGTCTCTCAAAGGTCGAGTGAAGTAGTAAAAGAAACAAAGGTTTTCATGAAAAAATATTCTTAAATTCCACAAAATATACTTAAAAACTGGCAATATTCCAGAAAAATACGAAGAAGTATTCCGACATATTCGGCCATCATTACAATTTAAAGAAAGTTTTTCATGTTTTTCCAAGTTACTATGGAAAATCCGTATGGGAATCATGAACTTGCAGTTTAAGTATCTTCGGCGAAAAGACCCTCTGAATAGGTCATTCGTTCAGAATTCCATTTTGGTGTGAATAAGCCAATTACGCGCGAAAAGACTGAACTAATCATCGAGAAGAATCGGGAAGAAAAATGCAGGAAATCCGGTTTTCCCCGCAGCTCTCATCCTCGATTAAGGGTGGAATATCTCTGTGCGGAACATGAATCTTCAGACCTCGAGAGCTTCCTCACAAGACGTGAGTGAGATGCAAAGACGATGATATGAAAAACATGGCGAATAAATTTATTTATGGCGTGTCATCAGAGGCATCTCGTGACTTATCTCGACGCGCAATGGTCACTTAAAAGGATGAGGAGAATGGGAGAGGAAATGGCACGGGTCCCATTTCGTTGCTAACGCTCGTGAGAGGGATTAGGCTAACTATGACCGAGCACGCGCTCCTTTATGTAATTGAGATTAAGAACAAAGGGAGCGCTTTTTTCTCAAAGAGGTCGACTTGCACGCAAGAAGCCGATCCCCGGAGATCGCTCGCCGATTTCCGTGTAGAGGAATTAAAAAGAGCGGCCATTGTTAAAGCAAAAGACCGTGCATTGAGCGGAATCTAAAGAGCCTTTTATTGGGATTTACCGATCTCGTGGCGGAAGACGCACTAAAGGGACAAGAAGATGGGCCAGAGAGGACATTAGAGGGCGGAATGGGGGCGTGAGGGGCTTTTGGGGCCATGGAAGAAGGACGGAGGAGGCGAAGGATGAAGTTGATGGGACGGCGTGCCTTAACAACCCCGAGATTTTTTTCGTTCGCCACGCAGACATCCGCGCATGCCATCGCACGCTATGCGCACGCGCTCACGCTATTCCCTGAGCACGTCCTTTGGGAAAGCTTTGAATCCCATGCCGTGCAATGGCGCCTTAATGGAAATTCGTCGCTGTGCGCATTACCTCGAATCGAGCATCGTACGCATCCTGTTTAACAGGAATCCTATTTGTAATCTTGGACGGTTGTGACGGTGCCAAAATTATGATTTACGCCTTCTCTTACGAGACCGAGACAAACGAAATTTTAACGTTCAGCATTTTCAATGTTCTTACGCAGTGCTACCTTGTAACATGAAGTACAGATTGACAAGATGAAACAGATGGCGTAGTTGAATGCATATGTCCTCCGCCTATTACGCTTTACCTGGGATCCCTCGATGACTTAATTTAGGCACCCGTTCGCCTTGGGTCCCCCGCCTTGCATGGGCTATGAGGATGTCTGCTACGTCCCTAAGTTGGGGACTTTTCACGCCCAAATGAAATTCACGACTAAGTAGTTGATAAAGTAAGTAGAAAATGAAGTTGATTAATTCAATTAGTATGGCATTGGGACAGCTCATGGAGTCAAATAGAACCCACGACATTAGGTCAGTATTTCGGATGAAGACATTCACTGTATAACTATCCTGCTATTCTTATCATTGGCGTAGTTTTAAAAAAATCTCACGAGCACAAGAGAATGAATACAATCCTCATATTCAAGGTAAAAAGTGAACAGTTAAGTGAACAAAAGTTAACCCTATAAAAAAACCTAGTATACTAATATTCTCCTGTTGCTCTACCGAACAATCTAGTGAAAAATGATGAGCCGAATGAACAGTATCTTATGTTATGAACAATCTCTCCAGTCAATCAGGGATGTGTGGCCTGATTTCTGATTGAGTCGCAAACGGAGCGAATCTCGACTGTAATCGCCTTTTTAGCTTATATTCAACCATTAAATATGTTAGATGACCCAAATGCCCACCATTAGCGTAAGCCAGAAATAACAGTTAGGACTATGAGAATGGATATTTTTTTTCAGAAGTGCATTTGCTTCTCGAGAACAATAAGTATAAAGAAAGATTTGAGGAAGATAAAATAACTCACCACTTCCGAAGATATCCATAACACAGCCATAGCGAAGTCTTCAAATGGTTAAGCTGGAAAAGAATAAAAGCCATAAATAATAAATAGCATTCAATAAAAAACAAATCAAGAAAAAGTCATCAATTAACAGTAAATTATGCTTTATTAAGTGGTGCTCAGCTCATTCAACGATTTTTCTTCCACCTTTTTCATTATGGTAAGTTTGAACGACGATTGAACACACATTCTAGTGGTTTTCTCAACTGATCGCTTTACATTTTTTAGAATATTTAGTTATTTTCTTGAGTTCAATATTAAATAATATCCAAATATTAAATATTATCAAAAATATATATACTAATACACAAAAATTAAATAAAAATATCGCAACAAGTTATATTTTTCGTTCAAAATGTAGATCTCAGGAACGTAACATAAATCACGATATCCGTATCTGATTGATGTAAGAATAAAAAACATTTGCAAATTATTAGACCGATGATATGTTTACTTAATTAAAAGATTTCCAACGATTGCATCATCAGGAGACATTGGATGGTTTAAACGTCTGATACTTGTGACCTTTGAATAGGTAAAGTATGTATGTACTACGTGAGAAAGAATTATGAGCTCATTCTTAGGGTTTTTATAATAAAAATATAACAAAAATGAGGATATATTTATTTTACATTAATTTGACGGAAGCGATGGTTTTGCCTCATTATATTTTCTTAAATCATGAGCATTACTCGTACTGTGTTGGTAGATTTTCGGAATATCATATTTAATAGCTTCCACACATCAACTCTGGAATATCTAAACCTTCTTTTTACGTTACGTTGCTAATTTGGCAGCTGAGCATTCAACCGCACGAATTTTCGCAGATGAGTCACAGAAACTAACAAACACCCAAGTTCATTGCTTGAGCGTGGCGCGTGCAATATAAACAAGATACCTGATGTGGTGTTTATGAAGAGGCAATACGCTTTAAATAAGTAGCAGAAAGTCGCTCGGTCATACCATATATTAATTCTGTTCTCTGGGAATACTTTCTGCTACCTCGCACACAAAAATTTACTGGGCGACAATATGGTCCAGTCTCGTGCCTAATGGATGTTTTTCAAGAATTAAATGATACGGATGCCAGGGTTTTGCAAAGGTGAATTAATGCTGACATAAGAAAGTTTTATCAAAGGTTATCTGGCAGATCTCTGCCTTTTATTTTTGAGCATTGTCATTGTTTGAAATAAAGTATTTTGAAGTATGATATCTTTTTTACTTCCATGACTCCCTTCTGGTCATATAATTAAGGTTTATTTAGATGAAACATAAATATATGTCGCTCCATCTTCATCTAAAGAACGTTTAAATTTAAAAAAATAACCGTAATTAAGGAAACTATATGGAACAAAAAATGTAACTGTAGCGTAATAAGATTTTATGATTAACCAATAAACAAAGGTAATTTTCATGGTATTCGAGATAAATTTTAAGAAATTCTAAAGAAGCGTTACTTTCAAGAAAAGTTCAGTTTATTTTCTGCAGAAATTTATGACTGTACTATACCTTGTATCACAACTTTCTTTTAAATCGCAATTTCCACATCCTCCTTCTTGATGTAGGTGGAACATACTTCGCATTATATCTCATTTATTTCAATTTCCGGTGAAGAAAAAGAGTAGCGTAATAGCTCGAATCAGAGCTCAGAGTTCAACTCCACAAATGCTAATGGGACGAAATTTTCTGGATAGCTTGATATCTAAACTAATTTACAACATATTAAAATTTTTGAGTTAAGCTTGTCGGCCATCAATCAGCGGATGTATTCAAAGCCTTATAAACATTAAACAAATAATTATCGTCAAAAGGACTAAGAATCAAAGTTTCTTCCCTGACATGTGTCAATTGAAATATGTCATCCGTTTTATTATTTATCGCTGGCGCCCATGTTTTGAAATTAGATGTCATTAATCAAGGAATATTAACGCAAGCTATCTGCTTTACTCATTGACTCTCTATAAGGATCCATAAAACGAAATATTTTATGAATTGGCATCTTCTGTTTATAATGACGCTTCGAAGTCAATTATTCTACCATTGAATACAAAGAACATGCCTAATAATCAATCGAGAATTTATTTTCATTTAATCAATGTTTAGCGCTTTGTTAAAATGTAACTTCCTACCCTCTTTTATGTAGGATCGTGAGTTATTTCACGACAGTTTCTCATCCTAGAATTATACAGCGTTATTGCAAGCACGTTATTAATACCACGTGGACTTACATCTACTTCTGCATATGCACCCTGCAAGCCGCCTTTTGGTGTGTGGTAGGGGGTGCATGCACCATGACTCTACTTTGATAATCGGTTACCTTCGCGTATCGTTAGCAGAAAAAATGAATATTTTAATCGATTCGTTCTAGCGTCTATTTCTCTTATTTTCCTCTCAGAATCAGAACGGCCTACGTAACAGGGAAGAAGATTTATATAGGCTACATCTTCTGCGAAGGAACCTTATCAGAACTTATTTAGTAAATTTATATTTTGTTTAAATCTCCTATCTTCTAGAGATTCCTATCCTACGTCCTGAAGCATCTGAGTGACGCTCACTGATTTGTCGTAACAATTTTTTTACGAAACATATCGCCTTTCGCTGTACTTTTTCTAATTCACGAATACAACATTATAATACTTCTTTACATACATTTATCTATATGGGACTTACGTAAACAAAGGGGTAAAAAAATCGGAGGATTTGTATCATGAATTGTTTATGGAATATGTTGACTTTTAGCAAAACATCTACCAAGCTCGTCCCGATTACCACATTTTTGGGATGAAATCCTCCGTTTTTGTAATTTATCAACATGTTTAAATGTTGGTAAAATAGGAAAGAGGTTCACTAAAAGTCTTTATTTCTCTCCAGTCTTACTCAAGCCATCGTTATACCCAGCGATTTCCATAATATAGGAAACAAACTCTTGAGTAATTTATCATTATATTCAGCGTGAAAAATATGCCAATGTTTTCCCAATGTAAGCCAATCGTTGGATGATAAGATACAAATTGTTAGGTTTTACATTGTGGACATACATGGAGCTCCAATTAGGTAGTTGCTACATCGTCGTCCCATGATTCAAAACTCAACCCTTATTTTTATGGGACCTCATTCTTCGAATTCGAAGCCACGTGTTTATCCGCCTTAAGCAACATATCTTAGCGAATCAAACGCTCACAGTTTCTGTCCCAACCGTAAATCACGTCTGTTCAAGATTTATTCTGTTCAAAAATATTGCTTCGTATGCTCCTCTTCTGCTTCCCCTTAACTCTCCTTCCATCTCCTCCCCATTTCATTCTAACTTCTCCGTGACGCAATCAGATTAATGCGAAAGGGGTCATAAGCGGTGATCTTTGAAGACTATAAATTCCTCAGCCGACGTTTCCCTTAGCGTGTTCTCCTTGACAGTTCACAGCGCGGCGAACACCAGCTGATGCGGAGGTGGGCTCCGCTTAAGGGTTTCGGGATTAAGAGGAGTGAGAACGGCGCGGGAGACCCTTCGATGGAGGCCGCGAGATGGAAAATTTACGTTCCAGGAGTAATTGCACCGAGAGACGGGGATGCAGAACCCATTTGCCTTTTGACCTATTACTTTCTCATACGGCGTAATTGTAATGGCACTTAATCAAGGGCCGAGATGGCATATGCGCCCTCCTCTGGAAGCCCTACCAGGTGGTCCTCACCAGCCGTCCTGCATGGCGCATGCGTCACCTTGCGACGGATTATCTCACGAATAACGGCGCGCTTAGCGCTCGAGAAACAGCGCCTTTTAGCTTAATATATCAGCTTACGAAGGACAGGATTCCCTCTATGTGAAATTCATGTTACAAACTTCGTGAGGGACGCTAACTCATAATCTGCTCATATATGAGCGAGCCATCCATTAGTTTTTAGATTCGCTAATGCAGAAAACTGTCCTTCATAGCTAGAAAGCTTTTCACTTCGAGCCATCTTACGTATCATCGGAGCTAATTTAATGATCCTTGTAGCAAACTCGGACACATAAATTTTCTGGACATGTATGCAAATTTCATGCGCGTTATACGGTTGTGAATTATCACGATCTTATCTTTAGATAAATCTGCATGATTTATGGCGGAGTGCATTGAATCCGGTTGGAAATGGAATGTCTTTGAAATATCTTATTAAAGGCGTTTGAAGCGTAGCATAAAGTTTCATGAGATGTTGCATGTAGATCGTGACATCGCAGATAGCTCATTCCTTTGACGTTTGGAACACAACAAAAGTGGCAGAGTATCTTTTGGAGACCGATCCAGTAAATGCAATTTTTCGTTCTTGTTAAACCCTCGTTTTCGACGATCAATTATTCTTAGTTATTCAGCCTCTATATCGGGATTTTCATAATGGAAATTAAAGTCTTCTTTGCAGTGGTTCTTCAAAAACGTGTCTAAATTATACGCTCGAAAGTGTTACTCTTCGTGACATTACATCAAACACTTCTCATCGTCACAAGTTAAGTAAAGTATCCCAGGCGTTTAGCAAAGAATGTAGTACAATTAAGGTGATGTATGTCTGCATATATTATTGCTGTGAATTTTCAGTACGGTTCTCAAACCTGAAAAAGATCTCATAATGCATCCTACCTAGGGACGAAATTAAACTAAGATTTTCGCGAGAAAGAGAATAAATAATGATTAAAATTATGACGTAGATAACGGTTGACACATCGTGATGTTTGTTCACGTATGATGTTGTTTGTTTATCAATATTTATTCTAATAAGCTAACCAAGGTAACATCCGAATTCTTCACTGAAACTGATAGAATGACCTCATGACATTTGAGTGGTGCATCTCCGGATAAGAGATTTCCACTCATGATTCGATAGCAGTTACCATCTAGAATGCAACTATAAACAAAGATTGTTGATATGATAACGAGAGGGTAATCATAGGAAGGGTTTTTATGCACATAAAAGAGATGCCAGGATTAGATTTAAAGCTCTTTCTATCATGACATTAGATGGAAATCTTAGTTATTTTTGTATAGTGTTGTGTAACTTCCGCAGATATAATCGTAAAAAGGGCTTGGAGTCGCAATCGCAAGCAACACATAATTAAGAGAAACTTCTGCAGTAAAACATAGAAAGACATGAAGATAAAATTTTCAAAAGACTATAGATAAGTAACAGGCGAAATTAGCTTCAAAGAAACTGGCACTTTTTACGTGAGAATAGTGTAGCTTACTTGGAAGAGATATAGTGACGTTGAGGTATGAGAACCGGTGGAAGGCATAACAAACAATGGGGATTATATGGTGGGGTTGTCCTCCTGCTTACTCACATGTAATTCCTAGAAAATTTCCTTTGTATTCCTAGAAAATATTTCTTCCCGATTTCCGATTCTGTATCAGCCATTTAATATCCATATGTAGGTTTTGCGCTCTCATCCCCAGTCTTAGAGTCTGATAGTAAGTGGGTGCCTTCAACCTTACCGCGCAAATAGTTGTAGAGAAGAAAGGCGAAGCATTAATCTTACTCAAACGTCCATTCACAACCTTAAATTTTGAAAAAATAGCAACTACCTTAGGGATCTCATCTTTCATCGAACGTTTAAAGCGCAAGGACCTTCATTTTTTAAATATCATTAAGGATGAATACAGGAGTAATTATTTGATTTCCGTTTTTTCCCTCCGTAAGCTTTTCTGTCCGACTAGAATGATCTCTTTATTTCATTGTTCTACACCTCGACTATCCACCACTAACCGACCCTTTATCTACCACTTGCCACATATGTACAACAGTGTACTCTCTCTTTCTCCTTCTTCGGATCCATTTGTATGATTGTTAACTCAAGTATATTGTCACCTGTACTTTTATTTAAGATTGTAGCTGAATTATGTTTTTTACTCTTTCTTTCTGTGTTTGTCTTTTTATTTATTTTTAAAAATTTCTTTACCGTTTTGTTACGTAGCTTTATTGTTTTCAATCCATTGTAAAGGCCTTGCACTGTTTATGGGTTCCTTTTAAATAAATAATAAAAGGAAATGGACATCTTGAACAACTGTTGTTATCTTTCTCATTTCATTGAAATAGATATGCGTTTCGTGATTTCAATCGCGTACCGTACCTTAAACGGCGTTATTTATAGAATTGGCAAATTTTCCGCCTATTCGAGCCGATCTCCTCGTTTCATCTCTCGGAAATTTTATTCATCGTAAAATTAATTAAATCTTCTCTAATGATGCATGTGCAAAGGGGTAGCATATGGCGACGCTGATGTTAGTAAAACGAAACTTTCGTCATTAGCTCTTCATCATTCTTTTGATATACCCAAAACATATAAAAGTCATAGGTGCACTAAGGCGCATGAACCCACTATTTTTCACGATATGGAAGCAGTAAAATATAATAAATATTAGTGTGAGGTTTTCTCCACTCATCGTCGGCCATAAACGTTTTATACCCATAGACCCTCTCGGAATCCTCCCGAGCACCAGGCGATTGTTTGGATTCCTGGACCGTCCGGATGATAACTGGAAAGGTGGCAGCCCTGTCTGGAGGCGGCTCGCAGAGTGGGGGGTGGGGGCTGAGGGCGACCGAGAGAGGCCAGGAGAAATGGAGGGACGTGGGGAGGTCGTAAACTTTAAATAATGACTTGTACCGAGCGGCAGTAAATTTAAGCAACCTAATTACGGTTGCGAGTGCCGTGTCCGTGAGTATATTCCTAGGTATGCACGAGAGGGCACTGTAATCCACAGATAATCTGGCGCTCCCTTGAAGTGGTTGGAGGGAAGATACAAGTTTCATATTCCCTGGACTTGCCTCCTTACTTCTGTTCCATCGCCGTTGACTCTTTCCCCCGACCTCACCACTCGGAGGCGTACTTTTCATGGTCCGCCTTTCGTTATGCCACTCCACGACCATTGGCCATTAATCTTATTTATGCGGCGTTTAATTACCTGCCGCTGCTGCCATATCCCTTATGCGTGAGGTATCGAAACTATGTTACTTTTGGTTTCAAACGCGACCATGCTCGTAACGTCTAATTAAGTACGATTCCGCGACAGTAAATGTTAGCTCATTTTAAGCACAACACTAGATTGTACATACTTTCAAACTGTAACTTTGATTCAAACAGGTAAACTCTTGTCTTCGGAGAAAAAATCAATGACAACAAATGAGTATTATAAACTAAGGCCTGGTATTATGAAATACATATAAAATAGGCTTTGACTAAAGTTCACATAAGTGCCTGGTAATGTTTTTTTATGAGTTAAAGCGAAGATTATAGTAAATCTTCTACATGTATGCTGAATTAGCATGGAGAAGCACAATAATCTTTACTTTAACTCTTATCACTTTAATAATAAAATAACAATGTAATACTGGGCTCCAAAGTGAACTTTAGTTAGTCCATTTTAAGTAAACATTATAATATCGGGCCTAAGTGTTATTGTGAAAATATAGAGCTATTGCTCGTATCTTTTTCTGGATAGCATAAGGTGCACAAAACAGGTACCTGAGGTAACTGAGTAGTAAACTGAGAAGTGGTGTTTTCGAACTCCCTGCATACGCCATATATTTGCTCGCAATGATTTAACTGTGAATAAGATCTCTGTGAATAGTGGATTCGAGCTATCTAAAGCCCCATGCACAAAGATCAAATGGAGGCCCCCACTAGGAATTATGATTGTAAAAATTCGAATTTTTCAGAAATACAAAAAAAAAGAGATGCTTTGGAAAACTCGGTCAATTAACTACTGCAAGAATGAACATAATATTGAATAACAAGTAGCGTTTCTATAAATTACAATGAGTGATGTATGTATAGTGAGAGTGTAACTTTGCATTATATGATGACAAATTATGTAATTATTTCATAGAATATATTACGTAGGAATATATTCTATGAAATATTATGTACTCTACAAGTTTCTTGAATAGGAATTAAGTACCCGTAAACTCTTCGTACTTTTAAGAAATTTGATCTTATATGTAGTACTACGTGATTGAGTAGTCATTAGCACAGTCTTATTGAGGATGAGTTACTCAGGTAATATGGATGGGTCACTCAGGTGGCGCCTAATAATAAATCCGCCAATGGCCCCTTACGTTTTCAAACATCTTGAAAATCTACATAATCTGAAGGTAAAATTAACAGCACGATTTAAATAAATAAGAGCCAAAACTATAGATACTCGAATAAAGTAAAAAAATATTTCGTTTTCAATGCTTACTTATCTATTCATTCCCAAAACTTCGTCGTTTTTCAATTGAAAGTAAGTTAAATAGTGAACGCCCTGAAATGCACGCAACTGCCTTAAGTCCTTTTTGCATTTCAAATTACTTAGCACGTTTCTCTTTCGTGCTTCCCTCGAATCGCAGACGAATTCTCTTCCATTATTTAACTCTGATATGCAGATTAGAGAGAGGGTTGAATCTGAAGTCTCCCACTCGAAATTTATTAATGCCAGCATTTTATTTAACGAAGCGCGTTTCGGGAGAAAAATCTTAACGATATCTAGAAATACGTTAAGTGAATATAGTATAGCTCAGGAGTACGCTGAGAACTGGAATGTGAGGTCAACTCTTGGTTGCATAATTTAGACTAATTTTGTTTTCATCGTCCGAGAAAGGAAAGAACTTAAATATTCAGCAAGGTTTAACTAGAATTAATTCTAATGTTAAATTATCGTGAAAAATCTCCTTAAAGTTTCATCCCAATCTTTCATAATCAACAAAAATTCAATCTATGGAAAAAGAAAAATACAAAATTCAAGATGACTACTTAGCATCTTATGTGATAATAAAGCCGTAAAGTTGTTAGATGGCACATCTTCTGCAGAGGGTACCACATTACCTAGGTTAGTTGAAGTCATCATTGACGTAGGAGTTTGATGAATAATGCTTATTAGATTAGACCACCTAATTTACTTGTTCCTATGCTAGTCCATATTGCAGTTAGAACACCATTTGAACAATTCATTGCCCGATGAAGGATCTAGATGGAGCTAGAAAGCTTATAACAGCTCATTTTTCATTCTGTTCTTTAACGCGTGATAAAACTCTTCTGTTAACGCAATAGCTATTCCCAGCACACGCAGACAATCAACTCTCTTAAAACCGAATTGCAAATTCCCGTGATATTCAGGCGAATGAATCAATTAAAGAGGAAAATCTGCTAAGGAATCCATCATAAGGTTCTTAAACGCAATCCGTGGCCGATATACCACCAAAATATACTTAATTGAGCGTGTAAGAATCCAGTGATAGAAATGTTACGCAAAAAATACAACGGCGTTATAAGACCAGCCCTTAGAGAGAGATTATCGCATAAAATGGCCGAAATGACTATTTTTATTGCGGCATAAGTGGGCAATATAAAGGATGGTGGAGCACGAAACGGTCGTTCGGGAGTTATAGTACGTGAAAGAGAGGAACACGGAAAAGCCTCAACGAGAAAGATGATTGATAAAGGACCGATAGAGGGAGAATTGAAGTAATCACAGCGTTATCTTCGACTGCTTTGAGGCAAATAAATTAACGTCTTCATTGAGTGAAATATGCACGGAAATATAATGGATTGTTTTATCACTAAGATACCACACAGATAAGTTTCTGTCGGGAATCTTTTGAAATAAGGTTGGGTACCCCCGAATATTGTAATCACTAATTCTTGGCGGTTGGGGCTGTTTTCGTTGTGTTATTATTTATCGACTTTTATTATTGTTTACGTACTTTAAATTCAGCGGTGCTATTAACATCCCAAGCAGCTGATGAAAAGAATAAGAAACGTTATCCCAAGCAGCCTTTGCTTAGCAGGACCTTCATGTCTATGTTTATGTATATTGATTTGAAATATTTATGCTTTTTGTAAATTGTAATTATGGCAATCAATAAACATTATATTATATTGGAACATAATTTTGGAACACCAATGGCCGAGGGGCTCCCGATAGCCAAGTGGGCAACGCGTTCGACTTCGACCAATGGCCGAACAGAAACTCTATTTCGCTGTGTTCCTACTGAAATCAAATTTTAACTTCTTGTAATTGATCGTGCAAAAAATTAACACCTTTACCTTAATCTTTGTGCAAATAATTTCCGCCTACACTTTGATAAATATGAGTCAATCCGAGAAGGTATACCGTCCTTTTAGATAAATACAAAATGACACACATGAATGACAAAAGTCGGCTTTCAAGTAAACATTAACTAGCCTAAATAAATAGTAGTATTTTTAAAAGTGCTTCGACAGCTGAGGTCATTTCGCACGTAGGTCCATATCGGGAATCGAACCCGGAACCGCTTTCACCCAAGTCGAACGCGTCACTTGGCTATCCGGGAGCCCCTGTATACATTTTATTCCGTTGTTCTTCTACAGTAATGCACAAATTAACAAATTCTTCTTTTTATAATAGGTTAAGCATTGACGGTTTTGCGTTCCAAGTGGAACAGATCAAAGGGTTGTGAACGATGAGCACAATTGTGAGTTTTAAGTATCAGAATCCGAGAAATAAGCCCTTAATGCATACACTCCATTCTCAATCGCGCCATTTCGAGTCTTAGTCTTCGCTTTCTCTCCTTTAGCCTCCCAGAGCCTGTCTCCCAGCAACCAATCCCATCCTCAAGATTCTTCTCATTCCATCCTCTCTTCTTCCCCTCATTCCTCCCGCTCCCCTCCGGTTCCTTCCCTACAGCTCTTCAGGGTTACTCGGAATGGTTAGATCACTAACCTAAAGAAGTTCAACTGCATGCTGAACTGGTTCGAAGCTGAAAACGGATGTTTTTTTAGAAAAAATGACAGCGTAGACGACTAGAGACGTAAAGTATCTCTCGAATAAATCATTTTAAGTTTCCAAAAGATAATTAACAGTCAACTCTAAACCGGTTGTGGAACCATTATTTTTATCTTCCCGCTTCGCTCAATCATACTGTAAGGAGTTCAGCGTTAACCGAGCTTCTTTTTAGTTGAATCACTGAACTTATAATAATCGTCAAAAATTTAATGTTAAACAGACATTCGTCCACATTATCCGACGCTGATATCGCAATATTTCTTATAGAGGTATTTCAGTTTTATTGCAGTATTTCTGAGGATTCAGAATGTGGATTTTTACGATACGAAAATATCATGCAGTTAGAGACGGTATTTATTAAAACAATCAAAAAAGTAAATGTCTAGTTTTCCCATGAAACCCAGCAACGTTCTTGCCGTAAGAAAATATACTCATTTTTTAACAAAATACTGAAACTCAAACTATAACTTATATATGTACGTTCACAATACAATTCCATCTCTTATCACTTTAATAATAAAATAACAATGTAATACTGGGCTCTAAAGTGAACTTTAGTTAGTCCATTTTAAGTAAACATTATAATATCGGGCCATTATACGCTCNATATATATATAATAATACGATAACAATACGTGGTCCAATTTCAACTTAATTTAAACATTTTCAAAAAATAACATACTCGTAGATTTGTAGTCGTTGCCAATTACTTCAAAAGTAAATCTTTCGCTGTATTTTCTCGGTTTTTGATTCTTTTCTCAATCTCATAACTGCCAAATTCTTAAGCCTTTATTCATCAGAATTTTCTCACCAGTATCTAACGCTAGATTCGATCTAAGTAACATGCACGCCGACCTATTTCTGGAAATTACATTCGAAGGAAATATGAAACGAAAATATTCCGTTTCCTCTATGAAATTACTGGCATTTTATGGCCGCGGAGGAAAACTCGATTGAATGCAGGAAACGAGTTTTTACGCACAGAATATTTTATTACCTCTTAATTCAATGTTTATTATAAAAAGGAAAAGATTTAGTTTCCTATTACTTTTGACTGAGGAAAGTAAGCGATCCCCTTATGAAAACAACTATGCTATTACTGATATAACAAGCATCATTAATAACCGTTATTATTATTATCTTATCTGACGATATCGATGATGAGGCAATGTGCATTAATTAAAAAGCGATACCAGTATCAGCTTTATATATCGTTCTGTCACTGCTGAATTTACGAATGCCATTCATTCTCTTTCCGTGACATAACTCTGCTGTTATTTCCTCAGAAATGCTGTCTTTCTATCGTCTTCCGGTTCTCCTTTCCCATTTTTCATTCCTTAATCCTTGCTGACCTTTCACGCTTTGCCATCGACTTTCTTATCCATAATTGGGAGCAAGATCGTTTCAATAGCTGTTGAGATTCCATCGCTTCTGTAAAAATGCCGCTTAGAACCTTCCCTTGAAATGCTCATCTCAGATAGCAGCGATGAATATATTATTTTCTTAGCAATCTATATTTGACTTAATTTGCGGAATTTTGGCTTTATGGTGTCGTACGTGGGGGTGATGAATGAGATACAAAGTTGGCTATAAATTCTAAATTAATTCGGCACTTTAGCGTACTTTATGGAAAGCGCAAGAGGGTCTGAAAGTATTGTGCTAAATATAATCTCAGTTATTTTAACGTAGATCAATTCTCTTTATTCAAAGGCGTTCCATTACCTCTACCACTGGATAACAATTTTATTGCTCCTATTCATCGCATCATAACCCGTTCTATCACATGCCTGAAGCATCGCTAAAATAATAAATCTTGAAAAACTCCAGATTTATCGTTATTTTATTGAAACGTGCTAGTATAAACATGATGGACTTTAAATGTACATACAGCATTTAGAGCGATTTAATGGAAATAGGTTTACATCTATATCACGTAACATGTCAGTTAATAACTCCTCGAGGTTTGGAAATGTAAGCAGAGAGAAAATTTCTAGACGACGATTTCTAATGGTTTTTTTAACAGGAAGCTCATGAACTAAACATTTTGATAATATTCCAAACATATTCAATATATTTTGGAAATGTTTATAAAAGTGAAATAGTAAAAGAGAAATTAACATTGGCATAAAATTTACTCCAACGCAATGACAGTTTGGAATTATTGTAAATTTGAATTAATGTTGAGAGTAATGTGGTAGATAATTTTCTAATGGATATATTTTGGCTACACTTGGTGTATATCGTGATGGGCTACAAATTAAAAAATGAAAATGTCTTCATAATATTGAAACGCGTATAATTTTCATTCTCAAACAATCGAAGTAAAGAAATATTTATTAATAGCAAATTTGAAAGACGTTATGAAGTCTCATGGTTTTCATTCTGTTTTGCAATTAAAAGTGGTGCGTTCTAACATCGCGTGGGGAAAGGTTTAAATAGTTAGCTGTTGCAACATTTATTAATTAATACCTATACAAATGCAATCATTTTGATAGCAAAAATAGGAGGTAATCGGCCCTTTCCATTTAAATTTTATTAGATATTAACTTAATGAAACATTGAGACCAAATCCGTTACATCCGGAATATCTTGTTCGATTTGCAGAGCCATCCGCAAGGAACAAATTAACAGAAAATTATCAATTTGAACAAAAAAACGCACTACTTCGTTTCGCTTGAGAAACAAGATTTTGAACTTTGCCAAGCATAAACAGAAAATAGTCACTTAGACTACAAACCATCATACATATCTACATACAAACCCCTGCATGACTATGTTAGAAGCAGTACATTAATTGCATGGAAGGTAGATAAATCCATCAATACAGACAATGTGGTTACTACTTGGATAATAATGAACTTTTCCTGAGCCAATCCCCGAAATTTTTCTGTTTGGCTAATACATTTCCTACTAAACCATCTCACCGTTGCCGGTCCCAATAATAACCCATTCTTAGCTAATTAGTAATTAACTGCTCCTCGGTTAATTCACGCACGCCCGTTTCTCAACATTCCCTAACTTTTCAAGTGGACTTCTGTCTACTTTTGTATTCCTTGAACTGAAAAAAAAACGTTTAAAGTCCAAATGCAAAAATGTATAATGAAACTGCAATATTTTGGAATGCATTAATATTAATAAAATTGTAAGGTTTCACGAAGTGAAGGCCAAAATTGAGGATTATCTATTCATTTACCTCGAGCTTTCTTTTTTCTGTGGAATTTGGGATTACAGCTGTTGAAAATCGCAAAATATCACACGTATTTATTCCAATCAACTTCACTGACGCTATCTTAAAAGGTCAACTTCATTCCTATGACTTGGCTTGGGGAAAATCCAAACCGACGGATCTTATGCATTCGAATCCTAAGTTATAATAGAAACTAGACGATCAGAGAGACAGCGCTTTAGTTTTGCAAAACCAAAGACCTGAAAAAATCTTTTGAGTTTATAGTTTTATGTGAAGAATTTCCACACGAAAACACAAATCCTTGTTATTAAGATAACATAAATACTGCATGAGCTTACAAAAATGTTATTTCTGGAGCATCTGATGCTATCGGTTTAACTTTTGTCGATTGTGGCTTTAGTGCAAATATGGCGATCATTTGATGATCATGCATTTTCATGATAAACTGTTTACACACATATTAAAAGTTCGTGAAATAAATCTTGTTCTGAGGAACGTATATGAAAGGGCTTTCACTTATACATACAATTTATAATCAAATGCCTTATAGAACAGCACAATAGAACAATTTTTGATTCGTCGAAAAATGTATTTTCTTTCGCCCTATATTGTTTTCAAACCTGTTTGTATGCTCATTTCATATGATATATGCCGATTTTTATTTCCACATGTGTGTTTGATGAAATAAAAATCCCTTAAAATGAACAAGAATACCAAATAATTAAACAAAGTAACCATAGGAATGGAGATGTGAACGTTGGGTTGCCTATTTCAAGGGGTACGGATGTCTCCGACTAGCAAGCTCTTGTGGTGAATAAAATTTCTAACTGTGCATCTCGACCAATACAGTAAGATAAACATGATTAGTATCAATGACAAGAACTGATATGCTTTGGCTCCTTTCTTATTAACGTTTGATCTTATATTCCAGTCTAAAAGGGCTGAGGCAATGATCAGGTATTGCTGGAAGACGTAGAGCAGGGTTCGTCATAAACTTTGCATTCGGGCTTTCATTGGCAATCGATGCCCCTGAAGTCAATGATCCGATTCCAGCAATCTCTGGCCACGGTCACCCACTAACGAATTTTATGTAGGAGGGTGGTAACTTTCGCCGTTATTCAGAGGAAGTTGCAGAAGGACATCCTGGTAAAATAATGATGAAATAGGGTGCCTATAAGGCTCACTTTCCTTCTTGCAACAATCATTGTTTCATAATGTGTAATGAACAACGGTACCGTTACCTCAATGAGATTTGCACCATTTCTCTGCCGCGCATAACGTTTGATATTAGCGCCATGAGACGGGAAGTGCGCCATCCGAAGAAATAACCGTTAAAACATAAAATTAAGCCTCGTAAATAGAGCGCATCACGCGTGGAGACACTCGATTTTTACGTCCCACAAGACGAAACAAACGCTTAGGATCGCCGTCCGCCATTTTCGGAATCCTCAGCGAGGAGAGGCAGTTTCCAAAAGGGCTTCCAACGAATGGGAAACGTCTCGAGGACAAAGGTCGCCCTTTCATCGGGAGACAAAGGTTCTGCTGTGTGCACGAGGAGAGGAGAAGACGGATGGCTGCAAAGGCGCCCTCTTCGCCCCACTTCCGTCCTCAGCCGCACCTCTCTGAATCTCTTGGGCAGCTGGTGCTCCAAAGGTGAGCCTCTGGCACTCCCCCGCCTCGGGTGACGGCAAATGTGGCAACGCCGCCAAGACACCGTGTGAATGCATGTGACGGAGGGGAATGGCGGTAGTGGAGAGGTCAGGACCGCTCCAGTCATTTCGTGGATGAAGCACGCCATCCTTTCGGCATTTGGGTTTTACGCGTGTTGACCTACTTACGGCTGCCCTTCGCCATTTTTCGAAAGAGAGCGGTCGAAATGAGCGCAAGGGAAGGTCCCTCCGAATCTCTCGACAGTGTCACTGCTGCCATCGCCGAAACTCCTTTGTCCAGAGAGAGCAAAAGGAGTCCCAAAATGTGCCATTTTTCAACAGCTCGCGAACGTGCCGCATTAAAAAGTTATGCCGTATTCTAAAGCTGTTGAATGTGTTTACTTTTCAAGTTATATGTTTACATAAAGAAGATTGCAGACGTCCATGACGACAGCCATCAAGACGGGAACGTATCCAGGTGTACTCGCATGTTTTACGGTGTTTTAACGCTGAGGCATTTCGCGTGTAGCCAGATTCACTCTCTGGAGTACTTCCGTATTGCAATATAAACGTATAAAAGATGTCGTGCACGTATCAAGCTAATTTAATGAGCTCATATACAACAAGTTTTATTCGTTTAATACATCATGCGTATTTATAAAAATCTAATTGTAAATCATGCTTCCTTCGTCAAATTTCGAATTGTTTATAAAAACCGTTGCCAGGCACTCTAACTGAAGGAAACAATGATCAATGAATCGAACAATGATCGTACAGAAATTCCATTTTATTCGTAAATCAGCCGAATGGCATACTCATGAAATGTCACTTTATTCGCATAATTTCAACGTGGGGAAATATTTTAACATTCATATCCAGTCTCCGAACGTATGTCTTCGGATCCGAACTATTAGATCATACGAAGAAATCAGAGAACAATGTGGGTATTTCTCAGCCTATTTTCCCTACAGAAATAACAAATATAATGCCAATTCATGTCAGATCAAAATACTTAAAACAGTGCTATGTTATAAATTAAACCACTCTAAATAAATATGCTGATTGCGATTTTAATAATCTCCATTTTCCATTTTCTTCTATATTAAGGCATCTTGTCGGAGGCATCGAAATTTCTTTTGAAGGCATGTTGTAATGAAGGTGTAAAATCGAGATTAACCCATTATTAAAGCCCTATGTACAGCCTAATATAGTTACATCAGTGAGGTAAACTTTAAAACGTATTAAATTAAATGATGGATGGATGCATCAATTAAGCTTTAAGTTTTAAGAATTAAATGTTTCGCGCAACGAAGTATTCCGAGGACGAAAATACTCCACAGAAAAAGAGCATCAACGCTACAAAGAAAGAATAATACTCACAACATTCCTCCCTCACGTTTCGGCACTTGACCAAGCTTCTTCCGCCGCATTCTGTAATCTTAAGTTGGCTGCTTCAGAGAGTGTGGACAAGAAACAGATGCCTATTTTTTTTAACGACACTAGCAAACGATACACATAGCTACATTTAGTTATGCTCGTCAGCCGGAATTTTTCTAGAAAAAAATTTCCTATTAAAGAACATAATAAAAGGTTTAAATTAAAAACCCTTTTGTGAAACAAAACGCTGAAATTCCGAAGGCAGGCAGCAGCGCGGTAACAATTAGGAAAGGTTTGCGTGATTCATGAGACTCGCTACTTTCCTAAGAATAACGTTCTTTCTTAGAGCCATTCATCTTTCTTTTGAGGTATTATCACGTTTAAACGCATTGATGAGACACACAGAAACAATGCTAAGAGAGGCTAAAATAATGATATTGATTAGTAGCAGAACTTAAAGGAAAGGTTCACAAGGATTGGAATGAGAGAAAATAGACATTTCTTATCTTGCTTATGTTAGCCATATTAATTCAAGATAGAGTACTGTGCATCAGGTTGTTTCTCGTACAGAATAATAAGTTCTAATTTTCAGTTTTCAGTGAAATCCAATTCCTTGTTATCCTACCACGAGCTGGAATATTTTATGAATCACTTAAGATTTAAGATTTCATCTCAAGGTTAAGATTTCATCTCGAAGCTTTAATTAGTATTAATAATAACAAGTAAATATCAGTTTTTCACTTGCCAATGCCAAATTTATACCTGAACTTACTCTTTTAGAAACTATATGAAAGCACTACAAATATATATTTCATTGAAATTTCCTATTTGACGCAAGATATGGAAATTTGTTTGAAATTTAATTTAAGTATATGATGGTTCTTGAAAATTTCCGGAAATGTTAAGGCCATGCCATGCCGTTCTATTATTTACAGAAAGGTAATGTGAAATCATACAAGTATATCTCTAACAAAATTCAAGGAAAGTTTGTCATTATTGAAAGTTTAGCGAATGCTGAACATGCATTTTTGGTTGATGATAGTCTTTTTGAAACAAAATGATATCGTTTCAATAATATAAAATGGATAAGAAAAAATTCTTTAAAGAAGTTATGTTAGCTGCTTCTCTCGGTTTCTTCTACACGTGTAACCCTTGAGAGAATATAAAAATGTGGGATATGTTGATACCAAGCTCAGGAATGGCGTGATATTTCGTTGCAAAAGCTTTCTTTAAAATTGTTTTCACTCCAGGTTATAACTAAATTTCTTTATTTACTCAATATCTATCTTTGTTTGTTTTTATAACCATTTTGTAGACAACAAACCGATTTTATCTTTTTCCCTTCTATATACCTGCTCGTATTTTTCTCTATTTTAGGCGTAAATACGCTGAATTCAACTCATTCCTATATTATGTTTTCTTTTCTTCTTATTTTAGGGATCGTTTATCGGTTTCGAAAAATAAATTTCAAGGATACGCAATGCAAAGCAGCAGCAGGGCATTGTGACATTATTTTCCTTCCGTCCTCTCAGATATTAGAGGGATTTAATGAGAACAAACGGACACAGATTTGCATCGAACAGGACTTCAAACCAGGGACCTCCGGTCGTTGAGCAACGCCTACAGCATGCAGCAATATATGGCAATTACCTCTAAAGATTAACTAACAAGTACTGTAAGTACATACAAACAAATAAAAGAAATTTTAAAGTTATGTCTCATTAAAATGTCCTTATTGTCTTAATTTGTGCAACGTATTTATTGACCCAATCTAAACGAATATATGAAGGACGGTTCCAAATAGCATTTTCCGTGTGAATTTCTACATTACTTGAAATTACAGTCTCCCAAAAGCATGGAATACATCACTTGAAATTCTACCATCTACTTTTATTCATTTCAAAATCAACATCTCTTGAAAAGATAAAGCATACTAATTTTCCCATACTGCATGGTTATTCTGATCAGGAAAGATAGTTCAATGGTTATGGCAGTCGCCCGGAAAGCAGGAAACCCGGGTTCGAGTCCCGGCTCTATCAAACATTTTCATGTCCGCTTCTCCTTTGGAATATTTCCAGCCCATCGACTTTTCGTGTAGTAGCATCCTTATTCATTTCTTTGACATCAGATCATTGACTGCCAAATGATGTTTCAGTTACACTGTGATTACGGAATATCGTTAAATGTAACGCGTCACAAAGCACCAATTCTCTTTAGCAGATTTTCCCAAACTTTTCCTCCGGCGGAACACTTTATCAATTCTATGATATCAGCAGAACACCTAGGTTACTTTTTCTGAATTCAAAATTGAAATTCATACAAGAATTATCATTCTCCGTAAGTTTCCGCGGAACACTTAAAAACTCTTCGTGGAACACCAGTGTTCCGCGGAACACACTTTGGGAAACCCTGCTCTATAGTCTTCTTTCTGTACTTTGCATCAGAGTACTGCTGAATTGCAACAGCTGTAAATTATGCTTGGAGAAGCTTCAACGCCAAAAGTGTCACGGTGCTATCAAATGCGCACTTATTTATTGACCATAATGCAGTATCTATAATAGACTAAACATATAACTCCTAAGTGAATGATATCTGCCAGTGAATATACCTTTAAGGGTTTAAATTCCTTAAACCAATTAATACATGAAGCACCTACAAATTTCAGGTACAAGCATCTCCTTTCTTAGTCACGAACACATAACTGTATAAGAACCAGCGTATTAACGGATGGCAATCTTTTCCTTCAAACGCTCTAATTCCGTATTTGTCACCAGCAATCATCCTAAAATGCATGGCTACGAGCAAATCAGAGTAAGCCTACCGTGTTGAGTCCTTATTGGAAAAATGGGGAAGAAGGAGTCCCAGGTGTGACGCATGCGCTTTGACCCCCAGTACGGGATCGATTCACCACGAAGCTTGCGTCGCCATTATGGTAAATGCAGGGAGGGAGATAATAGGGGAAAAGATGGAGGAATATTTCCGCCTGGAATGGAACGCATAGCGTCCTTCGTTGCGATAGCAATTAAATGCGAAATGAGGAATAGCAAGAAATCGATAATCTAGTGCATTTAAATGCCATTTTCTCCATTCAAGACGCAGTTTTTAAAAATTTCGCAAATTCAGTTTGCTGAATATATTACGATTCTTTTATTTCAACCACGATTTCAAAACTTTTGCTGATATTTATCGTAAAAAATAAATTTTCGTCACTTAAGTTTCTTGTTCTGGCAAAAATTGACAAAAATGATGCAAAATATAGCAGTAAAAAATTCTTCCGTGTTTGCATCTCTTCGTCATTAGAATTTTACTCTTTGTAAAGAGCTACTTTTACCATTGGGTACAAAATCATTAAACAAAGTCACCCGTTTACAATAAATCATTGAATTTGCTTAGTACATCACCACTGACGTAGAATTCACTAACCGATACAAATATCCTATTATTTGAAGCATTTATACCAACCACAACTACGAACAACTAAATTAACCACTGCTTTAAAATAGTTGGAAATTGTAGTTATTTTCTCTGAGTAAAGTATGATTAAATAATAAAGGATTCAGAATGGGTGGACTTCATTCTTTCTTCCTTTCAAATAAATCACCATTATACCTGAACCTTAAGCATAAATATAAACCTTATCGATTTCGGAAATATCATAGAATTTAAAAGAAAAGAAAGTAGCTCTTAGAAATCATTGGACTTGCATCGTTCTATGAATACGCCTCCCTGCGTGACCTACGCGTTCTAAGCATAGACGATAAGAACATTCATTTGAAATTACATAAAATTTGCAAATATCCCACAACACTTATTTAGGCCATCTTTCAATCCTCTATAATAAATGGTTGAGATAGCCAGAATTATTCTCTTTCCTATGTAATAAAAAGCAAAATGGGGAAAAAGGGCAATTACATGAGTTTTCTTCATATTAATGAAGAAGTCAGAAAAACCACATTTACAGTTGAGTGTCACTTTCACTTCACTAAATACTATATTCTCTTTGGGGAATGAATTGAGTCGGATTTGTCTACAGGCATGATAGATTAAAACATAGGGCCTCTCATTTTAGGGGGCAGTCAAGATTTGTGACACTTTTTTCTCTGTCATTTAGGAATCTCACGTATGCTGTCATAAGGTACTCTGGTTTTTGAATGATCTTTCCGACAGTATCCCTTGCAGCTAAAATTCAGAAAGATCTATGATGCTTCAGTAGTGCTCTCACATGATCTGAACCATTTCAAAGTACCACAATAACCGATACTTCAACACTGATTCCTGAATTGTTCCCGCTGACGAAAGCAGTAAGAAAGATAATTTAAAAACATCTGTGAAAGTATTTGAACACTTGGTTTAAAAAAATATGACATTAAACTTACAAATTCCTTTCCTTGAAAATGATTTTTTGTCCATAAAATGTTAAAAAGGTTTGGTTATAACAATATTATTTAGTAATGCTATTTTTTTCAATAACTACTGTACTCTACTGAAAATTTTAATCGTATTGTCATCGCAATTTTGACTGAAATACTCTTCCATCCTTTTGTAGATGTACAGGCCTTATAAATAGAATAGTCTAGGGCGGCGATGGCGAACAATTGATCACATTTAATAAATATCACAGACTTACACGCTAATGTGATGCTGTGCCATCGGGTGAGATGCCAATATTATCTTTTTTATTTTGTTAAACATGGGGTTAGTACGTAATAATTGACGTAAATAATCATTAATCACCAATTCGAATTAACAAAATCCGCATGTATTAACTCATGGGCTTCATTTATTAACTGATGATGACATAGCAAGGATAGTGCTGTCAAAGTTCCGCGTGCCAAAAATATTCTCTCGCGTGCCATAGATTAGCCACCCCTTGCCTAGGGCACTTTTCATCTAAACAATGGGAATTAAACGTATTTTTGTGGAAAATCACAGTGCATCATATATTGTACTAATAATTTGTATTATAATATATTGTAATAATCGTATTATATGAAATATGATGCATTATATATAAATAGAAATTATGCTATACAATTTTAAATTTCCTATACCCATGACTGGATGACATGTTAAAAGATCCAATGTAGGAAAATATCATTACCGCAAACCTCAAAAATCATTAAGAGTTCCTTTAAACCTTTTTATACATATTGCATGCTTTTAGAATGTAACTTTAACGAGAACTTTCAACTTGGCGTGAAAAAGTCATAGCTGCGCTCCTCTGTCAGAGCAAGCGCGTTTCTGCTGTAGGGTTTCAACACCTTTATTCACCTCCATATTTTCCGGTGACCTTTTTCTTTTAGACTGGGATCGTAATATTTTTATCGCTCATAGTCCTTCAGCGTCCCTTAAAATCCGCCGCCTAAGGTGGTCTCCCTCGAGGCGAAAGGCTCGTGCCGACCCTGAATATTTTGTCAGCGCACTCATTGAGAATGTATCGAACTGGGTCGTTCTTACCAACTCTCTCGCTCTGAGTAGTTACTTCAGGTATTTATTGTGATTCAAACTAAGAATTCAAGAGTGAGGATCGTTTTGAGTCAGTAGGAGAGAAAGGCAAGAGATTATTAACAATAATTATTTTGAGATGACTGTCAAATCAAACGAGTCGAAAATAATTAATTATGAGGCACGTGCCTGAGAAAATATCATTTAAGTCGCTGTATTCTCAACAGCCTGCAAAACTCGAAACATAATGAGGATCTTCACGGAGAATGGAGAGCGACCGACGACATTTCCGCAGCTATCCAAACGCTGCTCGTCTCAAATCTTCGGCCTCCCTTTGACATCCCATTCTGTGGCAACATTTATTTCGGGATACAGCTATCTCGGCACACGCTATAAACACCCATATCTCACTCCCTCTCCACTTCCTCTGTTTTCCTCTCCCGCCCTCTCTCTCACACCCCATTTCCTCCCTCTCGCCCCTCCCAATCCTAATGCCTGAACATGGAAAACCCACTATGGGCTGTATCTCGGAGGGATTTTCGAAGTTATTAAAGCGTCTTGTGGGCGATCCGCGGCTGCTATCGCCGCTGATGGAAGGGATCTTGGTGACGGAAGCGCGAACTCCCCACGGATTAGGATTTCGATGCAAAGCGATGCAAAGGAAAGCGGAGGATTTCGAGATATTTCTATTCACGGGAGGGAATAAAATATTGCCTCTGGATGGTCCTCTTCAAGCGGAAGGAAGGGACGTGGCGTCTGAAATTAATGACTGCTACTCATCATCAAGGTTTGCATCTGTTTTCTAGGGTAAGGATACGTTTCTTTCCCGAAGCGAACCCAAGTTTCTGTAAAAATGCATTAGCGTTTGCACTCTCTTTGGCTAAATTCTTACGATTTCAATCGGTCGAAGGTGCAATAAATATTTCCTAAATATCTGCAACTATTGCTCGATCGATTCTTCATTCATTTAGTGTTTTTTTAATTTCACTTAGAGAATTAGTTTTAGACATCTGAGACAGATTTACCACCCTTTTCTATACCGGGACACATGATGGTGGATTTCTATGTTACCCTGATCATTTCTTACCTCTCAACACAGATGTGTAAGAGCTGTAACTTAAGCTTATCAGGAAATATAGTTTATTTCATAATCCTCTTATAGTAGGGTACTAATAGTGGCGTAGCCAAGGGGGTGACTTTGAGGGTTCAAACCCCCCCCATGAGAATGGAACCAACGATAAACGAAAACATATGAGAGGATGGCCTCTCGCAATTTTGTCATACAAACACCGTTTCACAGGGTATAAATATTAAAATAAATTAGTTTATATTAGATTTTGGGCAGAAGTATTCCTACCCCTGGATTTAGGCTATGTAAGGTTCACTACATACTAAATACGTCCCAAGGTACTAATGTTTAAAATGTTCTACATTGTAGAAGCGAATTTCCCTTTCGTACTTTACCAAGTAAAAATATATTGGAGAAAAAGCGTAAGATAATTACTAATGTATACTCTATCTAATGATTCTTCATTGTATATTTCTAATGAATGTTCATTGTTTTCATATTGTTAATGTTTTGAATAATTGGAACTGGAGCATTTCGTAAACTAAGCTCTTTTACATACCAATCTGAGTATTTTCACAAAAGAAGTAATTTTTAGGAGAGTGTATCGAATACCTGTGCAACCCGATCATCGAACCACATGAAACTAACTCCGGAGAATCGATGCCAACTCCATAGCCTACCTCCAACTCCGAGTCAAATAAAGATCCGAATATCTAAATGCAAGAACGTTCCCGAAACAATGTAACCGGTAAATTTCCCAGCGGAACACGAGAGAGAGCTGCAAGCGAGGAGGTAAAAGGGAAAGAAGGGGGAAGAAGATCTCGCAATGGTCGGAACAGTGATAGGGAGGAGCGAAGGAGAGTTCAGGAACCATGCCGAGTAAATTGCCTCCCGTTGGAGCTAAAAGAAAGAGATGAAAAGGAAACGGGAATCAAAAAAGCTAAAAAAGGAAATAAGGGGAACTCTTTTTCCTTCCCTTCGAGTCTGCAAGGAGACTTCCACCCACTCTCCTGACATTTTCGCCCCTTCTTACAGTGCCTCTCCCCCTTTCTAACATCATCGACTTCGCCCCACGTCTAAGTTCCGCCAACACCCCCCTTCCTCATACCGCCTCTCTTCCTCATTATGCACATCCAGCCCTCCCAACGCCATATGTTAGAGGATGAAGGCGGATTGGTAAATTCCGAGTGTCAAGCGGGGCTCCGTGCACTCGACTCGAAGGGAGTGATTGGGCGGCCATTAAATCCCAAGATTAGATCGCAAATAACCTCGCAAGCTATAAAGAATTTCCGATCTTTTTTAATCTCCGTTACGGCCGCCGTAAATCTTTCAATTTTTAAAAAGTTTCGGCGCGGAGGCTCTTCATATTTTAGCGACTGTACCGTTTCTTTTTGACCGGCTAAAAATTAGCATTACCCCGTGATTTTTATGAAAGCAAACAAATTGCTTTTCCGAAGTTCGGTGAGGCTCCCCGCATAAGCTCCGTCCGAATGTCTTTGGCGAAGAAATCTTAAGAAATGTCTTCGATATTCTAGAGAATTTCTTTGTAAAAGTAAATTCTATTCCGAGATAGTATCGATGGGATTGTTCCATTAATAAAATCCTGAGATATTGAAATCTTTTTTCGTTTCAATTTCAGCATCTATAATGTATGATGTTATGTATCTACAATTTCTAATTGATTGTAACTGTGTTCATTGTAAGTGTTAGTTTATAACTAAACTAGGAAAGATTTGTATTGTCCACGGGGTTTCCCTCTCATCCTTGGGCGAATGACGGATTAGTTTTACTATTATTTTTCTTACGTCCCCTCAACCTTTGCAATCTATTTCACTGACAAAATTGCAACGAAATATTAAATAAATAAATAATAAATACCTAAATAAGGGATTTAGCCTGCTATTTTTCCTAGAGCTTGATCGATCTAGATACAGCGAATGAAATAAAATTCGTTTAGATTTCCAATGTATCCCTCACTCTTTACAGATATAAAAGAGTATTTAATTGTTCTAAATGTCGATTGAGAACACCTGTATTTAAGATGTCTTCACTCGCAATTGTCATAAAGCTTGGATTCATTGTGGAGTTTTTAAACATCGAGGCTATAAAAAGGCACCGAAACTACTTTTATCTCGAGTGGTTTTTGGATGTCCCATTTCCCAGAAACACGACGACATTTCTTAAGGGCGGTTTCCAAATGTTTTACCCCATTCAAGTCTACTTGTACAAGAGAACAGCATGCATTCAAAATTCTTCATTTGCTCTAATTTCCTCCTCTATTTCCTCTGCGTAACGAACCGATCTCGCATTAAGTCTTCCAGCCGGCGCTCCTATTTCGGTTTCCCTCCTCGGAAGCTTCAATATACTCCTCTCGTCGCTTTCTTTTGCCATAGCACCGCCTAATTAAACGGAGCGCTTCACCCTCGGGTCTCCTCTGCACTCATTCCTTTTTCCGATACCCTTGGGATTCCCTCCGCTTCTCCTCTTCTTCCATCTTATTTATTTTCTCTCTCTGCGTCGAAGCAACCGTGGGTCCAAATAAAACATCACCAAACGTAAGTGACTCTCAGTACGATTTTTTTGCTGAACATAATATTCGAGAGGGGAAAAACAAGACTTCACCGCATTCTTATTTTTAATTGCGGAATGTTCGTCTTTTAAATTGAGTAGAATTTTTTTCCCGGTGGAAATACGGGTGATTTGTACTCTGAGGAGCGTGTAATTCTTTCATGTATTAGAAAAGTCGTAGAAAGGATGCTCTTCTCAGGCAGTCCTCTCCTTAGTTCTTTCACTTAAGAAATTCAACGACAGTTTTATATGAAATATGGGTCATTCTAGTTCCGCTAAAACACTTCTTAGATTGCAATCTGAATAAAATCGTTCCCGAGAGAGCATTGAGTTTTTTAAGTGGAATAACTCTCGGTAAAGGTTTCAACCCGAAGGTCGGTTGGAACCTCATTCCCTCAGCTAATAAAAGAAAATGAGTCTTCCTAGGCTAGATGAGGAGTGAGGTAGATTTCCCTTGCATTCCAAACTGAGCTACAAAGCTATAAGCGGAACAGGTCCGAGTAAGTGAAGCACAATGTCTCGACGAGTTACTTTTACTCTACGAGTCATTTAAGAGACTTAGAATTCCACTAGGAGAGAACTTAAATGTTGCCATTATTCAGCATCATTCATACCGCAGAAGCTTTTATATCATCACAGCCATGATCAAGACTGAAACGAAAGTAAATGAAAATATTTCATTCACCAAGATACGTCTGGAATAACTACAATCAGCGTAAGACTTTATAATAAATCGTTTTGAATAAACAAAAGGGATACAATAGTGTACAAATCGAATATTAACTTAAAATTCAATAACAATATGAAAGGGAAAAGCAATTATACTATTTTCATTTCTTTAATTTTTTTATTTATATATCCCAAAGCCCCCACAACATCCATTTACTGGAGAATTACAGTGGTGAGCTTCAAACAATAACAAAGGGCTAATACATACGACTAACTTTCTCTAACCAAGAAAATCCCACTAGCCAGGATTCGAATCTGAGACCTTAGGGTTGGAGTGCTAGCTTGCTAAGAACTAGTGCAAGCACACTAACAACTTCGCCGTCGCGGCCGGTCATTTAAAGTAATAGCCTGATGAGGGAGAAGGAGAGATATTGATTATTATTATTTATTGATCAAACGTGAGTGCCGATGTATGAGGAATCTCTCAGTGGCAGAGAGAGAGAGAGAAAGGTTCTACAGTTTAAAATAAATTACACAATATTTACTTTACCGACTTCACAAGGAAAATATCCAATGACGTGCGTAGATCCCAACCGGTCGCACTGTAAATTAATGTGTAAAGCAATGTGAAGTTTGGGATTCTTTGGCGTTACGTTTGTGGCGAACTTCGCATTTTACATAGGAAAAGGAATTGCTCAATATCTCGAAAACTTCCCTTTCTCTCAGCAAGAAAAATTTTCCCTATGTACGCCAGAAGTTCATTTGGGCCAATATCAAAGCTGCATAACTAACAAATCTACGCTGCAGCATCCCCAAGAGCTCCGTTACCAAGTTCTTCAAAGGCTGGAAAGTGGACCTATCGCCGTTTAAACTCTTCTCAAACGGGTCGTGCCGTCGAGTCGTTTCCCCGTGTCAAGAGGCCATTCCCGAGCATATCCAAGTTCATCATTCCATCCTCCTCCCTCGCTCTTGCTTATCACTCACACCCAACAGCCCTCCCCATTCGCGGCCTAATCGAATCGCTAGCTTCCCATTCTCCTCCCCATGGCCTCTTTCTCTCCGAATTCGCACTCCGGCATCCCACTCCACTTCAACGTAGCGACTCCTCCGTTATTCATGCCGTTCGCATTGATACGCTCACTTCGATCTCTGCAAGGCCCTCCCACGCCACCGAAGAGGTCGTCTCACCTCCCGTTTCCCCTCCCCTAACTTCTCTCCAAATTTACGCACCCTCACGCACGAACGCGAGGTCAAATGCTGTACCGCCCTCCAACGCCTAATACATTTCTCTCGCCTTCCAGTTTTTCTCTCCCCACATTCTACTTCTTTTTCTCCTCTCTTTTTCTTCCTACCCGCACTTTTCCGTTCCCTATCCCTATTCCGCCATTCTTTCTTTATAACAAGTCCGTTTTCTAGAATGGTACCAAGTGGTGAATGGAGCATACTGTGCGAATATTTACCATTCGTAAGATGTTAATCTTTCAAGTTTTACTGATTTCAGTTATGTTTATTTTTTATCATGAAAAGTGACTGTATATGTGAAAGTTAGGAAATCCAATCTTTTGGACCCCCTTTACAGGTTTTGTAGGGTAGAACAGCCAGCCACCCTTTTTCCTTGTAAATATGTTTATTTAGAACTGTTAGCATGTTGAATAGGACTGGAATTTTCCGTGGGAAGGTAAAATGTTATACTTCCATTCAGGGGCATAGCCATGATTTTTCTACGAGGGAGGTTTACAGCCAGGGAGTAAAGACTGTATTGCCTGCTATCCAGGGGCAGGAATACTTCCAAACATAATGAAAGAATAAACTAACTTATTTTAACATATATATCCTGCGACTCTCCAGCGGGGTTTTTATGTCATAATTGTGAGAGACTATCCTCTCGCATGCTTTCGTTATTGTTGG
Source organism: Ladona fulva (assembly GCA_000376725.2). Lineage (NCBI taxonomy): Eukaryota > Metazoa > Arthropoda > Insecta > Odonata > Libellulidae > Ladona > Ladona fulva. The sequence continues at coordinate 298,819 of KZ308287.1, read as the reverse complement.
CTCTTTTACCAAGGGTTTGAATCCGCTAAACCTTTCCCCTGGTTACTTTAATTCGGGAAAGTCTGTGCAAAAAATCGTGACACTCCTTTTTTAGGAGATGAGTTCCCGCACGCAATCGAACGCGGGACAATATCCACCAAAATGTACGGCTTTTCGGATGCAAATACTACTAAATTTCATTTTAAAGATGGTAAGAGAGCAACGTTTCTAAAAAAACCTATGCATTTATACAACGGACAAATATGCTAGGAAAGGCTGAACAAGTAAATCTGGATCTGAAGGCGGTGGCAGATGAAGCGAAAATGGAAAAACCGATTTCACATAAGTCAGGGGCTTGTCAACGTTATAAATACCAAGGATAAGGAGTAAGAAAAATTCCCTCTTTAAAAAGTATTTAGCTTAAAAAAGGGTAATTATCTTTATTTCTTAACATATCTCTTATTAATAATAAGAGTATTAGAGAATGGGCTATACATTAACTGATACAAATTTTAAATACCCCATCACTTGATTGAAGACGTGAGCGACGTAGAGGAGGTTCATCTCATGAAAACTGCTTTTCTAAACATTCGATGGACGTGGGTCCGGTTAGGATAGTAATTTAGTCTTGCGAAGAATCTCAAAGCTGTGACAACTGCACTGGAAGTCAGAACTAAAGCGGTATCATAAAATGAGAGAGATATTGTATTTATATCTAGTTAATTATATGCGTGCAATTTGTTGCAACATTGTGAGGAAGACATAGGCTGCAAGGGAAATGTTTATTGGTACAGAAATTAAACGATATTCACTAGAAGAAATTTAAAATATTTCTCATAAAAGACCAGGACGCTTGTCAGTATTTACCTGACCTAAATTGAATTGATAAGAGATGAGATTAGAAAATATTTGCCATCATTCTTTTTATCTATTCGGTTATAAAGAAAACAGACTAAAATCGCAACCATGAAAGTTAAATAGTCTATCTGGAAGCTCGCAGATAATTCGAATCATTCAAGCGCTTGTTAAAATTAATCAGTTTCAACGCTCACGACGTGGTGTCAATGGACGGTTGTTACATCTTTTAATATGTTCAAGACTATTATATGTTTATATAAGATATTTGTCAGATATCGCTCTTATCGAAGACGGATTGGAGTATAAATTCACTGAATAATTCATAATATTGCGCATAGCAAACAACATTGAAAAAAATTAAACTATTTTAGATTTCGTAAAGGCAGTTTTAAGAAAGGCTATTGCTTTTAAATTATTTTTTTGCTCAGAAATAAAAGAAAATATGTCATCAGCTTGATAAATGCAATTCTGCTCTTCCCCTACTATGGTGGAAGAATTTTAGACGATCTGGCAGTAATAGTAGGTGTCAACTACGCTACTGGCAACGATCTTCGCCATTCTTTTAAGAAGTCACGAAAAGGTGAGTTTCCCCTGGGAGAGAGAGCCTAAAGTCTGCATAATAGGAACTTTTAAACAGCCTTCCGCTCTTTATGGATCTGATAAAAGCTATACACGTGAACTCGATGTCGTTTAGCATAAATTCGGTTCATCTTTAATAATTCCGTGGTACATCCGATCGCGTTGGCATCACACGCCCAAACTCTATACGGTCTCTCCCTTAGTGCACTCTTTCCTGTATCCTTCTCTCCTTTCTCTCCCTCCACCTCTCCTTCGTCCCCCATACACTTTCTCGCCTCTTCTTTCGCGCCGTTTCCCCTTCCATATCTGATCCCTCACTCACCGCATCGCACGCACTGCGTGTGTATATAGCCGCGTACATATTTATACTGAGCTTTCCCTTCGCCCTTTACAAACGCCCTTCCCCATTCTGGTCCTTCGCCTCTTCCTTATTTTCACTGGCTCGTGTGTACATTCCCCAAATCCCACATTGCTTTTCGGTGTGCAAACGCTTTACTTTTTCCTCTTCATGACTGTTTATCGATCGCCCACTCATTGTTTGCGCCATGTAAAGAGAAAGGATGACTGAAAATAAATGTGTTTAAGGTACTCAAACTTTGGCTACGATACCCTAAGGACGAAAAATGGTGATGCAACCGAACCGACGACTAGAATGAGAAACATAAATGGCTCTTTGCATAGTTATTCCCACCAAGGACTGATCTTGTACTCGTGAAAATCGAATAATGTTAGCACTTTCCAACCAATTCGATCTCCGAAGGAATTCGTATTTTCTTGAATGAAATGAATTCGGTACAGAAAAATGACAACGAGAACAAGCTGATGGTAAAGTTTTAAAATGTTTAATATTTTAAAATGACTTTTCTGGAATCTTTAACAAAGGAAAGGATTCCTGCTGAATTAAACAGATTTTGAAACTAAATCGTAAAGGCTGAGGTATTGAACCAGAAATAGTTAGAGTTAAATTTCTTGTTTGGAAAAACTTGAAAATTTTTATATAAACCATTATTTATTTTCTTTCATATACTTCCTGTGACATCGAGTTCTAAGAGGAAGATATAATGAAATTTCGTCCGTCTACAGCGATCTTTTAATGGAATCATAGAAAATGAATCTTGTGATGTCCTTGATCAACTTTTAAGTTGTTCGGACATTTCAGTATTTTCACAAATTTCAGTAATAATTTCAAATCAATTGATTTATTTTCTAATGTGAACTTCGATTTTTTTAATGAAATCGGCGTAGCATTTTGTACTTTATACCGTTTATGTGTTTGGAATGCTCTTTGGAATATCCAATGCTGGAATGACAGTTTCTTCAAATTCACGTTCCTTGATTTTTTCCGATATGAATTGCCTGCATAAATTCCAAATATTCAACCTCAAGCGTAGTTGAAATATGCGAATTACAATTTATCGAAGTATAAAATATTATTAAACTGAATTTCCATCACCGAGCATAAGTTCGATGGTATTTTTTCCATACCAATAATTATGCCGTTCTAAATACGTCATTAATCCATAAAAATGTATGATTTACCATATTGTGGGTTCAATTGGATCACTTGAGCAGATTTCTCTATTTTCGTCGCAAACGCAACGTAATCGGCATCCTTCATAAGTGGAAGTGCCCCTATGTTTAGACAACCCAACTTACTCATAATGGCAATACTTAAGTTTAATGGATATAAGGGATGAGTTCCTAATAATGTCACGGTTTTATCTGAAATAATTGCAAAAATTACTGTTTATAGCACCAAGAAGTGCCGTCGACATAAAAAATGGTACTTTATAATCATAAATATAAATAATTCCCGCCCCTGGCTTGTGGTGATCACGTTCACCTCACAATAACAGCAACAGGGCTTGAGCCGAGCGCTTACAATTTTTATCAGCCATCAAAAATTCTCCCCCGATCATTAAATAATCAAACTCAACGTTGAAGAGGATAAACACCACGAACCAACTCAAACCTTCCTTCCTCTCATTACATTAAAAGAAAAATCTTTTCGAGCATTATAGCTGCAAGTTCCTTTGAAACGTTTAAGCCTGCAACATTGTATGCATCGCTGTTGCAGGCTGAGATACAATTGATGCAGCGATCTATCAGCGGTTAATTCCCAGTCAACTACCAGTCCCGAGCTTTTTAACGGTAATGCACGGTCATAATTTTCAGTACACTACGAGTGAGAGGAGTCGGCAAGGACAGACTAATAAGAACTTCCAACTTATGAATACATAATTCTAAGTCGCGAGTGAAACATAATAGCGTTTTGGAAGAGAGTAGGTGTGGCTTAAGTGTACTATCTCGAATAGGGTGCGAGAATCGATCCGGATAGTGCGTGCCTGCGGGTCATTGAGTGGCGTGAGATGCGAGCCAAAGAAGCACTGAACTCCGCTTTTCATGAAACAATGTTTATCTGGAATTTGCATGTGCGACTTTTCTCAGGGAAGTAAAGCGTTATTTGTTACTCATTCACCCGACTCCATGGGGATCATGACCAACAACTGAGTGCACTCTCCGTAGAACCGCAAGCGTTCAGGAAAGAGAGGGCAGAGGTGAGCGAGATTATTATAAACAATGCTTCTCGAAGAAACATGGCAGCTAAGAGTAAAGAGTTTACGAGGTTTAGGTTGCATCGAAATTTCATCCCAATACACTACTCGGTACCATATGCTGACTGGTAAAACACAACAATTAGGTACAGTTGGATTATTCCCTGCACAATGTACCACTTTATGGTATCTATGTATAAGATAAAATTTATTCTCACTGCAGAAACTGAAACGGAACTATAACACCGCTTGCATGTTGTAATACAATAATATACATAAATCTCTTAAAACTCTTGGGCAACATTCAAAACTTGAATCAATCGGAGGATAATGTGTTTTAACATCACCGGATCGGATAATGTGTTTTAACATCACCGGATCAGATAATGTGTTTTAACATCAATCGGAGATAAAGTGACATAAGATCACTCTTACAGTTCTATCACTTATATTTTTCATAAAAGAATCAAAGTTACTCCCTATTTCTAATTATTTATATCAAATTTTTACTTTTAGTAAATCAATAAAAAAGCAGTATAGTAGTTTTTTTGAATCGTAACAAGGCTTTCTATCGAAATTCTCCCAATGATTCCCATTAATGATCTTAACTTACTGAGTTAAGATCTTACCAATTAAGATTAATTCAAGGATTAGAATTATTGATCAATTTGATCCTTTAATTTGCTTCTGCCTTAATGATTGCTAATCTCGGAGTGAGAATATAAAATAGCCGAGTAAGAGCTTGCAGATTATAGAGCAATATGTATCGTATTATAACCGAAGATAAAATTTCAACCTAATTTTAGTAGATGCCATTAGTGATTAGGGAAAGAGTTGATAACATAACATATTGTTTTATGGAAGAAGGACGATTTTTTACTATACATAAAAATACTTAGATACACAGGATAATTAAAACCCCTTACACAGATACTATTTTAATTAATCAGCCTGCGCTGCTTTATTAGTTTTATAATATACACAAATAAATACATAAATTTAGTAAATGAGAAACAAAGTAATTCGTGTTTTCCACATGCTTTTATTAAACAGCCATCATCGGTGTACGAAGTCCTTTGTTTCTCAATTATTAAATGGCGTTCCACGAAGTAAGGTCCAATCATATTGATTGAATACCTGGAATTAGAATTCGATAACTTAATGATATCGACAAGCATCTAAATGATCAATTATAACCTCCTGAATAACACTCAAAGGCATCTTTTATGAATAATCTGTTCAATCTCTAACACCAAATCGCTCAGGAACAAAACGATTGTTTAAAATTTACTGACATTTGGATGTTATAGTAAACTTTTAATTTTACAGCATAGTACGCGAAGTAGAAATCTCAAAAGGTGTTGTAAATTAAGAATATTAGGATGTAAAAAGTCGATCTTGCCCATAAATTTCGGAGAGCAGAATTACGGTAACGCTCATTTTAAGCTATGGAAGGGATTCTCTTTACAATACACAAAACGGCGATGAACTTGTCGTAAAAAAAGAGATCAACAGCCATGAAGGAACATTTTGGAAAGATACGACAAGGGGCGGAAGGCGCTCGTTCCTTGAATTGCCCGTTCCAGCTGGCACCAAAGTGTAAACTTACGACTATACGAGTCAGAGCAGAAGGAAAAGGAGAGAGTGCTCATCATCGTCTTCCCATCCGAAGCAAATAATTGCCCCCTTAAAGAAAACGCAATCAACGGGTTCAATATTGTCCCGCTCACATTTTATCAATCAAGTCTCTCGTATTCCCACCTAATTTTCACAAATGCCCCTCTGAGATGACACACATTGCATTTTGTAACGTTATAAAATAAATTCTCCTTTTTTATCTCTCTTCGCGTGTTTACATGCAATCCACTCAAAATCGCAGGACCTTTCCCAAGGAAAAAATAAACGTACGAAATATTCGGGTCAAAACATTTCTTCCTCAATTATCTCATTTGAGTCATGAAACGAGACGACTGTTGAAACGAAGCTGTCTGAAGAATAAGTAATTGGCGGTGAACGAAGAGAAAAGCGCTGAAAGCAGGATTTTGCGCACTATTAGTAATGCCTCAAATGTAAGAATTGCCCCCTGCTGGGTTTTATTCCGATTTTCAATACTCTATATCTCTACAAATTTTTATTATATTTTTAACCATATTTTAACCCTTTGTAAAGGAGCTCAAGGTTTTAACAGGATGATAAGGAAAATCAGGTATGATATTCAAATATGGTGTCTTTTGACCAAGAGTTTAATGGACTCCCGCTATATCATTTTGCAATTAAATAAGTACTGATTCCAAACCTTATTACACAAATTTTGTATCTTGTGATTTTTTAAATGAGTTGGGATTCAGTTCCTTTTTATAATTCCATTCCCCTGTCACGTAAAGTGTATTGTAAATTTCTCGGTAATTGAATTTGAGTTTCTACTAGGAAGATTATATCGTTGAGTAAAATTGTCAATTCTTGCAAATTTCCTTCCATGAATATCACATACCATGTTACTAAACTTCAATTAGATAAAGAAAATTAATGAGTACTGTTGATGTTGGTTAACAGGTACAGAAATTAAGGCATGAAACTATTTACTGTACCCTCCTCATAATATTCAGCATGATGAATTAGAGGAATTTTACGCTATATTGTCTATAAATTTGTTTCTTCGAATACAATATGCTGCAAATCCACTCTTCAGTTTCCCTTGTAGCATTTATAAGAGTTATAACTGAAACACAGGACATGTTTCCTAATTATAAAATCCTGTCTTTGTAAATAAATTTCCTTGCTACCAAGAAAGAAAGACTTGAAATGATTAAAAAATATATAAAAGTATCGAAAAAGAACTTATTTAAATACACTGAANAAAAAATAAAAATGTATTGAAACACAATTTATTTATATATACTGAACCACAAACAAATAACAGCGTAAGCGACCTAGGTTTCGGAGCGTCGCTCCATCATTAGGCCTGATGAAGCGACGCTCCAAAACCTAGAACGCTTTTTGTTTGTGGTTCAGTATATATAAATAAGTTGTTTTTCGATACCTTTTTATTTTTTTAATATGGAATACCACTATATTAAGGCCTCTACCATCCGACGCATTTCAATGATTACTACTAGCTTCAAAGCATGGTACTAGTTTTGGAAAGACCTTACAGTGTAAGGCATAGTAGGCCTAATGATGATTCCACTGCTCTCTATCTTGATATCTCTTGTAATTTTTTTCCTATGTTTTAATTCTTGTGAATAATTTCCTTTTTTTCCATTTTAGGTTGAAGTTCTCCTGTGGGTTAATTCACAAAAAAGATGAGGAAAGCCTGCAGCTATCTGGAATCAGAATACTACCTGTAAATTCTCTCCATCACCAGTCTTCTATCCGTAAGCATGCTAAATTCAAGGAATAGAAGCAGAATCTAGCTCGGAATACTCATCACCAGATATTTTAGTGCATATACTAAACAATTGGGATTGGAAGGAATTGCCGTATAACCATACAACCGTAGTTTATAAAAATATATACAATACATCAACAAACTTGTTAATTGGAAGTATCTATCCCCTTACAATATAGACACATATTAGTGTGATACCACAATCTCACCACTATTCCCCTTTTCTGATGTGAAATTTCCTAATTGAAGAGGTTAATTTTCTTTCATTTTTTTTAAGCTACGTCTGATACGTCATCCTTCATTATGGACGCAATCTCCATACATACATTTCTCTCATCTTTCAGACTTCTTCGCTGAGATTCCACACGGCCAGAGTTACTCTCTACTTTCAAATAAACACCAAATGAAAAAGGCGGAAAATTGGCTCAGGCCAAGAAAAGTTCAAACAATGCCATTTCCAAATATCTTGTTGACAGAACGAATTGCTTTGAAATAACCATGTCACTCACCTTACGTATTAACTTTCCAGAACTCATTAAAAATTATTTGTAAGAGAATTACATTCTATGCATGAAAAGAAGACTTTTTGATACGATTTAAAGCAAAACAAGACAAAACATTGAAAATTTACCAATAGAAGTCTACACTACTTTGCTTTACCAGTCACTTCAGTTCCGTACGACATGATACTAGGATATGATATATAACTTGCTACTCAATTACAGCTGAAACTCGGTTATTCTTTAGTAAGTAAAGGCGATCATAAGTAAATTAAGTTACAGATGCCGAAATGTTTCAAGTATTAATTTTTACTAGAAACAACATTCGCAGAAACTCGTCACATTAGCCAATGCCAGTTAACTTGGTTATATTATTCTTCCGATTCAGTCGCGAACTTATTAGTATCGGAGAGTAGCTTAATTCAAGCCATATCACACCCTCAATGAGTTGCAGTCAATTCTCCATCTTTACTGCCTACTCTGCTATTTGTACATCCAAAAGATAAATCGTTAGCTCGCGTCCTCCCGTTACTTTCCCACATTCGATTCACTTTCTTTATTCAACCACTCTCTTAAACCACCACTCTGGGTGCGACTTGCACCATTCCCGCCGCCCAGATCACCGAAACCCCCATCGGCTCCCAGTACACTTCCTCAGCACTCGCCCACATTCTTCCCACGCTCTCTCCAACCACTCAATCTATCCTCTCACTCTTTTTTCCTCCCCCGCGAGACACTCTCTCGTGGATATTGCTTCCAAAGAACTCCTTCGCACCTCATCTTCCCCGATCCAAACTCTATAAATCCATAGCTCTCCATTTTCCGTCTCGGCACTTTCTCAATCCCTCCCACCATCAAGCTTTTATTCCTCGAATTCACTCTTCTCCTAAGATTCCAGCATATTTTTTCACTAGGAAATAGTTATTTTTTTAACTTTAAAACCAGAAAGACTTTCATTACGGGCATATCTCTTTCAATCATCAACCATGTCCTAACGTTACTGCACAGTTCCTTAATTTGACTGCCTACGTGCTAGGAGCTAACAGATATATATGAATGGCACTTAAGAAAATAGTATTAAAATTATCATTCAGCAGGATTCGGCTTAAGGTAATGTAAACATAGGTAATTTATCATGTTTGCATTACATTTTACGATAGAAATGTAACGGAGAATAAAAATGAATCAGATTACGCGTGAATCTTTAATTGAGGCATTGAAAGAAATTAAAATTTAACTGGAAAAATTAACAGAAATAAAAATAATTGAGTTTAATTAGCTAAAAAATTACATGATAATTGATGAGGAATTAAAATCAATGATAATCATTATGAGACATTAGTAATGGAAATCATCTGATGGAAAGTGACAATATTTATATGAAGAAAAGGAATTCGACCAAAGCCAAACGCTTCCTTTCAAGTAAAGGAAAGTTGTCATTGCGAAGCTTCTATATGAAGCTTAAATATGATGTTAACAATACGTAGTACGTAGATACCGCAGATTAAATCAGTAACTTTGCGCGACGCATTTTATACACAGCGTTCAATGATCTGACTATAGAATGCTCTTATTTATCCATTAAATATGTTCTCCTATGCGTTTATCAGAGCCGAATTTTTAAAACGTTCATTTCCAAGAACCAAGGTTCTGTATGGTAACATTTTAACTTAAAATTCCCATAAATCTTCCTATGCATCCACCCCTCTATCCTATCTCACGCCTTTATACCGTTTTGAGATTTTTTTCTGCGCTTCTAAGTTTTCTGAGCTTCAAAGACACAAATAATTTTTATCTTTAATAGAAGTGGAGCTTTGACTATATAGATACCATCTCACATCGCATACGTTCTCTCATCTAATGACTTTGACTCAATTTCCTGCCCGTCAGCGCGTGTTTCATTGAATAAGACAGATCAATCTTCAGTTTCACGGTATTACATTTACGACATTTGTCAGAATACGGAAAAATATCCAAAAACCATCAAAATTAAAATATTTTATTTATTACTTTTTGTATGTTTAGGATATTTTTCCATATTCTGATATTTCAACCATCGGCAGCCAATTATTATTATTTGTAAAATTGAAAATTTCTCTTCTTTATGCATTAGAGAGAGAGAATCTCTTCTGTAAGCTAGTTCTTCTGACTGCAATTACCAAATATAGATTAAGCTGATTAATACAAATAATTATTATTTCTTGTTGTACCATTTTAATATAATACTGTAGAAAATTTATTTAAGAAGAAATAAATTCTAAATATTTTCACTAGACTTTATAATCGACTAAATAAACCGGCCGCGGTGGCGGAGTGGTTAGCGTGCTGGCGCTCCAACACTAAGGTCCAGAGTTCGAGTCCCGGCTAATCGGATTTTTCCTGTTATGGAGTGGTTGTTTGTGTTCGTGATACATAGTAAAATGAATGTGATCTATAGAAATAATAATAAACACCTTATAGTCTCGACGTTGAAAAAAAAATAATGAGTTCAAAATGTTGATAGCATTACTGACTTTAGCACTCCATCTAAGGAAGGCATTTATGTAATGATTTTGTTGTAGTTTAAATTAAAATACCTTTATTCCTTGAAGTTACTTCTTGATCGGCACAAGAGAGGAGAAATGCATGGTATTTATGTATTAAAGCTGAAATATTGCCTACATGTACATATTTTGCGAGCATTTACATATTCAGTCATCACGGAAAATCCTCTTTTACGCGAGTAATTTTCCTCTAGGACTTCATAGAGTCCGTTTAATAAGTTAAGTGTTAAATTCTTTGAGGAATAAAATCCATGGAGGCGGTCGAGATGTCCCCCCTTTGCACAATTTCTCATTTTAATCCAGCAATTCCTGTGACTCTGCAGACCTTAAGATTATTATGTCATTATCATGGCCTTTTAAATCGCAGGTATATATCAGAAGATAAATATTTTCTCAACCAGCTAAGAAAGCGTACAATTCTCTCCTAATCCCTGACGTCATTCTCTCGGAATGGCGGAGTACTTTTCCTTCCCTATGTGCCCTTAGTACGTTTATTTCTGTCCTCTCCTTAAACTCGCTTTCTTATTGCGCTCCCTCTGGTTATTCCCTCTTACATCCGCGCTCTTAATTTACTTTCCCTTGCGGAGTCCAATCTCCTAAGTATTCGATATGTAGACTAAGCGATTCTCTGGAAATGAGCACCAAATATTCCATGTCATTATCTCCTCTTGCATCGCATTCCTTCCATTTTCACCTTTCAAACCTGTTAATGTTCTATCATTTGTTCTTTATCTTATCTTTCGTACAATTCTCCTAATAACTTCAACGTTGACCTTTTTTATAATCCTATATTGTGCAGAATCGCAGTATACGCCCCTCTTCGATTTAAACTTGGCCAGCAGCATCATCTTACCTAATTACGTAACGACTCGGAATAATGAACAAAATTAACAGACAACACAAATGGTTACATTATTTAACTGCTCGTGTTATTCTATGTATCGAAACTATAAATGATCTATTTACAAAATAAATAAAAGATTGTAAATTGTAAAATAAATTTATAAAAAATTAGTAAATGAAAAATTGTAAATAATCGAAAAAGTATCAAAGAGCAATCTTAAACTATTCCAGATTAATAATTCAAAACAAATGTCAATGAGTAATATTTTCTGAAGAGTAATTGATATTTCAGAGTACTTCTGAATAGAATTGCTTCAGTAAGACAAGCTTTATTTGTATTTTCTGGCAAATGGAAATTAACATATTCCAATAATTAGACGCCGATAAAATTATTAGGCTTCATTTTTACCACGCTACAATTAATTACCATGCTTTCCAAGTTATATTAAATTATGTACCAAAAAAAATTGTTGCCATTTTATAGTCTTGATTCATTATGGTGCATCAAATCTTCCCTCATAGAAATAACATCTATAGAATACTAATATGAAGCTCTTCAGAGCCTGGTCGTTATTATTTATGTAAATGCATTTTTTTTAAATCTTACTCATGGTCCTAGTTACAAGCAGGAATTACTATTTTACTCTAAAATTTAGTTCTTCGTCGTATAGATTATTCCTAATGCCTAGAACAGTAAAAAGAGACAATGGAAGTACCTTCGGTTCTCAATTTCGAGAGAAATAACCATGTTCAGCTTCTCAGTGTCTTACTGACTGTTCTTTGCAGTTAATGGGAAGAATATTTCTGGTTCGCCCGCGAATCTAAAACCCATGGTACTTACGTCTTAATCTTGCATCTCCATTACGCGTACATCACCATATTCCCATCTCGTTAGAGTGGAAGGTGCGCGTCCGAGGTCCCCAAAGTGTCCTTGACCCTTCCTCGAGAACCGGAGAGGAATGCAAGATGGCCGGACAATGAATTTTAGTCTGGCCTAGCTGTCCTCTGCCTCTTCCCTCCCTCCTCTCACGCAACCAATGACCACCACTCTTTTTCGGTTCAGATGAGAGGGCAGCATTGGGAAAGTATAGTCGGATCGCTTCAAAGTCCCAAACAAAAGGCTACCGCTGCTGTCATTACGTAACCCACGCTCATAAAAGTTTTGTATGATCAGTATGATTCCGTCTAACGAAAACCACGCTGGTAATATTTCTATTTATGAAGGTAGACGTATCAGAATACCAAAGAACCAGCATTCAATATGCTCCTACTGGTCATATACTGGACTGTTTAAATAAACTGTGCATATAAATTGGATTTATGTATTGCATTTTACTAGCCTTATTACCATTACATTAATTGAAAAAGATATTACCTCGTTAAATCTTTAATAAGAACTACATAATGATCGCAGCAAAGTTACCTGACGATTCCGACAAGACATGAATAAAACTCTCCGAAATTTGCGTGATGCAGGCTATTCATTCGTTAAATTCATTATAAAGTTTACTAATTGCTTTTTACTTCGATCGGATCTCAAAGGTATGTCATTTTCATAGTAATGAAATATCATACCTTCAACGAACTTAAAACTACCATCCAAAAATGAGGATACCATACCACACTAGTATGAATTGTAACTATCCCGGATATAATAGGGTGCTTTAGTTTAGACCAGTGGGTGAATAGGTAAATAACTTATTTTTCCTATAACTCTGTTTGAGGTAGGAATCCCCTTTTACTTAATTAGTTTTCAATGAGACGTTCATTTTTGCAAACGTAACCTTTGACCGAGTTTGTGTGTAATCAGTTCAAGAAATAGAAATTTCGAATGTGATGGACTAATTTTCATCTATATGATCAAATAATTCAAATAGAATGCAGATAGGCAGTTAAAGCAGATGCAAAATAACAAAAACTTTTTACGTTACAATTTTCTCAGCTCATTAAATATTCTATGGCATTTCCGTTGATTATTTATTCCCATTATCAAATATTTAAGCAAATCGTTAGTTTTGCTTTAAGGCTTTGGCTTTATTCTGGTTATTTTTCAGTGACCGATTCTATGGTTTATTCTGCATTAACAAGTGCAATAAAAATATGAATGTAAGATCCCATTTCGCAATGGTAATTTTTCTAAAAATGTTTCTCTAGTAAACCAAAGAAAATCAGTTAACGTTAATTCTAACGCCTAAAATAACTACAGTGGTCTACGTATAAAAAATAACATGAATGTGGTTATTTTATGATTTATTTAGATTGTTTGTTTGATTTTTTATATCTTATCTAATATAGAGGGTCGTGGACTGGCAATATATCTAGTTACTCAAGCAATTCCAATATAATTTATTAATTATGATAGCATTACTGACTTTAGCACTCCATCTAAGGAAGGCATTTATGTAATGATTTTGTTGTAGTTTAAATTAAAATACCTTTATTCCTTGAAGTTACTTCTTGATCGGCACAAGAGAGGAGAAATGCATGGTATTTATGTATTAAAGCTGAAATATTGCCTNTATAATTCATGATATTACCAAATTTTTAATGATTTGTAATAGAAAAAATGTATAATAAATAAGACTTTCTATTGAATTTGATTTGACACTACTTCTCTCGATTCATATAAGCTTATTATTTCATTTTATATTTTATTAAGAAAAGTCTGAGAACGAAATAACAAATGAACCTCACATGTATCTCTCGTGCAAACCACTGGTGTCGGATAAATACATTTTGACATAACAGGTATTATTGTACTAGATTATTATCTTAAAAAAACAGAAAAGGAAGTTCGTTCGTAAAAGATATATCATACACTGCTATTCATATATCGTGTTGTATTACATTTCTTAATAAACGTTACATTTTGCTCTAAAGCTAGTTGGAAAACTAAGAATTCCCCGAAAAAGAGTGTAATTTTTATCAGTTTCGAGGGCATTTTCAATTATATTCAATAACTTATTATATTTATTTTTTATCAAATAATAATAGTAATAGGGGTAATGTACATGTAAACACTTTTAAAGCAAGAAATTGATTTGTGGAAAAATTCATTTTCACAACTATATGTTCAATTCTGGGTGATTTGTATTTTAGGAAACACGAATTATGGTAGATGAATTTGCGTTTGCAATTAAACATCTTGTGGTGATTTGTCAATCTTTAACCGATATGTATTAGAAAAGAGTAGCGATATATCGCAACAAATGATTACTTACGCTATCATTATCTCATTTATTCATGAATGGCGCTGGAGTTGATTCCCTTGTTCACGCTCGGAAGTAAATTTATCCGAAAAACAAGAAAATTTAACTTATTTTCCTTGGTGGAGCAATTCCGAAAGCTTTTATCTCCATCAAATATACTAAGATTATGAGAATAGCTTCCGACCAGGAACATTAAGACAGCTCTGCGGACACAACAGATGCTCAAAAGCCATTTACAAGTTCCAGAGGAGGAAGTCGATTCCTCAGACCATCTCGAAATAAACAGCATCGATTTAACGTCAACGATCTCTTCTCGGGGACCATCGTTACAGTCACAAGATTCGGAGTTGAAGGCTCAAGATACGCACTTAACATCGGTCAGGGATGCCGAGATAACAAGCTAGTGTCAAGGACGAGCTTCTGGCAGTATATACACAAAAATATTCAACTTTGCTAAGAACATAAAGCAGTAATTGTACAAAATAATGTATTGCACTAAGAATGTACAATGCAATATAAAATATTTTGTACGTTAAAAATCCACCAAATATTATTGGTTTGGTTTAGCTTCATATAATTACAAACCGAAGATGGATAAATACAGCTTATCCCTAACGATTACTGCAACGCCCCTGGATCACACGAAAAGGTTTACACGAAAAGTATTCACCATTCTCTAAAATAGAAGTTTACAATGATATCAATCGTTCTTTGTTCACGCATAATACATGGCCATAGTATTTGGCCGAATTTAGCCATTTTACACCACCCTTACTAAAGGCGCTTTCTATATTTAATGATAACAAGAAAATTTACCACTTCCACTACCCCTACTACCCTTAAATTTTTCTCCATGTTGTTACTCATAAAATTGTTGTTATATTTAATAGTAAGTACGTAAGTAAGTTTTTTAAGTACGTAATATAAAATGTTAAGCTCTTACACACACGTCTAATGTTTCAGCAATGGTCGAAAGTTAGCGGCAGTTACAACAAAACGTAATTATGTCTAAAGACGTGAGTAGCATACGGTTAGGAAATCCATTCATACAAAGCATAGCAGAAGATAATGTAGCACGATGATGATATTATGTTAAGCATGGTTAACATTATAAAAGTCCTCGATGGAATTTTAATGGAATAAAATTCAAATCTTCCACATAAACAAAAGGATTCCAGAATTTAAATCCCATTTAAACCCTCTCTTAAATCAACCATACAAACAACGCATCTGGACCGCAAGTTTTGACACTCGGAAATTAATTTGACCGGCTTAATTACAGACTCAGTCCGAGGACGAGCTCCAGAGCAGCATATCTCGGGGCGAGGGATACAAAAGGCTCCGAAGAATCTGACAAGGAAATCGAAGTCATAAAGAGAGGCCCTGCGGCGTCCAAAGAGATAAGTATGTAAAGCGGAGAAGGAACTGGTCCATAAAGAGGCGCGAGGGGGTGTGTGTCGAATCTATACGCCCCCGCGCGGGAAGAATGCAAAGGGAGGAAGTGGGAAGAGGAAACAATAGAAGAGGATAAGGGCGTAGAGAGTAAAGGAAGAGGGTGATCGTGAGGGGGTGGGCTGAATGAGTGGGGAGAAGAGGAAAGGAGATGAAAGAGTCGGAAACGGAGTAGGGGAAGGAGGTTTAAGGGGAACACCGTCGGGGTAAAGGGGATGTATGGGGAGAGGAAGCCAATGGGAAGGGGATAAGATAATAGTAGATAAGAGTAAAATGGAGAAGAGATAGATAATGTAAGGGCGAATAAGATATAAAAGTTAGGAGGGGATTTTAGCGGCAGAGCAGGGATGTAAGGAGTTTAAAAAGTGGAAGAGCAAGGGAGATAAACAGGGAGTAGATCGGAAGAGAATAAAGAAGATGAAGTATAGATATTCGGTGAGAAGGAGACGCGAGCGAGAGAAATGGAGTGAATTGAGCGAAGGCAATCGAGGGAATAATGCATAGTCGTGGGAGGATGCATCGGAATACCGCCCAGGGCGCGACCCCGAGAAAGCCCTTCCATGGAGTGGATGCTGTTAACTAAGGGCCATTGTTCTCGCTCCTAGGGGCTCCATTTCAGCCGTATACGTATTCGCGCTAGAGAACGTTTCGCACGTGCAGTAACTCAGACCCAAACAATGCCTCGCGCTCTTCCCTGCTTCGCCTTGCGTTGAGAATTCCGAACGCATCTGCTCCGCCTTTTAGAGCCCTCCCATGTAATTAGATCCCGTCTTTTACATGCATATATATTGGTGGTAAGGTATGGTAAATGGTAAAGGAGGTAAACAGAAATGTTCTTCTTCTTCTCCGCGAGAAGCTTTCTTTCCTTTATCTTTAAGAAAAACTTGAAAAGATGCGATGGAAAGTTAATCTTTAGGAATAATTTGAGAAGTTGATACGCCAGTCTCATGAGCGTTTTGAAATGCTCGACGTTTCATTGGAGTGGATATATGATATAACAATAACTGTAACTGTAATGAATATCCTGATTAATATTATGTAATCTATATTGGAATATGAAACTTTTATAACAATAGAAAAAACATTATTATTTAATATTTAGTTGCGATTTCTTACAATGTGATAACTTGTTAATTTTTAAACATTGTATTGCAATCATTCACCCTCGAAAACCTGTTAAGTACAGTAAAATTACAAGTAGATAAATCTTAAACTTTACTAAATAGTTGCTCTAAAATTCTTTCATAATATATCGCATTCAATGCAGAATTCAATATTTCAAAATCATTGGTGATGACTGCAGCGGATTCAATGATACTATCAGCCAAATTCTACGCATCTCTTTATTAAAAAAACTGGATTAAGAAGCAACGCTGCTTGGATATAGTAATTTTGAAATTAGAAATGTTACACGCCATTTACTTAATGACTGATGAGAGATTTAGAACATATTTAACATCAGTAATCGATAAAATAGATTAATTTCAATATAAGAGGTTTCAGAATAGGTAAATGGGCTATAGCATGTACCATCACTTAACGAGTGAAAAGATTTTCTGATATATTTAGATTCAAATTCTTGAATTGAAAAATTGTAAAATTTCAAACCCAAGTAATAGCTTCATTGCTTATATTCAAGTACTTCATTAGGTGAATAAAATCGGATGATTCAGAGAAAGGACAATACTCTCCTTCCACCGAAGTCACTTCAGATTCGTTTCATTATTCAAATTTTTAGACCTTTATCTGGCATAACTTTCATCAGTACTATATAAAGATAGGATGCAAAAGTAAATAAAAATAAATTTGACAGAAACACACTGCCATATTAATATTATCGTATAACATATAATGCATAATATACATTCAGCCGTATAAAATATAATGTATGATATACGCATATTCGTATAAAACATGAATTATGCAAGAAAATACCAGATTTTATATCTCTCGCGAGACGTTTATTTACTTCCCTTGCATCGTTTATTATACACTTAATCCTCACAGTTTTCGTGCATCTACTCTTCATTAAGTCCAGAATTTATTTCAATATCCCATTGATATTGCTCCGGAAAGGCGTCGTTAAGTAAGATGAGTACACGGAGTAAGACAACTCGGGCCTAACGACACGGAGCTCACCCTCTTCTGCCCTCGAACCTCCCCGACCCACTGGCGTAGAGACACGTCTCCTAATGAGGAGAACGTGGTTCACTCCGTCAGTCGTCGACCCTCCCTCCGCGCATCACCTTAACACTCCCTCTTCCCAACTTCATGCGCACATATATATACAAAACACACCGCGTAGGAGTCGACAACCATGTGCTGGACTCGTTGAGTGCAACTCCCTAACCATACTCAACATGTCTCTCATCACTTGTGCCGCCCCATCTTCCACTCCCACTTCCTCCCTGCCCCTTTTCCCTCCATCATCCCCCGACGTCTTCCTATTCAGCCCGCCATTCCCAATTTCGTCAACTCCTTCCATCTTTCTGTTCGATCTCCTACAGTTTTTGCCTCCTGTTCAATCCCGCATGCCGCCCCGCTCCCCTCCCATTTTTTCGACGGAGGAAATGAAAAAGTGAAAGAAGAGCCAGTTTCCCACGGTACTTGCGGATGACCGACTCAATGAATATCAATGGAATGAAAATGAGATCCTTCCAGCGTCATCTATTTATGCTAAATGAACGGCGATCGTTAATTTTCCTGTTAATAGGAAACAATAGTTTCGTTCGAGGAAACTTCATATCCTTTATGCATTTTATTTCAGGGATCTTGATTAACATGTCTTCGCATCTCTTTTCAATATGCATGAACTGGCAGCGAGGGAATGTATATTTTAAGTTCTGAAGCAAAGTCAAATGTGAGGATCATTAGCTTGTAATGAAGTTACTCCTATGTTGGATGCTATTGTATCCCAAAGATACTCTTTCAAAGCCCATTTAAATGGATATATATATTTTATTAGAGCTTAAGAGCATGTTTACTATTTCTAGTTATTTAAAGTCGATGATTTGCTTTGGAAGGCCTCAGAAACTACAACTAACTCCTTTAATTCATAAAATAAAATCTATTGACGAGTGAGTAACTCTGTGGTACTTCATAACAACGAAACAAAAAACAGGGAAAACTTTTCAGAAGAAACAAGTCGTGTTTCCTCGTGAGCGTGTGNATTATTTATAAATCATTATAATAATGCTAGAGAACTTCCTTGTCAAAATGACTGGGATTAGTGTCCTTTTTAATAATTCACATTTTTATACTGCACCTTTTCAAAGCCAAAATTTTTGAATTTTAAGTTTTTAAAATCTCTAAAAAATTGATTTATTTCTTGCTTGAGGATTTGATAATTACTGGATAAATTTCAAGTAAAACTTTGAATATAAAATTAAAATAAAGTAATTTAGACCACTTTTTTATTTTATTCTTTATCACTATATGTTTATTAATAATACTAATCTCTATTTTAGAATTAAGCATAGATTTTTATACTTCGTTTCGATTTTCAATTTCTTCTTCCCATAGCTTACGTTGCAGTATTAAGAATTTCAGTTATCTTCCTTTTGGCTGTGTATGAATTATTAATCATATTTTACATCTTGATATATAACAAATGTACCACTGTTTCATATTGGTTTTTCCTGTAGTCTAATATGGAACATTGCACTATAACCATCCTCGAAGACTATTTTATTGGTAGTTTTCAATCCCTTATTTTCAAATATGTTTTATCAATTTACCTTCATTTATTCTCTAATATTACGTGTTTAAGTTCGATGGTGTGTCATACTCTCGTAACTAAGAAAATCAACGTAGGCAGATTAGAGAAATAACACAGGCCAAGAATTGTTCACTCTTTTTCGGTATCATGTATATGCATAGCTATTCTCAACTAATTTTGGGTCCCTGATTCTGGTTATGAGCTCTCAAAAGCCTCATCACGTAATCTTTGTTACAATTACTTGTCCTTTTTCTCTTTTACGTTATTTTACGCATTTCGCACATCCAAAACGTCATTAATAAACGTAAACGCTATCCGGGAACCCGGATAGCCAAGTGGAAAGCAATTTTTTCACGTACTTCACAATTCCACATCTGCCTTGCTAATCCACCTTCTATTATATTATGTGTACCTCCTCTTCCTCCTATCCCTCCAGAGCTGCAATGGATAAATGCGTTAGTTGCTATTAGAATGCTGCCATGGACTATTCATACTACTATTGATAAAACTTAGAAGAGAACACGGTGAGCACTATGACAAACAGAGGCTATTGGTTGAATGTTTACAGCTTAAATAGAACCCGTTTATAGAAACGAGGTCGGTGTTTGAGCATATATCTAGGGATAGAGGTACAAAAACACTACTATGTTGTTGCTTCATTTCTTATAGAAAATGAAAAAGCGGAATAGCTGATTCCTAAGATTTTTCCCAACCGATGAGACACGTCCAACTTGTGGGGGTTACGAGCCTGTATGGTGGGAGGCCATCAGGTTTTATTTTAATTAAGTTTGCTTCTAATGATTTACTTCAAGGAAGCCCTGCGATAGCTTCTGTAAGACTCATTTAAAATATTTTATTTCATCTATTAGTAAAACGAGCTGATTTCACATATTTGAGACTGATATTCAGACTTTAGACCATAATTGATGGGAAACAATGTTCTAGAGGTATATATTTAGTGGTTATCCTTCTTTGACTTTACCAGAATTCTCACTGATTAGAGGTATCTAGACTAATCATACTTTCATGATTTAAATCATTTTACGATGCAGAATTACATTCTGTTAGGAGCCATTCGTTTCATGCCGTTAACCCCTCCTCAGAAATAAAGGTACGGTGAAGTTATACATTCGCGCAATTTCAAGCTTATTTTAAATTAAAGAAGTTATTAATATTGTTGAGAATGTGAAGAGAAACGGAAATATTGTAATTACATCCAATTTCATAATTATTGTTTTTAAAATTTGAAATAATGAAATTCGTTTGTGATTTATGATGCCTCTGTGCCAATATTGATTCTTAATAGATATTTTGTAATATTACATTGATATCATTTTGATACTATACTTTGGTATATTTGTGTAAGAATACAACCATGCTATTTCAGTAAAGTGTTCTCTCTCTCTCTCTCATTTTAGCCAAACAGCCATTGCAAGCTGTGGTATCATCGCACATCATTCATCAACATGGACCATGTGCTCGGCGAAATGGACGAATACGTATGGACTGAAAATTCCACTGATTGACAGTCAATAATGAGTATTGGCATATTAAGACCAAGTCCTTCAAACAATATCCCAATTGATAAGGAGAAACTATGCAATTGCAAAAGGAGGAAGGATAAATTTCAAGGAACAGCTGTGAAATGATTTTATTGAAGAAGAAATCTAAAACGGATACGTACCAGAGTCAAGTAAAAAGTTCTAATAATTTTTTAAGATTTAAAGCGTTATTTATTATACTTAATGGATAAAGAGGATTGTTTAACTGAAGTCGAGTTTCCGCTGTAAAAAGATTTCTTCTCTGACAAATGTTTCTGCCATGATAATCCCAACTGATTTTATATCAATTTTACCAATATCTTATTACTATTAAGAATAAACAATTAATAACATAGTCTTAGCCGGTTGTTATCGATAACGCCAATGCAAAATCCTATAGATATCCATAGTAAAAGAGAGGCCCTTAAATCATCGGTGAGAAAAGAAGGATTTTTACTTGACAAAATTCACTATTTCGGCCTCCGCTTTGTGGTAGTTCTTCACGATGAGAGAGGGATAAGAACACGTTACCATAGGATTAAGTACTTAACACCTAGGTTTCGACACGTCGAGTTATCATGAGGTGATGATCAATGATGATGAAATGATGATGAAACCTTGGTCGTATGCATTACGTATATTAACATATTAATCGTGTAAAAGTTGTTCTTATTCCTCATTAATCTTTACTTGCACATGCAAGAAGTGTAATACTGATAGTTGTCTACATGAAGCAAATCAGTAGTAGTAGTAGTAGTATTGTTAAAAGTGCTCCGACTGCTTTGGTAATTTTGCACGTGGACCCCCATCGGGAATCGAACCCGGGACCGCTTTCGCCGAAGTCGAACGCGTTGCCCACTTGGCTATCCGGGAGCCCGAAGCAAATCAGATAATTTTAATTCAGTAAGGAATACAGATATAAACCTTACGTCAATGAAGTTGGTCCTTATGTTTCGCGTTTATGTCTTCTCACACAAATCTGACATGAAAGTTAGATAATAGATCAGATACTTTTCTTTAGGGGTAAATGTTAATGCTCATTGTCCATGTAGAATAATTCAAGTGTACTCTTTCTTTAAGTTTACTAATCAAAAATAGAGTAAGCATTGGTTTGTATTTGTATATATTTGAAATTAGTAGCACGTTATTTCTTACCGTCATTGAGTTTCCTAGCTAAAACTTTAATCCACAACATTGGTAACGTCAGAGTGGTAGTCACTTTTTAATTATTTTAGTATTTAGAAATATCGTAAAAACCGTAATTCCCTCGTCTAATAAAGTGAAAATTATTCCATTTCGGCTTTTTAAGCAATTGCTTTTGGTTCTTACTAAGCTATGAAATTCAGGAAGTTATTGAAAAAGTACTTTTACAAAATAAATTATAATAATTTAAAATTAACCTCCGTAAAATGAATTCAATTTTTTAAGATTAAATGAATATTTTTCCTTAAAATAGTTCTTACTAAAGGAAATAATCCAATATATTGATTGAAAATATTTACATTTGTATTAATAAGTCTTTTCAAAACACGAATGCTCAAATTTGTTTAATTTTACTCACAAAGACAGATGGGAGATACTTGTGCCTAGAATTTGAATTCGAAGCATTGACGAATTCCTTTTACAGCGGTTTAAGCTGTTTCCAGATATTAATCATGATTTTAATCTTTTATTTCTTCTCAAAGAGAATAGCGATTTGTGACGAGTGAGTAATTATTTCAGATAGATAAAGCTTTTTATTGCCAAGAATGTTTTTATAGATCCTTGGCAAACGTTTTTCATATGTGTGTCTATACGTAACTTTTGGATTACCTATCATCTAAATATAGGTATCTTAAGTTTCAAATTATTTGATTCTATGTACAACACGTACATTAATAAGATATCTGTTGTACTTAAATAATATCAAACATAATTTGATAAAATCTTATGTAAGATGCAATAACATTTAGATGTTATTGCATGTTAGAAAAGTTCTGGCATTCAAACGCAGAAATTCCATAAATCAAGCAGCTATACTTAATTAAGTTCCAGTATTTCATCTCTGCCCAAATATTATTTTTTACAAAGTTGCCTGTAATCGTGATATTTCTTCTAGATAATATAAATGAACGAAATTCCAGTTCACCATTGGTTTAGCATGTACTTGTATTCATACGGATCTGATTCGTTTTGCGTTGAATCTAATCTCTCGCGTTAATGACAGGATCTACTTATTATATTTGAGCATGTTTGAATTGTGAACTCTTCCAATAGCTTGCATAATGAATACATTATTTACTTTTTATTCAAAAAATAATTCTTTAAAATTATTTTTTGAAAACTTTAGTATGTGCTACAGATATCTGCGAAAGTATTTGTTTATATATCGTAATAGATAATCAAGCTTTACGTACTTTTAGATTTTACTATGGTTACGCATCATGGAGATAAAACTCGCTAATAGATATTGTTTCTCATTCTTTTAGATTAATTCGAATTCGGAGATGCCAGGAATAAGTTTCCAATAACCAGGGAAAATGTACGAAACAGCGTGCGAGAAAGCAAGGTAAACATAAATTCTATATGATAAGCATTGATAAAAGAAATTCTCGAAAAAATTGCTTATAACATATCCATTCATAAACTGTAAATCCATGATATTTAGGAAAAAATCCCGTATTAAACTTTGTATTCCTTAGTGAGGCAAATATGTTATGTTATCGAAATATATTATAGCGTTAAAGGTTTTTCTATACGTATTCAATTTTTAACATGTAAATGTAACAACTAACGTACCTACTATAAAAAATTTAACACGAGATATTTATTAATAGCTTACTATGGCTGTATCACTACTCAAATGGAGTGAAAATGACCTTGAGAAGGAAGGTGGTAAATTTTATCAACTATTCAGTTCAATTCAGTTCACTTAAAATATTAATTGGACTACTAATAAGCTCCTTTATGAAACATTCCTGACAATTTGAGATAAAGGTGTTCCAATCCAGCAAATGTATATTTCCATCAAAAATTGCCGTAATACCGATTGACATAATTGAGCAAGTAATTCTATCAGTCATCTAAGCTTTGGTAAGAGAATAAAAAAACAGAATTGATCATCGCAGAAGACTAATTTTAAATTCATTTAAAGTAAACTTATTAAATGAATAATCTATCGAAACAATATTTAGGGAGATTTATCTCTTAATGTGTGCAAAATATTTCAATGTTCCTGAAGATTTTGAAGCTATTTACGTTAATCATTTATTCAAATATTTATCACTATTTATTCACCTCCTTAGTTCCTACAAATGTTAATTCTGTGTAACGACAATTGAGCAAATGTTTTCCAACTATGATAATATCAGCCTTTCAGCTCCTAACTTTCCATATTTTCTAAGGATAAACGGAAAAAAAATTATTTTTGTGTCAAAATGCAAGTGCCAAAATGGTAGTGTTATTTCCATGAAGTTTTCTTGGGTTAAAATACACGCAATCGTATCATAAATACGTTGGGTTGATTTCAGATTAGGTCCTCTAAACCCTTAAAAAGGGAGATGAAAGTTAAAACATCATTTCATCGCTCTTACTAGAGACATCAGGAGTGTTGTCTGCAGCTCCTCAAGACGCTTAATCTAAGTTCTTGGAAGTAAACCTTTCGCACTTCCGCAAGCAAACAATCTTCAGTAACGCGTTTAAATTTAAGAATCCGCGCGAACCGCGGCGGCCGACCTCCACCCGCAGTCGGGGCTCGAACGGCGACACGCGAATGTGCGCTCCACGCATTTAATAGCGGAAGGCATTCGGACATAAACCCTCGCTCTCGTCGGGGGAAAGCGAAACAACAAGCAAGAAAAAAGCAACAGGAATTGCTTTACGATCGCCTCCCCTCCGACTCTCATCCTCTCTAAAATTTTATTCCTCCATCATTTCAGTTTTATTTCATGCCTCCGCGATAGCCATCGGCCTTTTCCCAGAGGCCATCTCCCCTCGCCGACCAAACTAACTCGGATCCGCGCCGAGACCGCAGTATCGCGTGCGACGGGAGCGGGCGCGGAGGCCGAGGGCGGCCGGTCTTCGCAGGCCCGTCGAGGCGGGGATTCGACGGAAGGCGGCCGAGAGGCGGAGTCTGCAGAGAAAAACCAGTCGGCGGCCATTACGCTCATCTCCCAGCACGCCTCGTTGTCTCAGTTAGTACGCGCATCGGACGCGTGGAGGCGACAGCGTCGCCCCAGAGGAGAGGCGACGCCCTTCGAAGGGGAGTTAGGGAGACCCCTCCCACCGACGCCCCCCTTCCAGCATCACCCCCAGAAGCACTCCCCCCTTCGCCGACCCTTCTCTTCCGCACAGCATCCGGAAGAGTGCGGCCGAAGAAGGCAGAAAAAGAGCGTGCAGCCGCTAAAATGGACGATCGCCACCTCCGATAGACTCCACCTTCCGCGCACCGCTCGCCCCGCCGCCCTGCCACACCCCGGAATCGCCACCCTCCGCCAACCCGCACCTTCGCCCTTATCGGCCCGAGTTCGCAATCTTCCAGCGACCCGCGTCGCCCCCACCCCTTCCATCGACCGCCCCCCTCTCGCCCCGCCCCTTCCCCTCCGCTTCCGCGCCGTCGCGGCGGCACCCCCCGACGTCGCCGTCTTGTGTCACCGACAGCCGGACAGGACGGACGGACGGGCGTCTCGCAGAAGACGTCGAGGAGAGAGGCTGTCCATCTCCGCCCCCGCGGGTCTGCATACACCGGCAGAAGCGGCACCAACGACCGGCTTCTTCTCTCACGGACGCGGTGAGTAAACGGTTGGAAATGCGTCACGGCGGACCGCCCACGCGGGAGGCAGGGGGGCGTCGAATTTCGGACGCGAGGCGCTTTTAGAAATAGGACTCGCTTTAAAAATAGACTGTTTTACCTCTCCTTCCGCCGTCTTCTCTGTGTGGAGTCTTTCTTGGCCCGCGCTCTTCCTGATATATGCAGCCGACCATAAACGGGGAGCGTGAAAAGATTTCGGTTCATTGTTCTTACGATTGGCAGTTACGACGCCTTTCGCTGTCCAAACTTTCGCGATGAAGACCTACTTCGCTCTCTCCTTCCTAAACAACTTTCTACCGCGTCTCTGGTTTGAAGTTTCCCGGAGTTCCTCTGATCATGGTTACCTAATTCTCTTCGTTCAATAAAAATACTGATGCTTGATGTAAATATTTATTTAAGTCTTTCTATATTTTCGTTTGTGATTCGTAACAAATCGTTGAAATATTTCAATAAGCGAAATCGGTTTCTAAAAGGAAAATTTGCCAATACATTACTCGGTGCTTCCCCATTCTTTGAGTTACCATCTCACCCTACTGTAAAGAGCTTTATCACAAGTGGTACGGACTGTCGCGAATTGCTAAATACGATATATATTGTCAAATTATGAGAAAAACAAAAACATTTTCTCGAGTTTCCTTGATAATGGAAAATATCAAGTCGATGAAAAAATATTATCTGTTATGAAGTACACAAGTAGCCACTTCTCACTGATATTTCTTTTAGGTTTCCGATGACGCGGCGTATAGCGAAAGGAAGGTACTGAGGCAACTGAGATTTAATTTCTACTTCATCTTGATCCACCAAAGGTAAGAATCATGTTCACTTAATATTTTATGCTGTGATCGAGAAGGCCTATTTATTCGATGCTTCAAACTTCAAAATTTATATAAAATAAATCTGCATCTTATTTCTCAAGCACGAACTAAAAATAATCACTCCTCTGTGAACGCTCACTTTTACCTGCACCGTTAATTTTTAATCACTTCGCACGAATGTATCGCATGCATGCAACAATTTTTAATATATCGAGCCACGTTTTATTTCGTTGTTTTCATGTTTCATGTCTTAAAAGGGGAAGATCCTCCCATCTTTGTTCTCATTTTCATTGCTCGCATGGGAAATTCCCCATCTACATATAATATAGCGTAAGAATCATACCGGCCATCAGTCTCCCACTCCACAATACCTCCATAACCGGTACCCCTCGGGCATCCCTCCCCCTGCAGAGCCCACCTTCCAGCGACCTTCTTTTCCCTCCATAGGGAGAAGGGGAACTTGGACGATAAATCCCGACCTGGGACAGAAACCCCTCCTCCCCGCTATTGACGGTCTGCGCTCACACCCCAGCCAAAGGGTGGCCCTTTCCTCCCCCACGCTCTTTTTCATCCGTGGACCGCAGCCGCTGCTAGGGAAACCCATCCTCCATTTCCCCCACCCCGTCACCTCTTTGTGTCGTCCTATTCATTCCTTACGACCTCATCCCCCTTCCCCCCTGGGGACCCGGTCCTTCCGCCTCCCATCCCCCGTATTCGCGGAGAAGGATTTACAGGCCTCTTGTGTGCCTCCGATGCGAAGGAGAAAGGGATGAGGAGTGGAGGAAAAGACAGCAGTTTATGGAGGTATGAGGTTCTCTGCCAAAGATATGGAGAGAGGATGAGAGGAATAATTGCCTTGCTTCGTAATACAAATAAACCACTCCGTTCATTATAAAGAAAGTAATTGCGGGGGAAAAAGCCATCAACGTAACGAAGGCCGAGAATAACTCACTCCGTACTTAGGAATTGTGTAAGATGGCAGCATAATGAAAGGGAGTTAATTACCGCCTTCATGCTTCTCTGAGGATGAAAACTTAATTAAATAAATTGAGAAAGGCTCGAAATAACGACCTGATAAATATCATTCGCTGTCTTGGAGATTGCAGAAAATCATCAACTTAAAGAGCTGGTATTACAAATATCCGGGGGTGTATTTCTTCATCTTAGAACATTTGTACTCAAAACATCTACTCCCTCTTCTTAATACATGGCAGCGTTTGGACATCAGAGGCTAATCCTCGTAGTTTGAGAAAATTAGCATTGATAATCAAAGTACGCACTTCTTTATTCTGTTACATTGCCATACGGTGATTCCTGGAACTTAGTCGACAAATTATTCGCCTTGATAGTTATAGGTGATGAAAAACCTAGAAACGGCACAGTCCTCAGAACTAACCACAAAATGGATGCCTCTATTTGCAAATGTTGTTCCTTAAAGAGATCTCAAATGGAATGAAGCGCCAACATTTATCACGCTATTCCTGCAAACAAGCCGAAGTATCACGTATGCGCGCACAGAAAATCCAGCCGCCGAAGCAACATATATTCACTAATTAACAGAAATAAATGGGGAAAAAGGACGAGAGGGACAGAA
The DNA here is from genome assembly GCA_000376725.2 of Ladona fulva. Classification (NCBI taxonomy): domain Eukaryota; kingdom Metazoa; phylum Arthropoda; class Insecta; order Odonata; family Libellulidae; genus Ladona; species Ladona fulva. The sequence continues at coordinate 270,456 of KZ308287.1, read as the reverse complement.
ATGAACGGCTTTGAGTCGTGTAGTGACTAAGAGAGGAGAATTGGGGGAAGGAAAAGCTGGTGGTGCGTTTGTTAGAAGTTGGGAATCCGGTCATATATTCAGCCGCCTTATTTCCCCTCCCCCGCAACGAATAAATCCCCTTCAGAAGGGCGAGGCCGAACCATTTTCGTAGGAGTGCCAATGGCTGTTACAGCCCCGTTGGCCCGTGTTAATATCTCACTCGTGCAAGATCGAAAGCCCCTCGGAATCGCACCGAGTTAGCAATGCGATAACAGGCGTCTCGCCCCTGCATCGCACTTTCTTCTCATTATTTCCCGCATCCGCCTCGCCTACGTATCTTTTATTCACCGGCCATTTTTTTACAGGTGCCTCTCTTAAGGGAATCTCAACCGGTCTCTCCACGTCTCCTCCCCTCTCTTGCTTCACATTTTATTCGCCACTCCGAACATATATTAGAGCGGCAGACGACAGTAAAAATCCTATGCGCGCGCTCCCAACGGGTGGGATTTGAATTGAATAGAATCTGCGACTTGGACAATGACAATAATCTAGTCGAACTGATAGCAGCAAATCTGAAGGCTGCAGACACGAACATGGTCCTTTTTGATCGTGAGCATATCTCTACGCGTATTTATGTACGCGTGATATTTACGCGTATTTTAAAGTATCCGCATGCTACAGAATCCAAGGGAATCATAGCTATCAATTCATAATAACAATACGATCCCAATTCAAATAACTATCAAATTAGCGATTTTTCAAGGTTATTTAGCATTAGTAGAAGAAATACTAATCTCGCATAATCAAAGTAATATTATGGCGCGTATTTGATAAAGTCGTGTAGTAATAGCTTAGTGCGAAATTAAAACGATATTATTGTAATTGGGATTATAAAAATGTTATTGTAGAGATTACTTTTTGATTCGATTAAGTATCCTACCGTTCATAGCTAAGATTACAATCTATTTATAGAAAGGGTGTATAATAAACAAGAGCTTCCAGCGGGAGAATCACTATCGAAACTCTGGATCGATTCCATGAAACAATATGCTATCCCTGTAAGAGGAATAGATTTTCGGCATCCTTTCAGTTTGAGGCGAAGGGAACCAACCGCCTTTGGCAGACATTCACGAAGAGTGTTTGAGAAAGAAGACGAAAGAAAAACGGAGGTTTAGGAAAGGGGAGAAAGAAAAAGAAGGAAACACGGATAGAATGGGAAGAGGAGGGATGATAAGGGTAGGGAAGTGGAGTTACACGTCCATAGGCAGCTGCAATGGAGGAGAAGAGAAGGATCGTAGTCGATTCCGACAGGATGGAGCATAGCAGAAGGGAAAAAGAGGTCTTCGAGAGGAAGAAGCGATTGGCAGGGGAAAAGGTGCGTGATCGTCAGCGATAAACGAAACACCCGTTCGACCAAGGCCGTACGAGCAAAACGACCGTAGTTACAAGAGTGTATTATCTAATACACAATGCGGAACTGAAACCTTTTAACTTGGTAAATGGATCATTGATTAACGATGGGATGGGGTTAATGGCGGAGGACCTGGGGCGAACTTTTTCGAGAATCCTTTTAACGTAATTACGGGATTATCGGGGAATATTTCATGTGCATGCTTTAGGGTAAAATTTATTTTCTGCCATTGGCAATCGGAAATAAAGTATGATTAACATCTCGATAAATCGACTTCTTCCATTTAATTCTGACATAGGCCTAACTCTATTCCCTTGACTGTTTGCGTCTTAAGAGAGAAGTGGAAATCTTTCGTTGGTAGACTCGAGCTTGACAGCATCGAACCTAGAAATCGTGCCCAGAAAATATAAATCGATTGAGGCTGTAAGGGTGCCTTTGAGAGGGAGGAAGAGAAGATATCAGCAGCATTTTCCAGCCTTCATTCTTTTCCCCCCTCATCTGGACCCTTTCTTCCCTTGCATCGCACCTCAAATGGCATTCCTGCTCGGCTCCCCAGCAATTTCCTCCCTTCGCGTCCGGCATAGCACGGGCCCATTTTCCACTTCTTCGGCTCTGCCTTTTTCTCTCCCTCAGACTCCTTTGACATCCACCTAATCCCGCCCTTCTCCGGCAAAAACCTCTCCCTAACTGCCGATTCTCATTTTCGTCCGTCTTTTGTCTCTTGTTCTCCTCCACCGACAACTACCCGGGAGGCAATAATATCCACGAACGAGTCGTTTTAATGGAGTTTTACATGCTCCAAGAAGACGTCACTTGCTCCGACGGGAACTTGCACTAGCGCCCGAGCAAACAGCGCGTAAAAGATGAGTCTGCAGGGAGTTCATAAACAGAAGAGAGCGGGAGAATGAAACAAATTCCGATTTGGTCTCCTTTTAATCGGCGAAAGTTTGAAAAATGGAGGCGGACTTCGGTTATTTCATACGAGCACCTCCTTCAAAAAAGGGGATTTTAATATCCGAGACTCGTTGCAATGAGCATCTCAACATTGCGGACAGATGCCCCGTTAAATTCGCCGGCGCACCTTTATCAGCCATTGCGATTAGTGCGCCTAAAGTTTATCGCCGCAAGCTGAATGATTAACGCCGTAAATTCCGAGTCGAACACCGGCTAAATCCGACTGATATTCATGTGGTAGAAGCTGCGATATCCGCAGTGCGCCCGTTCAAATCTGGATTCCATTACGTCGTCGGAAAAGGTACGGCAAGTTGGGTCCTCCGCTCTCGCAGAAGGAGGAATGTACGGAACATGGCAGGTAATTTCCACCAAAGACCCCAAAACTCCATTTCCCCGGCTATCAGCCCCTCACTCCCCCGCAAAACCTTTTCTCCCACTCCGTCCCCCACACCACACCCCTTCTCTAGGATTGCCTCCGCGCACGTAGCACAGCTGTCGCCGGCGAAATGCGCCTCTCCTCTTGGCAAAGCGGTCGCTGAAAATCCTCGCAAGGGAACAGGAACGTGTTATCTCGGGAAATCCAATCATTTCGCTCTGAAAGGGGAGAGCGCCGGAAGGGAACCAGGGGTGAGAGAAGAGGGAGCGATATTTTTTTATCAGGGGAGGGATTGTTAAAAGATGAAATAGAAAAATCGCGCACGGACCATTTTTCTTCTCATTCATACGCGCTCATTTCTAGCTGTAGTAGAAATTGCGTCGCGACTCCTGGACGCGGCACTTCCTGAATACGCAACAAATGACGAGAACCATAAGATTATCATACTAATATCGAACGGAATTAGATTTTAGAATTCTCAAAATTCACAATAATATCCGATGATGATAATAATACGATGAAGAAGAAGGGATTAATTAATCTTGATCACAGATATCTGTGCAAGTTACGCGAATTACGGCTACGGAAGATCTTGTCGAATTTGGAAGTATCAATACATCCAAAATTACAAAATTTAATTGTTTTATAATGAAAATGCAGCGTAAATTATTTTATAAACGAACAATTGGAAGGGTTTCTTTCACTGCAGAACCGCTTATTTTTGCCGTTAAATTACACCACAGTCTCACATCCATAACAAGTTCCAATCTTCGGTAGTTTTTAAGCCTCGCTAGCAAAACCTCAATGAGAACCGAATTAAGAAGTCTTTATCTATAAAGTACGCGGCGACAAGTCCATGCGCCTTTTTAAATGACTTGTCATGGCCCGAACCGTTAAGGGAAATAATTAGAACGGAGAGGAGAAAGTAATGAATGAGCCCTTTATAAACCCCCGGCGAAGCACATAACAAACGTATTTTACGACCTGGAAGTTTTGTACCCGTACAGCAGTTGAACATTACCCAGGATATTTAGGGTTTTCCGCTCGACTCCGAAAATCTTTAATTTCCGCGGAAAATATTATGAGACGTCGGGAAAACGATAGGGAGGCGGTCCTCGCGTAGAATTCGGGTTAAAATAACGAAATAATCGCTATGGGCCCAATAAACACTGCAAGCGAAACCTTTAGAGCCAAGCGCCTCTTTAATTTGAACTTTAATTTAAACACCCGAAACATCTGCGCATTTTTCGTATCGAAGAGATGAGTCTGCGCGATCGATAAATTGCCCGTTAAATAAAAAGGCGAGTCGCTTAGCTCACGGTTTGTATAATGCCATTCGTTTAATTACGTCATCCGTTTGGCGCGGCATTCTTCCCGAGAGGGCGCATAAAAAGGTTTCTCCTTCTGGAGAGAGGAAATTTGCGCAAAGAGGGCGCGGAGTTCTCTTTTTCTTCGAGCCCTATCTCGAATTCGTCCTTCGCAGCGATCATTTCTCCTTCCCACAATCCCATGACCGCACCCTTAAGGGGCGCCTATTTCTACCATCTCATCCGGGGCACCCGCCCCTTACGCCGTTGCTATCTTGCTGCCGCCCTCATCTCTTCTAATCGAAGCGTGCCCTGGGGAGGGGCGGAGGCGAGGAAATGGAGTTTCGGGGGGCGGAGGAGAGGTTTAAGGAAAGAATTCCGAGAGTCGTGGAAAAAAGTATAGGGAGAGATCAGGGAAAGGAGCTCACGCTGGGATGGAGGGAGAAAAGGGAGTTTTAAGGGATTCGGAGAAATGAAAGCTCGTTCCGTATGAATACAAAACGATCTGGAGGTATCGATAGATCTTCCATTGGGATTCCCCCGGATAGAATCGAATCCGTGGCATAAATATTCGATCAAAGGCTTTAATTCGAATAAAATGAAATATTCTCCACTAGGAATGGGCTCTGAAGTAAGGTACGCAAACGTTGTTAACGTTGATAGATCAATATGAAACCAACATTAGGAGAGGAGTTTAGATTAGGAAAGATGATCAGAAAAGATATAAATCGATATTTCAAAGGAATTTTAGAGAAGGCTATGCTATTCCAGAATGACCAGGATGAAAGCTTCACTACAAGTTAGCCGTTTACGCCACAGTATTAATAGTTATATGCTTGAACTTTAACGCGACACAACATTATAAGCTCATTCTTATGCGCCACTTTGGAACTCGACATAGTAAATAGTAAGTTCTTCTCGGTAAATAATATAAAATAAAATTATAAAATAATGTTAAGTTATTCTCGATATCCTCCCCGAATGAGGGTCTTAACAGTTGTGAATTATATTCTTAATACGGCAATTAAAAATTTTTATGATCTATTCATTGACTCCTTGTGTTACTATGCGACTAATCGTGAATAATATTCCGAAATTTATCGGAGAAGATACCAATTTTGTTGATTTTCCTTTGAACGTGACAAAAATTCACAACTACTGAAATTTTCAAACTGGCTGCCAATTACTTCCAGAATTTGTTGGATTGAGCGTATTATCTTACAGATGCCGCTTGCATTATTCAAGGATACGATAGAAAATCCTTCTCATGATGACTCCAGTGGCTGAGAGAGTAAGAAAATGAATCTTGGCAGGGAAGGGGTGAAAAAAGGAAACGAAAGTGAGAGAAGACTCGGACTGAGATTATGTAAATTGCGTAAATTCCTGCGAGAGAGAGGCTGTGAGAGGGGGAACGGGAAGTTGGCGAGGATTAAAAGAGATCGAGATAAGAGCAGATCCTCTTGCGGCTTAGAAATGTTAGAGATAGAGGGAGAAAGGCCTGGAGGAGGAGGAGTAGCCGAAAGTAAATGAAATCGATGCGCCTGTGCGGAGCGTCATCTGATGGGTTCTCGTGACAAAAGCCCATGATTGCGAAAGGCATTACTATTGGAATGGAGAATCAAACGTAACTAGGAAAAGTTCCTACGGCAACCCTCGATACCCATCTCCCATACGAGAGAAAACGGCGGAATTTTAAGAGCGATGCAGTTAAGAACTACATCCAGCAGTGATAAGAGCTACAGAACATTCGTTATGTGCAAAGGCACATTCATTTGTCACTACCCAGGAAAAAAATATTTTCATTGTTGCACGTTGTGATGTGACTACAATAGAGTTAGTCTATTTAATGACCAAACAGCTTTTCCAGTATCTTTGTTAAATTTCAAATAACAATGTATAGTATTTAAGGTATATTTCACATATTTATGAACTTCGTCTGAAACTTCCTAATTTTTGAAGCAAATTGATGGGAATAATCATTAAATTATTTACGAAATATATTTTGTCACTTAATTAATGAAGTTATTTTAAGGTTTTGCACAATGAAGGTATAACCCTCACTTTTTGCAGGTAGTTGCGATCAAAATTTGCTAATATATAATGGTAATTATTCACGAAATTTAATTTAATTATTACGAGGTAAATACTCATATAAAATTCTTTTGTTTCTTTCTCAGCGGATCATCTTTGGACGTCGGAGGAGGAATTCCCAGATGCTGAGGTTCCGTGACTGATGGTGAGATCTAGCGTATTTTGCAAATTCTCAAGAGTTCGCTAATTGACATTTTCATTTAGGATAGAATATTAGCCTCTAAGATTTTCTAATTGTCTTATTAAATATACGATTAATTTATACAATATTTATTAACTTTTTAAATTTTGTGTTATATTTGGCGTCATAATCATCAAGTTCCCTTCATAAAAATCATAAAAATACTACTTGGATGAGTATATACATAGCTACCTCTAATCAAATACATTCTTAAGTTCTCGTTTTGGATAATTCTTAGCATCCTTCGACGCTCGAGAAATACTAAATGCCGATATTATTTAAAATAATGCAATAATGTCAAAGTGAATTAATTTCCGTTGCTGGAAATCGCTTAAACAATGGGGCGCAGGAAGCATCCTGACATATATGTGATGCTCTTAGCTTAAATCGAGGAGGAAAAATAAAGGGCCCGTTCCTTTTTTAGTATATGTATACAGCGTTCCGAAAAGCTGCCATATTTTAATATCCTAGCTATCCATTCCCGAGCACGAACTCTGCCGGGGTCGAAATTTCCGCGCCCACTATTCCAAGTGGAACAAGGCAGCCTCGAACGTAACGAAAATGATTCTCTACCGTGTTTTCCCCCACGTGTGGAAGCCCTATTCCGGCGAAAATATCACGCGGCAGAGTTTGTACAGCGCTGTGTTCATTAAGGGATTCGGGATGGGCCAAGTTGGGCGAAGAGGGGAGCGGAAGAGTGGGGAAGTTTCGCTGTAACAAGCAGAGTCTGCAAAGTGGGAGGGGAGATCTCTGGTAACCGTGGGAGAGACAGTGGCGCCTAACGGGAAGCCTCGTTATTAATATTATTGATCCGGGAAACTGCGAGTGGCGGCGGAGAGGTGAGGTAGCGATGGTTTCCTAGTGATGAGCTGCTCCATTACAGGCCGTTACAGCTAACTGCGGCATTAGCAGTGAATCAAGGCGGTATATCCACGACGCTTTCTCCAGACGCTATCCCATGGGACACCTTCCCTGTCCTTCAGTTCTTCCAATTCACTTTCCAACCTCCTCTTTTCCAAGAATCCTATAACGATTGTTTTTATTGTTTCAGATGTTTTGTGGTCCATCACACGATTCGTGTTTCAAAGTTACAGATGTAACTAGATTTACGCTGTGTCTAATGTTACTTCATAAGACTTTGATATATGTTATGTTTATTTCAAGCATCCAGTATTCTTGTATCTGTCTTATAAATTATATCTGCAGTCTGCAATATTACTTGATGACAATATGAGACGGTAAGCCGTATTGGCATCATCAAATTTGAATGACAAAATGTGTTTGGTGTGGTACTGTTTTCTGTATTAGATATACTGATCGATGTTTTACAATAACTAAAAATAACTGTTGATAAATGTATTTCTGCTTTGTAGTATGAGTTTTAAAAGCAATGCATAAGGTTCTCGGATTTTAAAACCTGTGTATTTAATGCCGATTTTAGTCCCTACGAAAGTTTATGGCACTCTGGCGCGCCGTATGAATTGAAAAGAAGGTTTGGATGGAGTAGACAAAGTATGTTGAGACTTAAGATATAATGAAGGAGATAATGTAATAGCATCTAAATCCCCTAGCGATCCCTTGCTTAATATGGGAACCTCCTGGCTAGAGCCACTCCTCCAATGCGCAAGTGCCATAACCTTTAGCGGGGGTCATAACATGTAATTGTCTCAGATATTCCTGCGAACATGTAATAATGTCGGTGTAAATTTGCAAGAGAGGAATTTTGATCGTCATATGTCTTTGTGGGAATGCTGATCGTCATGAACTTCTAAGGAGATGCAGACCGCAGACTTCGAAGATCCGTCTCCTCCTTGGTCGGCGTCCTCTACCACAGTCCGGCAGTCTTCAAACGTCGAGATATGTAAAACCCCCTGTACGTATACTGAATGTATCCTGAGTGTTAATCTTTTCCGGTATACCTTCAGTATACGTAACAGGAGGCAACACTTGATCACCGCTGCGCAGCAAGACTCCGATGGTCCCTGATGAAGACAAGCCGCAGGAGCCCACCGAAGAGAAGGGAAAGCGAAGAAGGGATGCGAGAGGTCCTAAGGGCGCGGCTCTGGGATGGGGTCGCGCGTGGACATCCAAGAAAAGGGTTTCGGGGCACCCTTTCGGTTCCTCTGACTTTCTCTTTTATTACGCCGTAGTTTTTTAAAGTCTCGAGAGGGTTAAGGGGAACCTTGTAATGAGGGAAAGGGGTAAAAAGCTTGAAGGAGAAACTCTCTCTGGGATGGAACCTTGAGGTTTAGAGGTATCGGGAGAAAAAAGGGTTGGTTGTACGCGAGAAAGTTTTCCGAAGCATTTTTACCGAGAGAAAGGGTTGTTGCGGGCAATTGAAGCCCTAAGAGGGCTTTGTGAGTTCCTCCTTGAGGTAAAGGGTTTATGTGAAAAGGGTTCGGAAGAAAAGAATAATGGGAAAGTTGTTGGAGAGATCGGGAAAGAGAGAGTTGTAGCTAAAGAAAGGCTTTCAGCAGAGTTGACCAATGAGAAGCTGGCATTTGGGAGAGTACTTTTCTCGTTTGCAAAAGCATCCCAAAATCCAGAGCTTGGGAAGCTCAGTCTTGGTCTTTCGCTGTTACTGGTGTTACGTTTTTAGTGGTGTAGTGGAGTCTTGGTGAAATTTGTGCTTATCTGTGCTGTTTTAAGTGTGTTGTTCTCTGGGATCGAATCCATAACCTTTGCGAGATTTCCTTGGTTTTCCGAAGTGGTAAGAGAATATATTTTGCTCTAAGTATAGCTTTACGGATTTTGTTGTATTATTGGATGGGTATTTTGGGTAACCTTACATGCATGTCCTCCCCTTTCTTATTTCTCCCTAAATAAAATTTTACTTGTAGCACTTTTTACTGGTAGCACTTGATATCACCTCTTACAATATTACTTGACTTTAACATATCTATTGCTTTAGAATTGTGTTATTTTTCTGTATTTAGTATAAAATATGCCATTAAAGAAAATTTTCAAAATTATGGAATTAATCAGTTTAAAAACTTACCATCCAATTACCAGTTATCCTTATTTTAAGAAGCAAATGGGTCTATTTACTGTTGGTTGATGTAAATTATTTATTGCATTTTTAAATTCATACATACAGAAGTCTAAGATGATTCACAATCTGTAGTGCAAAACAATAAACAACAACTTACTATCTCTCATGGTAGATGGAAAATACGGTTTATTTAGAATTTTGTCTAGGAATTCAAGAAACACTCTTTAAATGTTTTACAGTCCAGAAGATACAAAAGAGATGTTGCCTCGGGGAAAATAGAGTATCAATTAGCATTTAAAAATCAATGTCACAGGAAAAATGTTCTTATAATCAAACCATCATCTTTGTTGTATTACTAAATATTAGCCCAATACTTGTAACATAAGAAGGGATGTGTTATGATAGCTACCAAGTGAAGGATTTAGTACAGTGATAGCGCATAATCTTCAGTGAGTTCATCAATTTCATATTATTAAATTCTTCTATTCATTCGATCCATAAATCCATCCTTAAGAGAATAGGATTGATTTTTCAGAAAATTTTTGCGTTATAGGTTCTACAGAACATACACCTTTTCTCTTCCCAGGGAGAAGTGTGGCCAATGTGTAATTATTAAATTCACCATTGCCGTTATTCGGTTAGTCTTTATGAAAAAATAAAAAATCAATTTAGTAAATCCTTAACTGTTGTGAATTTTTGCTAAAATACAAAACATCTTTTAAAACTTTTTTCGTCGTCAAATAAGAGGAAATTGTAAGCATGGTAGCTATGGAGTTTTGCAATGCAGCCTAAAAATCTGTACGCCCAACCGGACATGTATTCAAAAAAATAATTCTGACTCAGCATTTGAATGGAAAAGCGAGTAAGCGACAACCAAAATCTCTGACAAATATTATTTTACTAGACATGTAATGATCTGTATACATGAACATATATTGAAATCTAAGAGGAGATCCCAGTAGCACTATCTTCGTTGTCAATTACTGTACGATTCATTATTGCAAAGAAATATTGAACTCTAAAAATAGATACTTGAGTTTACAGAACCCTGATAAATGTGTTTGCTACCACAGAGATGAACGTTTATTTAATTTGTCCCTTTTAACAATTATAAACTGAATATCTTTATTTGAAACTGTATATTTCATACTTTATGTACAACGTCATACTGGTTAGTGTTTATTGCATTAAATGGAATTTCAGCATTCAAAGAAAGAAATTGAGAATGTGGTTTTATCAATTCGTTGGTGGTAATAAAACAAAGGATTTTGAGCATGTTCCTGCTTCTTCGGATACGGAGTAGAGAGAGTAAGATGATAAGAAATTCAAGGATACAGAAAATCAAAACTATATTTTAACGTAAGTATAGTTTTTAATGTAGATTCTATTTTAGAAATTCTATAAGCCCAATTCGGTGGTATATATTAAGCTCAGAGCAAGGCAAAAGAACAAATCTTTTCCTAAATTAATTACATATTATGAGATAATGGTCCATGATATAAATACTTTATTGAAGTAAAAAACCACTCGTCTATTTCACTGAAGCATGTCAATTATTGGAGGAATGCTCGAATGTACTAACAAATGTATCCAACCATCATAAACATATACTATTGCGCAGTACTCTGCGCAAATTTAATGATTTGCTAATTACGCATCGTTTCAAATAAATTTAACCTTGCTTATCGAGAATGAAAAGGTGAACTTTGGAACAGAAAATTCGAAACGCGTTAAGCAGACCTCCATTTCCCTCGATTTTTGGCCTCTAATGAACTAAAAATTAAACGATGGTATACAATATCTATTTATATTTATGGTTTTCAATTTAAATATTCGAAAGTCAGCGAAATTTAACTTATTTAAGAATTCTTTCTCACTATATAAAGCGCAATAACAATTAGGCTCATTAAAAATTCAACAACGCATGAGGATCTGCTTGAGCTTGACGCCAAACATATAAAAATCTCCGCTCACATTTTTCCTTTCGTTCCTCCCAGAGGGCACCACCGCCTCTTCCACTGAAACCTCAGCACTGAATTTCTCACGCGCGTCCTCCCTTTCCTTACAAAAGCGCGCACTGAGGAACCCCTTTTGGCCCCATTGGTACAAAGACACTCGGTTTTTAGACGCCTTAAGCACATTTGCCTAATTATAGGAAAAGCTTCACTTATGATTACTAGAAATCAATCAGCAAGACGTAAAGCCACATTGGAGATTATTGAAATAATTGGCGATACCTGCCCATATGATATGTTTTCTGTTGTACTTCAAACAGTTTCACTTAGGAAAGGTATCAACTATGACTTCATGGAGGCGGATGATCAGCGTATGATTAGAAAATAAAATTAATGCGCTCCTTAAATTTACTTTGGCTTGAAGGGGTAAAAAGAATTTGTAAGGAGATACTAATTTTGTACTCTTCGAAAATATAAAATGTTCTTACATTATATGCAAACATGTTTAAATTACTGTTAGGCAAATATTTGTCAAGGAGATTAAATAGAGGCTTTTAAGTGATATGAAGAAGTTCAATATAATAACCATAATAATTCATAGTTTAATATTCCTATATTGAGGTAGGACACACTCTTAAAACTATGTCCATAAAAATATCCCCAGCCATTAAGAATGCCATTCTATGTGTTACGTTTTTAGTGGTGTAGTGGAGTCTTGGTGAAATTTGTGCTTATCTGTGCTGTTTTAAGTGTGTTGTTCTCTGGGACGAATCCATAACCTTTGCGAGATTTCCTTGGTTTTCCGAAGTGGTAAGAGAATATATTTTGCTCTAAGTATAGCTTTACGGATTTTGTTGTATTATTGGATGGGTATTTTGGGTAACCTTACATGCATGTCCTCCCCTTTCTTATTTCTCCCTAAATAAAATTTTACTTGTAGCACTTTTTACTGGTAGCACTTGATATCACCTCTTACAATATTACTTGACTTTAACATATCTATTGCTTTAGAATTGTGTTATTTTTCTGTATTTAGTATAAAATATGCCATTAAAGAAAATTTTCAAAATTATGGAATTAATCAGTTTAAAAACTTACCATCCAATTACCAGTTATCCTTATTTTAAGAAGCAAATGGGTCTATTTACTGTTGGTTGATGTAAATTATTTATTGCATTTTTAAATTCATACATACAGAAGTTTAAGATGATTCACAATCTGTAGTGCAAAACAATAAACAACAACTTACTATCTCTCATGGTAGATGGAAAATACGGTTTATTTAGAATTTTGTCTAGGAATTCAAGAAACACTCTTTAAATGTTTTACAGTCCAGAAGATACAAAAGAGATGTTGCCTCGGGGAAAATAGAGTATCAATTAGCATTTAAAAATCAATGTCACAGGAAAAATGTTCTTATAATCAAACCATCATCTTTGTTGTATTACTAAATATTAGCCCAATACTTGTAACATAAGAAGGGATGTGTTATGATAGCTACCAAGTGAAGGATTTAGTACAGTGATAGCGCATAATCTTCAGTGAGTTCATCAATTTCATATTATTAAATTCTTCTATTCATTCGATCCATAAATCCATCCTTAAGAGAATAGGATTGATTTTTCAGAAAATTTTTGCGTTATAGGTTCTACAGAACATACACCTTTTCTCTTCCCAGGGAGAAGTGTGGCCAATGTGTAATTATTAAATTCACCATTGCCGTTATTCGGTTAGTCTTTATGAAAAAATAAAAAATCAATTTAGTAAATCCTTAACTGTTGTGAATTTTTGCTAAAATACAAAACATCTTTTAAAACTTTTTTCNAATAAGAAAATTTGTGAATTAACAAATTTATAACATCATATAGCAACATGAATAAATATTTTTAACCCAAGCAACACTTCAAAGCTCACCATGAATACTTCAAGGAAATCAGCCGCTCCGCCTTCCCTTGAATTTTCCCCCAGGTATTTAATATTCTAAGAATATCCGTCTATTCAAAATATTTTTCCACTTTTACGTACAAAGAACAAAGCTACATGGCCGCTAAGCTATCCTCCAGCAAGAGCTTCCATCCGAAAGAGAACAAGGGCGAGAAGAAGGTTTGGGGATGGGAGGACTAAAGGGTGTGAGGGTCACAAGGGGATGAGGATCCCTTTGAAATTCAAGGGGTCCTTCGCAGGGGTTGCCGGGAAGGTTGGGAGGGGAAGGGGATAGATTTCATTGGCGGAGGGAGCACATTCTCTCCCGGGGATGACATCCCTCCTCCGGGGCGAGTGGCCCCCACCTCTTCCCGTCCGCCCCTCTCTGGAATTGGCTCCCACCGGGAAAGGCCTCGCCCCCGACCGCCGACCCAGCCCCCGAACCCTCCGCCGACTCGTCGCCGCGCCTCCCTTCCTCTTGGCGGGCCCCGCTTTGCTCCCGCCCCGGTCCCCGGACCCGTCGACCGCCGCCAACCATAATCTCATAGCTACGGAATCGGAATGGAGATTGGGCGTGGCATCTTTCTGATTAAAACGGATATATTACTGAATATATAGCGTTCTTATGACAGCAGCGTGGGTAAATAGATACGGTAAGGTTTCTCTCGTATTATTTTCTAAAAACCGAGTCCGGATTATGCAGGATGGAGATTGTAACAGCTGACGGACATGTCGGAACGCATCTTCAAAATGGAGCGGAGTCCTGCATGGCATTAGAGAAGCATCCTGCGACTGAATTAATTCAATGTCCTCATCAAATTTTGCTCTTCTTTCTCCTAAATTCAAGCACAAGACAATGTGTTATTCTTTTGCATGGTTATCTCTGTATGCCGCATATTGCCGCATTGATAAGTGTTTGAAGCACTTCTATAGACGACGCTTACTTTCTGAAAGATTTCTATGAATGTTAAGCATTTTATTTTCTTTCCGTTGTTTTCTATTTCAATGTCATGGATTCTAAATGTTAAAGAGAAGTTTTCATGCATTGGTGGTAGTAAATGCCCATTGCCTTTGGTTATGTTAATGATTTAATAACGATTTTCGGGGAAATTTTTCAAGTTTTGTCTACATTTTCGGATTCGTTGATGAGAGCGGGTAACAGGATGTGCATTGTAAAGGAAAAATACACATAGTGAGAGAAAAAAATTCTCTAACGAGTATTTTTTTATCTACTGAAGACAAGTGACAATCTCCAAAACATTGCCCTAATAATCCTCAATTGAGTCCTCTCTTCCCAACTTACAGCCTTCTTACCTCTATACCTGTATTTAAGGAATTAAGGTGCCATGCTTGCAGCAAAAATATTAATGTGGGCTACTGTTATTTAAAATTAATTCATCATGTGCATTGAAATCACAGCTTATATTTATCATTATCATTAACTTAATCAGACCAAACAATTTCGAAAAAAAGTCACAATAAATAACTTAACTCGAAAAATGTGTTAGATTATTAATAATCAATAGATAATTATGTTACATAAAGGATACTCTTCAAACACTGAGTTCAGTCTTTTTAGGTACCGGTTATGTAGATGAGGCGAAATGCTAGACAAGCATTTATGCATCAGCATTTAGAATCGTTCTCTGTTATGCATCTGGGTTTATGAGTCATTAAGAATGCGTTTCAACGCCTATTATTCTGTGCTAAAGCAGGATGAATGATCACAGGTGATAAGCTAAGGAAATTAATCCAGCCACGTACCTAAGTCTAAAGGTTGGTGAGAAAGTTGGAAACCCTCACAAAGTTTTAAATATGAATGAGGGTTAATATTCGTCATAAATGTTTAATTACGTGAACTAATGAATTTTATTTTCAATTGCGTCGTTACGAACGTTTGTGAGAGATTAGCAACATCTAACCAGTTAGAGAAACAGATAACAGTCCCCTTTAAGAGATATCAGATTTCAGTAAAGAACTAATTTTCTGCGGATGGCTAGGTTAACTGCCATTATACAAAAAGTCTCGCTACCAAGTTGTAAAAAGCATTTCCGTATCTTAAAGAATGAGCATTTTAAGCTTTAATTAAATGCAAAAGTTGTTAATTGAGCGTCCATGAAATTAAAACACCTCGGTTTTCTAAAGTGTAGCATCTCAAGCTCGTGAATTTTTGAACTGATTGAATTATAAGAAAGAATTACCTGTGGTAAAATTACGGCAGATCATCAAGTCGATGGAACGACTATCTCAATAAGTTTTATGATACAATTCTGACTGTTATAGTGCATGAGGATAACATTTTCTCTCTTGGTGCAAAACAGTCTGTATGACTGCACCGATCTACTAAAATATGTAAAAAGCATTGCTTTCCGTAACTGAGAAAACTGCGACAAGAATGGCAACGAAATAAAAACTCAAGAAATAAGAAGAGATTGCTATTTAGAAAGAAATACAGTGAAATGTCTTCATTTGCGTAAGATTCTTATGATCATTTCTTCATCTCAATTTCCCTTAATCCTGCTGATTTTGCATTGGGTCTTCTGGTCATCCACATTAATAAAGAAATATACTGTACGGGGATTAAATGCTAAATATTTTGAAATTCCTCTGCTGTAATTCGTGTGCTTGACATAATTGCAAATTCAGCTCTTAAGTAAAACTAATTCGATGTGAATTGTTGAGTATTCTGTTACCTAAAGCACACGTTTCAAGATGTTTGTAATTAGAAGCAATCCTATTTGTTTATGTCTCAATCACACTGCCAAGACTTTGAAGCAAACTTTATTTTGTTAGGAATACAGGAATTTTGTATGTATATCTTTGTAACTTTACCTATAATTGAACTGACTTTTCAGATTTTTTTACTCAAATTATACCTATTTTTCGAATAATTCCCTTGAATTCGAGCCACGTACCTTAACCTCCGCCAACAACTCCCGTTAGCTTCACATCACTTTCAATAGACCTTTCCTAACAAAAAACGCATATGGAAATGAGTGACTATATATCTTGATATGTTTAAGAATAGGAGCATAAGTAAACCAAGGTGAATTAGATTCAGGAAATATATCTGCATATTTTATTTCTCTTTCTCATTATACAATAACACCCGATTTATTTCGAATGACAGACTGTCAATAATACTTCTAATTAATGTCTAAAGAAAAATCGTTGGTGATGATTTTTCATCGTAAGTTCATCCATCGAATTGGAACTTTGTTTTAATAGATGGAGTACTTGCTAAGAAAAGCGGGTCAAGGTCAATCTCACATCAGTACATTTGGTAGCTGTTTGTTTTTGAAACGCATCTCATTAGATACGGATATTGCAAACTAATTTCATTCCCCTACAAAGACTTTGAATCGTATTTTTATCACAATGAGTGAAATGTAACACAAAATATCGGGTCTAATTCTCAGAATCAAACGAATTAATATGAGCACATCCTATATAGTAGAGTATCTCGTAAAAATAGAGGAAATTCATGATTTCAGAGGCTTAACGTTCTTTTACACACTATCATAAGCAGAATATAGATTTAGCTACAATAATTTTCAATCTATGCGCAAGCACTTTTAAACTGATATTTCCGAACAAACATAATCTCGTAGTGTAAATTCAATTCATATCAATATTATGGGCATATAAAAATGCTGACGAGACACTTATCAGTATGATAAATCATGATCTATTGAAGCTCATGTAAACTATATTTTAAACATACTGTAGCACGATGTCATCCTCGCAATTAATAGTTAATGTATTTGATTTCCAAGCAGATAATTACGATTTTTAAGTAATTGCTTCTGTTGTTTTTGCTGCAAGTAACTAAGCGTTTTTAAAAAAACTATAATAGTTGTGATCGATGCATTGTTCACAATTCAAGCAGCAGTAATTGATTCTTACATTTAAACGAGACATCTAGAAACAAGCTATTGATACAAAGTATCAATAGCTTGTTTCCTTATGTGTGTGTTCGCTTATGATTAACTGCAAAAATGAATTTACAATAATAATAGCGAACCCTTTTGCGAGAACAATTTTTGTATTCTCAAGAGATCTTTAAGACTTAAATTCCAATTTTTTAGCTTTTCATTACTGCTTTTACGCGAGTGAAACCTAATTCCCATAACTATTCATTTAAGCTGAAGATGAAAAAGCAATGAATAAACAAACAAATGTATAAATAACTCTACCTAATTTTCTTTAACTGAATCAAGCCAACGATGTATTATCCATTCTTGAAACCTATCTACCGTTAATCCCACTAGCAATTTTAGTAGCTCAGACGCTATACAACATATTGTACACATATTGCTTGAGCATTAAAAGGGATTATTTTGGAGAAATATGCGAACATTGGACAGCTGCCCATTAGGATTGATTTTTCATTCCACGGCGCTGCTTCGAATACAGGGTTTAACATCCCATTGGAAATTTAGATATCTTTATTTAAGGGATGGGTTTACTACAATAATCGGAAAGCTTTCGTGAATCAACTCTGACTATAAGGCAGCTAGTATGTATCCTAGTATATATTCTAATAAAGTTGCCTTTTTTCTTCTCTTTACCGCCAAGAAGCATCTTGTAAAATTTTCCAATAAGTTATTTTTTAGATTTCACGTATAACCAGCCAAACATCGCAATATAATTTCATTTTACCTATTCACTTGATCCTAAAAACATAATCGTAGTTGGTACAGTCACATCCAGCGACCCGATAGTTCATCCAAAGCTCAGGGAAATAATTTAGATTCAAATAGATTGGTAAATTGAGTCAACAGATTTTCCCTCTCGCGGAATCCGGGGGAGCATCAATGAAAGAAAAAGGTTTGGAAAAGAGGGAATTTTCCCGTGACAAAACACTTACGATCCGTTGAAAACAACGTTAACTAGTCAATGATTTACAGTTTATAGCCGCCATAAAGGCGGGGGCCATTCATCCAGAAGGAGGGATCTACTAGGGACTCTCCTTGAGCCGTGAGGCGGTTCCTCTCTACGCTGTGGCAAAGCCCTCTTTCGCCGGCGGACGCTCCAATGCGGTCCGCGTTATTGCCACGGCACCACGGTGGCATGTGCCATTGGCATCCCTCCTTAGGAAACATGCGGTGTAGCCACCGGCACAATCGGACAGAGGACGTTAACGGGATTGTAAAACAAAGCGTCAGCACTCTGGTACATATCGGAAGTTAACGACGCTGAGGATGACACCCTCCTCGCGCTCTGCAACTTAATGGATCATAAAACATTTAAGGTGGCGGACCGCATCAGCTGTTTTGAGCAAGGAAATGGGCCACATTGAAATTTGGGGGTTCTAAGAACAGACAACAGGTCGAAGGGTCGGTGGAGTCAATTTGCACAAGCAAAAATTCAGGGGAAGTTTACGGTCTCTAAAAGAAAGAAATACCTTCCTGAGGTGGCAATTTCTTGAAAACCCCATCATTAACGTGCACTAACCTCGAGGTATTAAAAACATTGGTTACGATTTTCCTACTAAATATATGTTACCTTAATTTTAAAGCTGAATCCATACGGTTGTGCATGAGGTAAATATCATTTACTGTCATATACCTTATGTAAAAATATTCATCATCCATAATATATGTTACATTAAAATATATTAAAAGAACAACGATAACACTTTAATCGCGGGTTTCTGTTAAATCTATATAAATAGAAACCCCACTCTAATATATCTAGAAAAAAATTGGAACTTCATCGAAAGCGAAGATATTCAATTCTTTCTCGAAAAGTTAGGCTTGTTGCAACATTTTCTTTCAAAAGAAATATCTTTCGTCAGCCTGACGTCACGAGTTGTAAAAATACTACTTTTTTGGAATGGAGTGAGAGGTAAGAAAAGAGCCAGATAATAGAATGATTTTCGGAGTTGGAATATTATCGATAAATACACAAATATTTCCTCATAGCGTTTATTCCTTCATTAGCTTGAGAGTTGAAAAACATCCTACTATACAAATACGAATACCAGTGTATAGATCATGTTATACAACATTTTCGGTCTCAAAGAGAAGCTTTCTCTGGGCATAAAAGTAAATTTAGGGCGGAAGAAAATTGTCGAAAAGTTGATAAAAATATGAATATAGTAAAGCGTGGCTTCGTGGAATTCCACACACGTACTAAAAGAAAGAATACTTGGTAGTTTCCACAGCAGATTTTCAGGTGGAGAACCTGAAGATGTTACTCGTTGACGAAATTAGCCGATAAAAATCTGCGATGGAAAATACTAAGTGTTCTTTCGTTGTTGATTTGCTGATAAGTTGCTGATAAAAACAGCTTATGAATTCCTTCTCAAACGATTTTTCCGTATGGCAATCGTTCGTCTGTAAGTGCTGTCAAACCTCAAAAACTGTAACTTTCTTAGCACATTCAGAGGGCAATTCTCTATTTTTCTCCGGAGGAAAGGAACGCTATAAAAATTTCAACCGAATGGCGAAGTTTTACGATTCCTTAGGAATAAATTATCTGATTTTCTCACTTAAGATTTTAGATGACGATATCAGCAAAAAATGTAAATTAGTTTTTAAAATGGCAAATTATATATTTTTTGGCATTTGATTTCAATAGGATCTCTTCTTCAAGAGGTCTCGTATAGAGCGAAGAAACAAACTGCCATAGACTTGAGAATGGGCAGCTCATGATTACGTATTACTTCCATGCAGAGGAGGTTGGTAATATTTCTAAGCTATTAATTAACAAAGTTAAGTAATTTAAAATATTTCAACATATCAACTTGTTTACCATTATAATCAATGGAATGCATACGTGCGTCAATAGGTGACATTTTAATTTTCCACGCTAGATGAACATTAATTTCCTTTACCAAGGCGTGATATAGAAAGAAAAGGGACTGGCAAAAATTTTTATCGTTTACTACCCATAATTCAAGTCTATCATTTTGATAACCTTATGGTATGACAAACCAATAAAAGCGCTTTATTTTCATTTTCGTGTTATTTATGGGAATGAGCGATTCATTTCTACAGAGAAAGAAAGAAAGGAGATAAGAAAGAGGGAGAGAAAATAAGCCATTGACCGCTGCATTTAGGTCCTGATCTTTTCAACTTTATGACTTATCTTATCGAAATAAAGAGAGAATGATTTTTTGTGTGAGCAAAAAATTCGACCACATGATCTTTTTTTTGCAAGTCTGAGGTAATTAACATCACTGTCAGCTCGCCCTCAATCATTACCAGATCAGCGTTATCAAATAAATCAACACATCATAAAAATAATTCAAATAAATTAATAATCCTATGGTTTACTTCCGAATTAATAACAGAAACAAAGAGTTTCTTTACTCAGTTACTTTTTTTTGTAAATCCCGGTTTTCTCCTAAATAAGAGTACAATTTAGGAACTCATATCGTGGTTTTAACAATCGTTACAATCGAATAATGCATATCACGTATAGAATAGTATGCATCGATTTATCGACGGACTTGTAGTTAGTTCATAATCATAATAAAATTTTACGCGGAATAAATAGAAAAAAGTACGAATGAATAATGAAAAGTGTAAAATTTGAAACAAGTTCCTTATACCTGTGGTTGGATTATTTTTAATGTGATAAAGTTTCAAAAACCTTACATTTCTCATACTGTATTAACGGCAGTATGCTTACAATTGCGATAATTATATCTTGCTTCTTTCAAATTTATCATAATTATGGTTTCTTTGATCATTTATATCGTTTATTTAAATTTTACCGTATTTAAGCTCAGTTTATACATTTTGAATTCTAGTTCTCCTCAAATTATATAAAGTTAAAAGGATTCAACTTATTTATTTACAGATGAAAATTTTCCGCATATATTAAAATAATTTCTATCTTAAAATATTTCGGAAGAATGATAAAATAGTTTGTGAACATACTATTCTTCTAAGATGAAGCTTCACCATTCTAGGTGCGGACAGGATACGAAACATGATAGACTCCGTAAGACGAAAAAACATATATTCATTCTAAAAATACAGTCGTTTAAATTAATTTCGTTATGTTAATCTCTGAATCTCATCTCACCATATGAGCGGTTCACAGATACAATTTCTGTGAGCAAAGAAACAATTGGGTCAACTTTTCCGGCCGATAGGGAAATTCTGTTTGTATAAACCGAGAGGCACCGAGCGAGGCAAATTATAGCACCGGTGTCAATAAGGTCTCGAAGCACCTCAAACGACGCAAAATTCTACTTTGGCATTAATAGCGAAGCTGAATCGAGCCCGGCTCCAGACGGCCGAGTGCCACGCCTAGTGGGAAACCAAGGGGCAGCCGGAAGCCCATTGACCGCGACGTGCATTTGAGGCCGTCCTTCCTCACTGAAGCAGGATGGACGTACTCGTTGACACGTAGAGACACGCGGGGGCATTAATGCGTGTCAGACACGCGAATGCGCAGATTAGCAAGTGCTGGCCACGAATGGCCAAAGAGTGCGCCGGCGAAATGGAATCACGGCACGCGGTGGGTGTCATTCGCCAATGACAAATCGCTGAGCCGCTGGTGCTCATGGTTCGTTTATTTTGAGGTCTCGTAGGACGTAAATCATAAGTGCAGCCGCGGGTGGCTGCCGCTGAATGCAAAGTAAGGACTGCCATTCTTCAAAATTCACTCCAATCGGAGGCGTGCTGCAAATTTTGCTGATATGAAAATGTGCACCCCGAGGAGAAAGTGTTGTTAGGTAATTTGATCAATATTTCGTTATCGAATTCGCAAATATATTTTAATTATTACTTATTTATTTATTTAGAAAGACACTCATAAACAGCAAAAGGCCTTTATAAGGATTGAAAACAATCAACCATGTAACAAAAAAGTATACAAATTTAAAAGAAATAAATAAAAATCATAAAAAGACATATATAGTTATAAAGAATAAAACTAATCATACAACTGCAATTTTAAGTAAAAATACAAGGGGCGATATAAGTCATACTTGGGTCTAATGTAGTAGGAAGAGATAACATACTGTTGTACAGATGTGGCAAACCATAATTGCCCTAATTATTTTCATACGTTTAGAGAATGCTATCAGCAGCAATAGCAAAAACTATTAATATGTATAGTGATTTATTCTTATAATGAAGATATCATATTGTATTACTTTCAGCAGCATTTCCTAAAGAGTGATCGATAGATTGGGATCGCTCCTTAAGAAAATATAAACGAAGTAACTAAACTGGTCACTTTAAAAGTTCATAATATTACTGATGAAAATGATGATGATTTAAGTGGATTGGATTTTTTTTTCACGTGTTTCACAATTATTGCCCAAATAGGATTTGGAAAAATAAGTAAAATAGTATAATTTATAAAAGTTCCACTGAGGTTAATCTTATAATCGAGAATCCCTTTTAAATCATATTTATAAAATCTGGCCCGAGTGTCTGCAAACTAAGAATTTTATTGTAGGATTCTAAGCATGAAATGATGCTACAATACATCTGACATTACTCTTCATAAAATGTTTTCAAGATAGTATATAAGGTTATAAAAGAAACGAGTCTGCTATATTCCGCGGCGCTAAGATAATTAGAACAGACATTCCCAAAGAAATCGGGAAATATGAAGACGAAATTTGAAAATAATCAAGAAAACGTATGCAGACCTCTTTGAATAATCAAAAGCTAAATAGAAGCGCGGTGGCTGAGAACACATTATTTCATGAAACGCCAAGTGTGGTCAATGTATTAGCGAAAAGACGGTACAGTATCAATGGTGGATGGAAGCTTCTTACATATAAACAATGCAGTAAAAAGCCACAGAATTTCTCGTGAGTCACCTCTCGAATAAAATGTAAATATAAACTAGTATATCTGCGGTCTGAGTGAGTTCTTAAGAGCATCTGTCTCAAATGGTTTACGGTTGAATAGTCATTTCTCAAAAAGTAAGAGGATTTCTCAAAATGTAAGAAGCAAGTTTTTCGGGGGAGGCAAAATATGGCCAAATATGTTTGAAATATTAAGTTTTTATTCAAATGAATGTGTATCTGCTATCACTATGTATAAAAAAAGGGGGAGGGGGATGGTTCTCCCTGTGGAATTTTTCTTAGAAATTGGAAATGCCCCGGGAAGCTCAAATATTAGTTACTCCACTATTTGCTCTATGGTCTTTGATAGGCAATCGTATTGTGCTACATGAGATTAAAATTCACAAATAAGAGCAACATTTCCTCACCTGATTACATGTTTTCAACATATGTTATTTCAACATATAAATATTCTGAATATATTTGTCGATCGATAAACTTATTATGAGACTTTTAAAGTTATGAGCTTCACTAAAAAATAAATTTAAACTGTGAATCTTAATAATGAATCTTCCTTTAGTGGCATCATTGCGTTGACAATAGTTGAAACAGTTGCATTTAACAAAACAATAACAATATTATCAGGAAAACTCTTACGTTAAGTCGTAAATATTTAGCAGGCGTCTTAGTTTATTCATGAACTCATATTGAATGTGAACGCAATATAAAATTTATTTTCAATTCACGAAGCCAGTATGATAACTACTTGCGTAAATCATTGTCACATAAACTTACTACTATGTAAATTCATGTTACATTACTGAGGGATATATGAAGAGGAAATAGTGTATAGGAAATCGATTTAGAACCTCCTTAGGCGATAAGGTTAACGTCGCTAGAGAATGAATGAATGAATTCTTTATCAAGGAGAGTTTAAGCCAAGTTGGCCTGTCTTCCTCCTAGTCTCAATTGGTAATACATAAGCTATATTTAAGAATTAGCGTTGAAAAATATAATACAACAAAACAAAAAACGGTTGGGTCGGTGGGGAAATATCTGTAAGTTGAAAAAATTAAAAACCTCACTCTGCGTGAAAATTAATACAAAGAAGGAGATATGAGAAAAACCCGTAAACATTGAAAATATCATTTAAAAAAGAATAATTTATACAAATAAAATCAATACAATACATCAGGTTAATACCATGAAAAGTACAATACAATTCAAATCGATAAATTAACATAATATGTCGACATCTTGAAATTAACAAATAAATTTTTTACATCTATAAAAATACTCAAAATTTTAAATATCAACCAAAACATGATTCTTAAATGTATTTTAGATTATATATTCTTAAATTAACAACAACTAAATTGGGATCGAAGGTTGAAATTCTTGTGAAGGCCGAGTTTCCGTACATTCAAATGGAACTAAAATCAACTAATCATTACAATTCTTAGAGAAACGCCCCCACTTCACATTGTAGGAATACATGACGTACTATATGCAATGAAGTTTCATTTTTATTTAAATATAGATTGGATACATTGCAACTGTGACAGTGGTGCGCTTGATCAAACTGGCTTAATTGATTATTTTACATGGAAAAACTCAATTCAGTCATCCCAACTGATAAACATCCATTCGATTAAACGATTCAATTACATCAAAAGCATATCAATTTATCATGAAATTCCACGAGAAATTTGTTCTCTCATTCTAGGAAACCATAAAAATTTATCGGAGAATATATTCTCTTAAAGCGCAGGTTTCACTTTTCAACGGAAAAAGCTATTTTGAACGTGGATAGACGAAAACGTGCCAATTTGTTCCCGTTTTCAAAATTGTTAAGCTATTTACTAGGCTTTCTTTACGGCGCGCGATCCTTCATGTAGGTTGCGCTTACGCATTTTATTACTTTTTAAATATTATTCCGCTTTTACGCCCATCTATTATATTTACGACCGAGACCAATTCCGCTACACATAGGAAGTAATAGAATGTTTTGACAGCGCATATAACCGCTTTACTGCGACGCCTGCGAGCTGCTGTCGCTTATGTCAGGGCATACGCGATAATAATCAGTTATGGCAATCAGCTTGTGCGATAAACCGTCCGAAACTAGGAGAAGGACATCATTGACCGAATGGGAAGGAAAACGTCTCTTTTCCCAACACTTTACTGAAGCATAATCCGGAAACGAAAGCTTTGAAAGGGTGCAGAGGAAGGCGATTTCTTGACGAGATTAGAAAATGGCTGCCGTGCTGGAAGCGGAGGCAGTGCCCAAAACCCTCCTTATCTCCCAGAGGACGTCGGGCAGGGCAAGTCAGGGTCTTTCTCTCTCTCTCGACCTTCCCCTTCGGCTGCAGACTTATCTGGCCGACGGGAGGATAGATACACCCTCCCTCTCCCTTCCATCTCCCCTCCTCCAACATTTCAACACCACCGCCGAAAGGCATTTTAAGGACTGCATCACCTACTCTACAGCCCCATACACTCCCATTTCGTGCACTAACTGCGGTACTCAAGTATGTAATCGGTGGTAGTCCGAACATTTTCTATTACTTCCTATTCGCCCGAGGGTGATGACGCTCGAATGAGGTTCCACACGGGCCTAAAATTTCTTTCTCTCTTTCAATGGGAGTGGCGATTGTGCTATCATACGCTGTGTTAAATTGTGTATGAAGGGAGCAGTGTAACAAATTTGCTTTATATTTTGGTGGGAAATATCTTGCTGCGAGACAGGTAGCTGCTCATAAAACTTTCTGAATTGCTCGTTAGATTTCAAATGTGAGGCGTTCTACTGGAAAGGAATTTGTAGTAATATGATTACCATAATGAGCAAATGATTAACTTCCAATGAGCACACATCGTAGTAAACCAACTGGTGTGGAAATATATACTCAAAGGTGCTTTGTGTTTAATAATATGTGCGGGGGTATTGCGTATATGACCGCAAGAGCAAGCCTAGATGATGATACAAAGGAGGAAATGTTGTTCGCTTTCTACAATGTTCACAAAATTATAAACAATTAAAACGAGTTATCCAATTTATTTAGTTGAACCTTAAATTAATTCCAAGTGGTTCAATTTAACTCTTGCACTTATTTGAATAAACAATAAACTATTGTGTAATACTTCAATGATCAACTAAAATGCAATTGCGGGAAAATATCACATAAAGAATGTATTGAATAACTATTTTTACTGTCCTTTACTACTGCTATTATGAAATTGTGATATTTATGAATCATCGTATTGATTGATAACATTTCCAAGGGAAAATATTTTTAGAGGGCTTCCACGATATCATTAATGTGTACATCACAGCTCTGTTATAACACACACAAATATTAATTTCCACGTTAAAATCTTCATTAAATTCATACTGCTTATAATTTCTATTTGAATCTACCATTTTATTCACCGAATTAGTTGAATTATACATATTTTATCTGTAATAACCAGTTTATGACCACAAAGTGTGTGAGCCACACAATCTTGCGTAATATATAACGTTGATTCATACAAACTCAGTCTATCATAGGTTGAGGAAAATAATGGTAAATAATGGAATCTTTAACGATACCAAACAAAAGAAATGTGTTTGCGCAACTTCTGTAGTTCAATCCACACAAATTTCATCCATTAATAAAATCAAAAAATAAAATGCAACCTGCGCAATGTTTTCATTGCGGTTGGGCGAGTATCCGAATGTTCCATGTGCGTGTACGTCATACGCGAAATGATACTCGGAGGTATCCGAATTGGTTTGTTTCTTTTCCAAAAGCATATAACTATCGACAGTTTTTGCCTTCATCACAAAAATGCCGAAGATAGGAAGTACTCTACTATTCTCCCCTCCAAATTAATCCAAACACGGGAAAATGTCTACCTCCCACCAGAAAAAAATTAATTTACTCTGGTATACAAGTCATTGGATCTCAAGGCTACAAACCGCTGATAAAAAGAGGATCCACGATAAGCCCAGCCACGCCTAACTCCCGTTCTTGTTACTTAATCTTATGAAATACGCCTACATGAATGCAACCACCTCGCGCAACACGCTTATCATTTGTCAAGGAACTTTCTATCTGGATGCATTACGTTTAATTAAAAATCCACATCGCCGCTCTCGTAACGCTGCTCATTTTATTTTCAGCGAACCCCTCCTCGCGTCGCATCTTACACATCCCGAGCTCTCCATCCCACGCCGTACATTCTCTTTTTCTCTGCCATTCCACACGAAAACAGCTCCTCTCTTATCCGCCTTCTCTCTTCCTACTTCGACAGAGCCATCTTTTTTCACCTTCTCCGCCTTCGAGCAGGAGCTGCCAACTCTCCGGGAATGCCAATGGAATCCTACGTGCTCTCTCCACACCCGAATCGGAATTCCCTTCTCCCCTTTTCGACTTCAGCGCTCCTTGGGTGTGCGGTGGTACCTAAGTTAACCAGTGGCCTAGCCAACGAAATTTTCGGCTAATGATTTTTCCCATTTCCTCGACAAGGGAACTGGAAACCACTATCCACTAAAAACAATTAGACTTAAAAGTTAGCTTTCTTTTCTTCATTTTCTTGAATAAGTTACGAAAAAAACTGCCACATAACGTTGTGTAAAGGTCGACCCCCCCCCCCAATTTTTATTTAAAATTTTCGTTTTCTACGTATCTCGCGTATAACTCAAGTATTTTGTGAATCTTAAATACTGCACGACTACTTCTACTTAAATTTGGTTATAACGTATGGACTTTTAAATAAAATATATTTTCTAGTAATAAGGGCTTAAGAGATGTAATTTAACATTTTTAAGAACAACTTTGAATTGTATAAGTTAGCAGTAATTTCGTAGTCAAGTCAAAACATCAGACATTACGATAAGCTTCAGATAAAATGAAGTTGGCTAGATTCAATTTCTCGATTTTTTTGAGCTTGTATAATCGATATAATTCATCCTGACGATCCATTAGAAAATATAATCACATTTTACGATGCCTAATAACTGTAAAAGGGCTAATCTACTGCTCATTTTTAAAACCATTTAAAACCACAGAAATATGTTTAGGAAATGAAAATTATTTTCAATAACAATTTTAGTTATTAATAAAATAATTTTCAAGTAAATACACAAGCTGCACAAAAAAACATCATCTAAAGTTTATTTGCAAAGTTTTTATTTCGAAACGGGTAGAACTTTTTGGATGACCCTCTTACTTCTCTCATGTATAGGTCGACCCTATATATTTTTCTTTGAAATGTTGTATTTAAAGGTCGATCTGTACACGAGTATATACGTTCCACGGTAATAATGTTAGATAAGGTTGTCGGTGTTAGCTAACTTTTACATAGCAACATTCCCGACTTGAAAGCTAATATAGCAAAACACTGCAGAATGTGCATTGTTTTTGTAAAAACGCAACGATTACCTCTATTTTTAAAAATTATATACGAGTATTGTTGGGAATTTTCAACGTAGCAGAATATCATTCTACGACATTTCTATTTATTTGAATAGTTTTAAATGAGCGAATTTAGAGAAGAATTAGCCCATACGTCACTCCCTGTGGTTGCAGGGCGAATGTGTAAATGTAAATGTAAAAAAAGGAATTTATTCGACAAACGATTTATATGATGAATGCTCTTGTGAGCCCACGTGCATAAAAAGTTAACGAATCACAATCAAAATAACGAATAAACTGAATCTGACCAATCTTGCTTATTTATGAATGATTAATAATGACATCTTATTAGCGAGACCTGTGTTTCTTTAGGATTCGGCAATACAACGGAAAATTCTCTTCGGCTAAGATAACTTATCATTTTTATACACTTAGGTTCAGGACCATGGAAAGCAAATCATTCATACTTTTACTTCAGTTTTGCCCTCGTGGGTTGTAATATGAAAGCTACTGAGGAATTAGTGACGCTGAATAAAGGTATTCATCCTTTTCAACCTTTATCGAATGCTAGGAAGGGTGTTATTTATATGGCCATTGTGTTTCACTTACGTTGACGTTTTCCTCGCATAGCATCTGAAAGAATATAATAAGTAATGGTGGAGGGTTTAATCATCTAACTAGCCTTCCGGTTCGTTACTTTATGGACTAGGAAGATTTGACCATTGAAACATTTCCAAATGATAATTTTCGGTTTGCCGGGGTACCACACTGTCATTGTATCAAAATTTCAAAATCACCGTCCTAAAATGATTAGATTCGGGAAAAATAAAACGCATTGTGGGATCATTTCTATTCAGCAACTGTACAGTAAAGTTTGTTCTATATGCGTACAAGTTTATTTAAACTTACTGATAAGTATTTTAACAAATGGTACAATATCAGGAAGTCGTTTAGTTAAACATGGAGTAGGCTAGTCGGCATGTGTATCATTAATGTGGTATGCTGTTACCAAAACTGTCAAATCAGAAAACCTCGTATTAATCAATCTAATATTTAATAATAACTTTAATTACAACAATCCTCGCCCATTTGTAATTATGCTTTATGCCGTATAGTAAAAACCATTGCTCATTACCTTACAAGGTATATAAAATGAAAGAGTAATATCCGCAAATGTACAGATAGAAGGAGAACGAAAGTTAGTTTATCATGACTGTTATCGTAAGAGAATTGTGATAACAATAACATTTTGGGATGCTTTAACAACATAAAGCCAGAATCCATTGAAAACACAGCGATGATCACCGAAAAAACTAGCTAATGAGTCAATAAGAGAAAAATTTTCAGGTAATATTAGCTTGGAGCAAATCAATTTATTTGGAATTTGGAAATAAGTAAAAGAAACATCGATTAGGCAATGTTCCTGTACATCAATAATCTAGAGTTTTATAAACTATAATCATTATCTCGAATGATTTCAGCTGTGAAGATGAATCAGAATGGCCCTCCCAATATCTCCTTCAAATTTCGATTTACTACCAAGATACGAGTGACTTTTGGATAAAACCGGCAGTCGATAACCAAAGCATCTCTTTCAGTTCCACCTTTAGAAATTCCCTTTAGTGGAATGGTCGAAGAACTGCGGAGTTTTCGGCCGCAAATGTCGTCATGGAGAATTATAGGGCCATTTCGGTTTTGGGCTACCAACAGGAGGGTTATAAGGGTAGTGCCACTGTTACTGGTCCAAAGTTAAACGTGAAGCCATTCAATTTCTTTCTGGTTTTTGTTGGACAAAGATTTCTCAGCTGAAAAGGAAACTTCTGAGGGTATGTCGGAATGCCGAACACCTGTAATATATGAAGTAATTATGAATTTGGAATTACGCTAAGTTTGGAGTAAAATTTTCGAGTTCCACAAAACGCACTTCAAAATGGAATGTTTTTCTGGAACTTTTATTCCGGTGGTCTTGATGAAAATGAATCACCGCAATTCCACGGAGTCCTAATTTTTTTGTTTAAGTAGTTTCGTTTAAGTTGAGGAATTTAAGCTAAAATACGAGAGAGAAATTGTACGCTTCTTAATGTTGCAATCAGTTATGGATCCAATTGTCTCGGAACGATCGAGAAAATATTCGAAGTAACTTTCCATTACGAAAAACATTTTCTTCAATTTATTCACGCTTTGAATACAAATGGATCCTTAAAAGCTTCTAAGAGAAACCAATTTAATTCCGAATTTGTATGTTAAATATGAAATCCACTGACGGAGTTGGCCAATGATTATTAATCTGGAAGCGAACTCATATTCAGAAAAAAAGATATGTATACCGAAGGTGTACAGATCATTCACAAGGAAAATTACATTAATAAGAAAACGCTCGTAAACGTATATTAACGCTCTCACCATTTTTTTTTCGGAGGAATGCTGTCTCTACGCAGCGAAATTTCATCTCCATGATTCCCGCCAAATTTCTGGTAAAATTTATTTTTCCTCGCCAGTATTTATTTCCGACTGTTTGAAATTCAACTTTTTCTAATGATTCACGTTCACGCAAGTTCCATTGATCAGATGTCCTTTGGGTGACATAATATAGTAGAGTTCCCACATTCGTGAGCAATCCATTTTAGCTGATTACCCAAGTAGCTGTTTAAAAGCGAAGATCTATCTCAATTGAAATTTATTAAATAATTAGTTGGTGAAATCTTTATGGTGTGTTAGGATTACAAAAGGATCTATGGAGATAAATGTGATGAGAAGTACGTTTGTTGGAGACATACAGTATGTATGTGAGAACCTGCTAATCGACTGGTAAAGCAATCGAATATAGTGAAGGATATGCCCCATGCTTTAACACCCGAATATAAATGCACGGGACATATTTGTAGAATTATATTCCAAAATAAAGCTTCTCTAGTCGTAAACCAACTGCATGAACTCCATCAACTATAACGAAATTGTAACTATTAATTATAACTTAATTTTATATAATTCTAATACCTTCGGAACTTAATCATTATGATCAGCCTACTTTTCCCAGATGGAACTTCTTTCTCCTCGGAACCAAAAGAAAACGAACCGAAAATCTTTCGAGACGCAATTTCGTTAGGGTGGTATCCCTGCATCCAACCCTGCCACTCCCCAATTCCCTTCCCCCTTCCATTCCACCCGACAGTTCCCGAAAGACCCTCGCCTCCCTGCCGAGTTCCTTCCCCTCCTCCCAAAAGGATCTCCTCTGTTATTCCTAGCATCCTCCACCTTCGAGGTTAGTCCCATATAGTATGCCAGAAGAAACGAGGCATCCAATGGAAGGGGAGGAGAGAGAGAGAGAGAAAAAAGGCGGTGGGGAGGGGCATTGCGTCATATTGTAGGGGAAGGCACCCTGCAAGCGCCATTTTTTCCCTGCGTCTGGTGCTATCTTTTTTGCATAAAGAGGTTTGCGAGATCTGGGAGGGAGGCTGCGTCGCTCCCCTAGGAATCGCGTGGATGCGATAGGAGCAAAAGGGAAGTGGCTGAGGGGTTGAAGCGAGGGATAAAGGGGTGAGAAAGGCAGTGGGGTGGAGCAAAATGCATGGAAATGAGGGGATGGAAGAGTATGGGGGAGATACAGAAAGAGAATTTTATGGCGTTTTTTGGATGCTGCTTTGGGTCTGTAACACCGCCTGTATAAACGATTGTAAGTGTGTTGAGTTGTATGAATTCGAATATACGCATTTATACAACTGCATAAAGTGTAAAAGCGCACTTGACCTCTGTTTTTAGATACATATTCAGGCGGATTCGTGAAACCTGGTTGAAACTACCAATGATTTATCATAAAAGAGTACTTTCTGTGATAATGAAAGCAAGAATAAGGAAACGACATAGAAAAAAATTCCAAAAAATTTCCAGAAAGGAGAACAAAACTTCCAAACGATGGTATTAGATAATTTTGATAGTAATAGATAGCTTGCGAATAGATTTTTCAATGACAAACTTTTTATATTTTAATTTATTCACTTCATATGTGTGTGTATAACATACCTCACACTATTAGGAGATGCAATTCTTTGTTAGACTGCTTCTCTTCAATATGTTGTTATTCTGGCATAAATGTTAGATATGTAACTCTCCCAATTATTGGTGAGTGTTTAGACTTCTCTCCCTATTGGCTAAACAGAGTAATAAATTCGAAGAAAGGATCTTTCAGCTCCATTCGGCTATTAAATTACATCAATTTATTTTCTATCGATATCCGTAAACTAACAGATTTCTGATAATTTTTTTTCCTTTAATTCAATCCTAAATAAGAAAATTAGGAGTTATTTTTCGGAATCCTTGTAAAAAAGGAGATTAGAAGCTAGGCTATGATTGCATGATAGATTCAGAGTAAGTATGTTTGCGGAAAACGTAATTGATATTATACAAGCCCCCTGCTTCTTTGGCCGATCCGACAACAAGAGTAAAATTAGAGAAAGAGATACGAGGACAAGTCGTTTTAAGGACTTATTTAGGACTTAGTGACTTGTTTAGAGACTTGTTAATTAGGGACTTGTTTAGAGACTTATTCTTTCCGCGATACGCGACAACAATAAGCTCAAGAGATAACTCGAAAGCTTGGTGTTTCCACCCCCTGCCACTCGCTGAAAGGCGGCTTGCAGGGTAAGTATGTAGATATAGATGCATCGTAATCTATCACGAGAACCATATTCTGGAATGGGGACTTTCTATCGCCTCACCTGTATCCCTTCTTCCGGACGTCGCTACTTATCTGCCTACCCATGAACCTTTCCCTGGTTTACTTTCTGTATCAAAACACGAGAGCTGCTGCTCAAAAATCTTTCATGACTCGGCTAATGAAAAATCAAATTTTCCTCCTTAATTACTTGACTGCGTATATTTTATTCAAATGCGAGGTGATACTTTACGTCTGGATGGTATTAGTACGGTATGAAGTAATTTAGATAAAAATAAAAGTTCTTGGGTGGGACTCTTAGGAATAGTTTCATGTGCAGAAATGAATTCCCGATCCAAAAAGCAACACGCAATCACTGAAGAATATTTCGTAGTCGAGACGTCATTATGGAAGTGAATTGCTTTTGAATACCCATCGCTTGGGCCGTATTCTCGGAAGAAAACGACATCAAGCAACACGAGGTCGCATCCCCCAAACAGGCAACTCATTCCGCCAATCTCCATTAATTTCATCCTCGGAGGCGTGTTTGTTTGAGAATCCCAACACTCCATATAGACCCAAGAACAAACTCCCGAACGTTGAAATATAGCGCTATCGGGGAAAAAACGCATTTCTTCCAAGATTAAGGTTGCTCGAAGGGTACAGCTTTCTTGGGCTTATTTACTCTATCCCTGCTCCATCCTCCATCAAAATATCCTCCGTGAGATGGAAAGAGGGAGGAGAGCTTCGCCGGGAGATGAAGTCTCCGCGGTCCATGGGCAATTCCTGCCGACTTGGGTAAACTGAGGAGGAAGGAAATGGAAAGAAGGGGCGAAGCAATGGAGACGATTTGACACCCATGGCGTGGGATGGAATGGATTCGTGTGAATAGTGTGTGAATTGGGTGCTGACGGAGCCCGAGTCGGCCTGGCCCAATATCCATTCTCCTCCGTAATCACCGTCCCGTACCGAATTTCCGTCTATTTTCCCTTCTTCGCTCCCGAAAACCTTCCGTCTCCTGCACAACACATTCCTGGATGCTTTCTATCTGATGCGAGAGCACACAAGCGGGCGCCGGCGTTATTGCCCGATAGGTAGCGATGGGGACGGCAAACGGCGAAGTGTCCGAGAAACGGTGGAGCCCAAAGCGAAAAGTTTCCTTCCATTCAGGAAGATCCACTCCTTTATCCGGAGCGATCGCTTTCGTCCCGGAGGAAGGATCCCATTGGCTAACGCTTGAACTTTCCCATATTCTGAGCGCACACAACTTTCCGAATATTGAAATTGCAAGGGGAGCGAGGTTTGCATCTAATCTCCATCTACATGGCCCATAGGACTTTCTTTGGGGCATCTCTTGAAATTATATTGCTTTGCATGAAATATGACAGTGAATGGCATTCCCTTAACAGTGTGAGAGAGACGCGGCACGGTAGTTCAGTGGTTAGAATACCTGCCCGGAAAGTGGGAGACCTGGGTTCGAGTCCCAGTC
>KZ308287.1:108143-219223 GCA_000376725.2 Ladona fulva | reverse complement strand
TACATTAATACCTAATAGGCAATATATACTACATCCAGTAATTTGCCGGTAGTTATTTATTAATATACTGAATGACCGCTGCTTTCAAATCAACGGAGCTTTCATTCACGCTAATGGTTCTCCGTACGTATCAAAATATCCTCAAGTTAATTATAAACCTCATTTTTATTAACTTCGATTTTAATCTTTAAAGAATCGATTAACACTACCAAAAGGAAAAGCAAATCCATCTGAAGTCACGATCAGCTAAAATATTTTTTCCGTATTCATTAAATAAAACGTTTAGTTTCACGATATCAGAATGTGAAAAGCTTATTGGAAAGAAAATTGAATTCGCTGTAGATATTGGTTCCACATGAATTATTCTCGGATATGCAAAGAATAACAGACATGGTGATTTTATTTAATATGTTTCAGGTGTATTTTCAATTACGAAACCGCCAGCTAGTTAGCAGTTAATGTAAAATATCAATTAATCGAAGATATAAATCAACATTCACCATCGAATGGTGAACGCCATTGATTTTAACTGAGGCGAATTTTAATCGAAGCTAAAATAAAACGAAAATTAGAGACTTTGCATCACACGAAAACAAACGAATATCAAAACATAAATATCGGAACTCGGTTATGAAAAGAAGAGGCAGGATGAAAATAAACAAATTTACACGTAAAAGACTAAATGGGAGTAAAGAGAAAGAGAGGAAAGAGTGGGCGTGCAGATGACAGGGAATGGAGAGAGGGGCGAATGAGGAAAACTTGACGAGGATTCACCGAGTGAAATGGAGAGGGAAAGTTATGCTTTGAAAAAATAGCGATGGGGAAGTAGAGTGCCGGCACTTTATGGATTCTCGCTAAAAAAAACAAACAGCTCAAAATAATGCCACTAATTCATGCGAATGTTCAGTTTAGCCTGTTCTAAAGAAAACAGATTATTCTAAAATATGGTTTGAGTGAAGATATTTTAAGTAATGCAGGCATTTTAAACCGTTACCAGATATTGTAATTGTATCAAGTTGTTAGTTTCATATACGAGAATTAGAATGAAAAGGCACTCAACTTTTGTTTCAGAAATTATTAACTATAAAAAATTATAAATATTTTAGGATATATCCTTCTAAATCTATCATCAAGGAATCAAAAAATACAAAATAAAATTCTGATGTCGTGTACTGCCAGAAGTGCACTTTCTGATACAAATTGTTTATCTTTGAGGCGAAAGAGGTTCTCTTGGAGGGAAACACTGTCTAACATATTCAGATTAAGGTCTAAAACTTTCATAAACCATCTACAATGATTGGAATTCATTATGAAACTCCTTACCAAGTTTATGACCCGGCCATTATCATAAAATATGTAATTCCACTTATGGGCATAGTTTTGATCGATTGAAAGTAATTACATGTGAATGATATCTTTATTCTGCCTATTATTAAATGTTTTAAAAATAAGATGAATTGCAAAAGGATGCTAACTTAATTTCAACATTAGTTACTTAGAAAACTTGATCGAACCTCCTGGAACCTGAAGAACCTCCGTAATCGTTTTCACAATAAGCGAACTAGAAATTATTACGCATGTCGTAATCGTGTAAAGCTGTAGGTGCAACATCGCACAGGATTTCATAAACGCTATTATCATACATTTCGAGCACTCAAGTTCCAGCTCATGCATTTGCCCATAAAGGTCCATGCAGGGCTCTAAAGAGATGTTGCCCGTGTTCGTAGACACCCTCGGGGCAGTTAAGCCTCATCTCCCCGCGACGTAAAATACGACAGGCGAGGAGTGAACAAACGCGAGTCAAACGCGAAGGCCACACGTAAAGCGCTGAGGCCAATGGCATATGTCCGTCGGTAGACAACGCGAGAATGCAAGTGCATACAAAAACCTATTGGGATGGAAATGGGAGTGAGATAGGGGATAGTTGGGGTATAAATACCTGTCGCGGAGAGCCACCCATGCATATAACGACGAGAGAAAAAGATGGCCGTCGCGAGAAAAGTCAAGGTAAAAAAGGATACGATATGGAGAATAGGTAAAGCGCATTCTACTGCTGTGACATATTTTTCAACCGTCACTCTGATTTAAGCAATCGGAAGAGAATGCAAAAGAGGAAAGGGAACAAAGGGGTAAGAATGAAGAGTAGGGGATTTGGATGGAATGGAAGGACGGTAAAGAGAGCCTCTCCTTCCAGAAGACCCATAACTCCGGATAAAAAGAATCGAGCGGCGTCTCGCAAAGAGAGTGTTCGATGTCCGGTTTTGCATTCGCAAGGGATTCGAGGGGAAAATGGGAGGGACACTTTTATACATCGACGTGATCCTCAACCATCGCCGTCGACTGGGAAACAGGCCGATAAAAAGGAAGAGTAAATTATATAGGAAGGGGAGTCCATTTTTTCATCCATCCCTCTCTCCTCCGGAAGGATTACTTATTACCGGTGCGGTCGGATACAGGTTTCTTGGGTCCGAAGGAGATTAAGGAGCGGGTCGAGAAATGTGGAGGTAAAAGAGGTGGAGAAGAAAGACTGACGGAAAACGTGAGGAAAGGAACAGAGGCCATTCCTCAGCGGTCCTCAGCTGCGGGAGGGACCTTTCGGAGCACCGCGTAGATGCGAATGGGTGGGCTGGAGGGAGTATGGGAAGATATGGGTGGATCAGGAGGGATAAGGGTGAGACAGATGGGGACAGGGTGGGTTGGAATGGGCAGGTGTGGTAGGGGATGTGCCAGAAGGAATGGAGTGGCTGTGGAAGTCAGGGGTGGGGTGGGAAGGACGTTGAAATGTTAGGTATGGGAGGGAAGGAGTTGGGAGGGATTGGGCTTTTGCAAAGAAGGGGTTGCAGGACTGGGCGAGGGCAGGTAGGTGGTGGGAAGAATGGCGAGAAGGGCAACGAGTTAGGTTCCTCGGCTGGCAAAGCGTGGAAGTTGAAGATGGAAAGAAACTACTGCCTCATTGGCCGAAGATATGCACACCGCAAATGGCCGCCACGGTTTGCGGTGAATCCGAAGTCTGTTTATCGCTGCCTTTCCATGGGCATGGAAAATGTCATCCGCGTACTTTAAATGCAGTGAGAGGAAATGTTTAAAGGGAAATGAAAATTTAAAAAGGGATCGAGGAGTCGTTACTCATAAAATCAAGATGGAGAATGAGCAAATCGTCGATTATACTAGAGCTACGCGTTTATTTCATGCCCTGGTACGCTTTACGAGGTCGTGAAAATATTTTACTTTCCTCGAACTGATTCTGGAACGGGCGAACAATGCTCGAAGGGAAAATAAAGCAGCCGATCGACCTTTTATACTTGTCGAAAACATCCATTTTATACACTACATTCGCAGTAAATCGTATTCCGTATGATTGAGAGACTACATCGAGATGAAGGTTATCAACATGCGTTCGACATTTAGTCACAGCACTTGAGATTGAACTCAATGGGATGTAAATGTTAATAATATCGCTCATTCAATTTCCGCAGATTTTATCGATGTTAAGACAGAATTTACAGCCATAATTCCAATATGACAACTCTAGCTTGAGTTACTAAGAGAAACCGCGTCAAGATAACAGTCGTAAAAATAATTTGGAATGCTATTTATGCATTTCATGAACCATTCGTTAAAGAATACATCAATGTAAATTGAGTCTTCTTGCATCAGCAAATGTCGCTGATTGTAAATTTTATTAAATGCCGTAAATTATCACATTTCTATGGTTATTGATTTATATCGCCGTGATAGCTCGAATCGGCAGAATCAGTGTATAGGTAATTATGGCAAGATAATGCAATGAAATAAAATTTCCGGTACATGATCATATTTGTGTACATTCATCAAAATGAATTCTATATCACATCTTTAACTAACCTTTTCTTCCTCAAATACGTTTGTAGATATGAGGCATTCAACCAATGGACTATTTCGAATTTATCGGTGTTAAAAACTAAAGATTGCTACAGAAGTGCTACTGTCGAAATACTTCCAGGCGCGGATTAATTTGGCAATTCCCAAAAATCGATTACTTTCGCGCTGAAGTTAAAAGAAAAAAAATTAATTAAGTAGTTTCGTATTAATGTGATCCATTCATATCCTGAAATGAAGAATCTTAAATTATAATTTACGAATAATGTTCCCATATTTTCTTACGGATAAGTTTCCTTCACAGGTAATTCTCGTGCACACATTTTACGAGATTTCTCGATATCTCTTTACCTATTTCCATTTTCTTAGTTTACTCCGTATAATTTAATATAATCATAACAACCGGCCAAATTCAATTAACAAACTACATTCCCATATTTTCTTACGGATAAGTTTCCTTCACAGGTAATTCTCGTGCACACATTTTACGAGA
Organism: Ladona fulva; assembly: GCA_000376725.2. NCBI lineage: Eukaryota > Metazoa > Arthropoda > Insecta > Odonata > Libellulidae > Ladona > Ladona fulva. The sequence goes on along the minus strand of KZ308287.1, from coordinate 214,872 downwards.
TTTCTCGATATCTCTTTACCTATTTCCATTCTCTTAGTTTACTCCGTATAATTTAATATAATCATAACAACCGGCCAAATTCAATTAACAAACTATATAGGAACTGACACCACAACAGCAATCCTTAGTTTCCCGGTAAAATGTATTATTGAAGAGCTGCAACTGCCCTCTCAAAACAGAATTTCCCCTCACACTGCTGATTTCACGTAGAGACTTGATCTAAGATTCTGCAGCGTAGGTCTCCGTACCCGAGGTAAACCTTGCGATTCGAGTAACGATCACCGAGACACGGGCGCGAGTACACCTTCGTTGCAATGGCGATGCTGAACGGAAGAGATGAAGGAAAATGAAGGAAAAACCCAACGGAACTGACTGCTCCACAGAAAAAATATCTATGGGATTCCGTGTCCTGCATTCACGCCTTCGGATAGCTTCGCCTCTTCTATATTTTCCATTTCTCATATTCCTCGTCTCCTCCACCAAAAGGATCATAAAGTAAATTTCCCAGCGCTCTTTTCCTTTCGCCGAGTGATCTCTTTCCTTCTCTTACTTCGATTTTCTTCTTTTTTCGCCCTTAATACGTGCTCGTTCGCTCTCGATGAAAAAAGGAAGGCGCCGCTTTCGTTTCTCAGAATGAGGCTGTATTTCTCCTCATTGACGTCCATGCGAGGGGAAATTAACGACGCCTGTTGATTTTATTCCCACAGATTGTAAATTTTCTTCTTTGGCAGGGAATACGTGACGGTCCTGAGTAAAGAATTTTCAACTCTTTCAGAGTATACTTCTCAGAATAATTCTCCAATGCAATCGAAAATAATTTCATGAGAAATACTCTGAAGCATCTTGAGACCATTGATTACAAAAGTAAGCAACATTTAACGTTAGTGAGGAAGACTCGAGTTCTAAGCTTGCGATGGAGAAACTACATATAAAATACAATGGACCATAAATAGCCTAAACAATGTAAATTTTTACGAGCTATCGCTGCTACATCTTAAAATGATCCCTTCCTAGTTAAATTGATAAATAGCAAAAACGGATTTCGATAACAAGGAAGGGGTGAAAGGAAACTTAAGGTGTGCGCCTATGAAAATTCTCAATGAGTAACGGGCATAAAAAACCTTGCAGGAACGGGACTCGAACCCGGATCTTCAATTTTCCACACCTTGCCCGCAAGTCTCCCGACCGGCATGTCTAATTGTTCTGGCACGATAGCTCAATAGCGGTCACCCGGAAAGTGGAAGATTCAGGATCCGAGTCCCGGTCCTGTCAGACTTTATTCATATCCGTTTCTCCTTAGGAAAAATTCGATAAATTAGTGGATTTAACAACTCTGGAATGAATGATGCATGCATTTATTTCATAGTGGATTCATTATAAATTTTAAAAAATATCTTCTAGTTTAAACAACACTTCAGTTCAACTGGAATTTCAGAATATATTTTGAAGTAAAAAAGGTATAGAAAGGAATTAAATAAAGTAATTTCATCCAATACTCCTTTCGATGAGACTCTCGATGGCTTAGGATAAAGGGCTATGGAGTACCATAACCCTAACGGTCATTTTAGCCCAAAATTCTCCGCAAGTCTGAGCAAATGATGGCTCATTTATTTTCATTGAGAGCACCGTTTTCGTTTAATCAATCTACATACTAAGTCACGAGACAAGAGAGAAAATCGTAAAATTTTGGAAAAATTAACGATTACTTGAATTGTTCATCCTTGTTTCCTCATAATCTAGTGTACTATCATTAATTATGATTAATCTTTAACGTTTGAAGAATCCTAAAACACTTTAGCCCTTAGATTTTTCCTAACAATTTCTTTTTTAGGTCAAACTGTTTTCGATAAAAATTGGAAACTCCTAGAACATAGCAGATCCGTATGAAATCTAATCAGGAACCATCCTCTATCGTAGGGGATGTGCCAGAAGGAATGGAGTGGCTGTGGAAGTCAGGGGTGGGGTGGGAAGGACGTTGAAATGTTAGGTATGGGAGGGAAGGAGTTGGNATCTAGTGTACTATCATTAATTATGATTAATCTTTAACGTTTGAAGAATCCTAAAACACTTTAGCCCTTAGATTTTTCCTAACAATTTCTTTTTTAGGTCAAACTGTTTTCGATAAAAATTGGAAACTCCTAGAACATAGCAGATCCGTATGAAATTTAATCAGGAACCATCCTCTACCGGCTATTTCTCGTTTAGCTAAGCGTAATTAAGTTTTCTCAATATCAATTCTTGGATATGATAATGTAATTCAGGTTTATACTATTTCAATTAGTAAAAGAATATTAGTAGTGTTGTTGAAAGTGCTTCGACAGCTGAGGTCATCTCGCACATATGGGCTCCCACTGGAAATGTAAAACGAGACTGCTTTCATCAAAACGCGTTACTCACATGGGAACGCGTTGCCCACATGGATATCCGGGAGTCCCGTCAATGAATGTTGTTGATAGATAGAGATACTAAGGATATCCAAGGAAGGATACTAAGGAAAGATATACTAAGGAAATTTAAAACCACTCTTTGCGCTTCACTGTGAGCAAATGGACGACATTGCAAGAACGCATACATTAATGTCCGAGCCCTTAAGTATCTCATTTCTAAAAAAAATCCGACTAAGCACAATCGAAAAAAAACCAAGCCTCCTTAAAAGCAGCAGTAAGTGTTGTTTATACCCCATGGAACATTCCCAAGGCTATTCACGCTCTGCGTGAAAAGCCTTTATGCACCACTTTCACGGAGGGAAGAAACGAAGGAGCGAACTTTCAAAGCAATCTCTAGCAAACCGAGTTTGCCAAAACAATGAATTATGTCTCGCAGCGGTGGGCAAGAAAGACTTTTATAGCGTCGTATCTTTTTTCCGGAAGAGGGCGAAAGATAGAAGGTCGCGTGCGTATTCGGTAGGAATGAACGCCGTCGGCGCTCAACCGCGTGGCCTCAAGGGACGGAGCGTAAATCATAAGCAGTAATAACGCACACACCAACAGGAAAGTCACTTTTGTGAGACTACAACTGAGAGTATGCTTTCCGATACGGCCTTACCGATATTTTTACAGCGTCGTATTCTCCCAACTGTTATAACTGAAGATTGCTGCATTACAAGCAGAAGGATTGTTGATATTTCACAGGTTTGAAATGATGATATTCAGTGCCTACGCGCTTGGAATGCGTGAGGTAGAAGCGGCTGATCGTCCCAGCTATTGAGGCTCAGAAGTAGGAAAGGGCTTTAACAGAGTTAGCATATGCTGCCAAGAGTCGATTCTTATTGCTAATAAAGACGCTTACGACCTCGTATAGCTTCGAAAAACCATTCTTATGGCGATTTATGGACGAATGAAATTAATTTACCTAAACTTCAGCGGAAGTTGTAGCAAATAATATATTTTATTCAGATATTTGGATTTAGAAACTTTTCCTCCTTGGCTATTTATCTTTATCAATCTGTATGGCAGAGGATTATAGAGATGACGGCTGGTTATAAGATGAATATTTGTTTTTCATGTATATTTTTACTTAAGGATCCATGTGAGAACATACTGGAAGAACATGGCTAAATATACATTAAATAAGTTAAGGGAAAGACGTGATCTTTTGGGGCGGACACAAATTGGAGGTAAGATACTAACCAAAAATAAAAAAGTGAAAGTTAAATTAGGTAAAAGTCAAATTTTGTCGAAGAATCCAAATCCACAATGTTTTCCATTGAGCCCAAAAAATTTGGATCATACCAAACTGAACAATACCACTCAATATCATGCGTTATATACACATCATTAACCATTGGAAAAGAATTTCCACGTTCCCATGCTGATAACCGATTGTGCTGTTAGTTGGAGTAGAGGGATTATCTTGGGTTAGATTGCTAATCTTGGTGGAAGGAATGTTCTTGGGTAATAAAAATAGGCCGGAATGTAAACATGCTACCTCGTTTGGGATTTTCTGCAAATAATGTACGCTCAAAGCCTGTAGGAGCGACTAAGCTTGCCCGTTATCAGTTTAAAAGCGAGGAATTCTGTTGGAGGTAATAAATAAGCTGTTTCCCGATTCCTTTGCCAATTCCTAGTCTGCCCTTTTCAACGCCACAGTTCCTCACCCCTACGCAAGAGGGCCTAAACGAGACTCCAATCTCATATTCCCGCTATGTGACGTCAATAAGCAAATAATAACCTCCTTATTTCCCGCTAATTCCTCTCCTGAGAACCTGTGCGAGAGCAACGTAAGAAACACATAAAAAGAACGAGATGAGCATAAACTGAGCAATAAAAATTTATGCCTCGAAACCCGGAAGGGGTGGGAGAATTGTAAAAGCATGAAGTGGGAATTTGTGGGGATTTAAATGTCCTTAGGTTATTCCACCGATCGTCAATGTGTTGAGATAAGAATGCCATGCCCGAGTCAAGGAACCTACCCTATTCCACTTTGGATGAAGCAACAAAAGTCGCTTGCAAATGGATGAACTCCGAACAGTTCCCATCTCATGGCCAACGCAAGCATTCTGCTCGTCTACCTGAAGACTCTGTAAGACATTGATCAAAGGCATTTTCCGTTAAAACAGGTCTTCACGTTAATAGCATTAAAAATTATGTCACCGCTCGTTTACTTTAACTCAGCCATTAGTTAAAAATTTTCTGCAGAAAAGAAGGTAAAAGTCAATTTTATGCATTCAAGATATTAATTTTCTAGTCGAGTTTATAAATTTTCCGTTCTCTACCGTGAAGTACTGAAATAGTTCTATCTGAGAAAAATTTTAATGAAGCCTTAAGACAGGCGTCAGCAAACTTTTTCGGTTTTCGGCTGCGGGTCAAAACCACCCAAATAGTGACAATTAGGAAGATATTTTGTGCGCTTTTATTGTGCACTGTTATTATTTTAAGCACTATTTATGTGCTTTGCCGTTTATTTCCTTAGCCCAGTGCAAGTAAAAATATTACAGCAACTACGATGGTCAACGGAGTGTGTTGCAAAAATATATTGAAAAGTGGTGTATGGTTTGCCATTAGCACATAAGAATTGTTACTAGCATATGAGAATTTTTCATATTGGGAGAAACGGTTAATCTTATGTCAATGAACGTAGTTTTTACATAAATTAAGTTTATACCGTAGAGTTGGTGGTACAGGTGTTTAGCGAGATTATTTTTGGATATAAAAGAGGGAAGGATATTTTTATTCGTATGATCCAAAATTAGTGAAGATTTGTGAATTAGTGAATTAGTGAAGAACCAACTTGATCATAAAAAGTATTATCTCGTTCCTTCTATGTGTGAATTGGTAGATGTGAGAGGTGCTAAGCTCCCATTATTCTTCTTTCCCTTATTTTAAGCGTAGCGGAAAGGTAAGAAAAGATTGACTAGCTTTCATTCGCAATTGTAACTTTGCATTCTCTGAGTTCATATTGTTGAATTTCTTTATTCCTCAATCGATAGTGTTCAGCTGAGCGGAGCCTATAAAATTTCTGTCGATGGTTAACCAAATACGTTTACTCAAAAATCTCAAGAATTTGGTGCAAAATGGACTTCAACTTCAAATAATACATATAGATTGATGAAGAAATTGCCACTCTGACAGTAATGAAAACTAAATTCTGTTGCGATAAAATATTAGGCTTCTCATGAAAAATCTACCTTCATCTTTCGTATGAATTAATTTACAATTTAGGCTTTTCAAGTTAGGTAAAATTTTGCAAATAAGGCAAAGCAATCCATTTTCACCGCTTAGATCGAATCTCCATTCAATGAGATCAATGAAACTATGGATAATGATTGGAAGGAATCTTCAGCATAAATTTCATTAATTTCCTTACAAAACTCTTTTAAACTTTATCCTAAGATGCATTTTAATTACTCTCCAAGCACATACTTCTTTCACCTATCTGCACAATTCGATGTGAAAATTGAGTAAACAGCCAAATCTTTTGCCTTCCACCAAGAGGTTAAGATGCGAAGAGGAAGAAAATAAGAGAACTTCCCGCGAATACAAAGCCTTGTCTTTCTAGGACGAGAAGTAAGATACATTCCAGAGTTTCCACCCTAAAGTACACAGGCCTTGTGTCTGATGCTGCAAGCAATGAGCTAGGAAACTCGGAAGAGCTAATAGGTGCGTTTCCGTCCGTATCGCGAGGTACCCTCAAACTCTTACTTCTTGCTTTCCCCCTCCCCTCTCGGAAGGAGCGGCGTTGTATAGGATGGTGAAAAGTTGCTAATGGATAGGAAGGAGCTCCTTGTTTCTGAAGTGGGACCTGACGGTAAAAGATAAGAAAGGGAATGCCCCGAGTTGAGCTTCCAGTCTTCCATTGGAGCCTTAATCTGCTGAGTGGAGGATATGAGAGATATGTAAGATTCTTTGGGAAGGATTTATTGCTACGCTAGTTAGATGCTACTAAAACTTAGAGGTCTACTGTAATTAATTATCCGGGCGAGGAACGTCATAAAAAGAGGACTATGATAATCTCTCTTCAACTTCAATGTAAATTGTTTTAGGAAAGGCAATTTCAACCATCAACAATGGATACATTGTACATTTCTATTACAACTAACTCAATCATTAGTGACTAATTCTATCCTCTGAACTAGAGAAGACAAAGTATTTATAGACGTCGGATGATGAATCAATATCTGTAGTATAATAAAGTGGTCAGAGTAGGGTGATGTTAGTACTTGAGAAATAGATATTTTATACTATTATATATGTATGAACATGGCTAAATATACATTAAATAAGTTAAGGGAAAGACGTGATCTTTTGGGGCGGACACAAATTGGAGGTAAGATACTAACCAAAAATAAAAAAGTGAAAGTTAAATTAGGTAAAAGTCAAATTTTGTCGAAGAATCCAAATCCACAATGTTTTCCATTGAGCCNTATTCTATATATTTGCGTTACAGACGCGTTATCAAAAAAGCACGGTAGATGAAATATCATTAATTAAGCAAGCGATCGGAATAATGAAATTCTCTCTCTTTCCGTGAAAATGCAATAAAAGATGCTCTTACCAAAGTAATGCATGTGCTATTCGATGATATAAAGCATGAAAGTCTTTCCCTCGCTTTCGCCTCGCCAATCTGTTCTATCTTCAAATTGTAAACAAAATACACTAACTAAACTTATCACGTATCGTGTATTCTTTTCCCTCTTTTGATTCAAACTACATCACGTACTAAGAGAAAACATTGAGCTACCACTGAGATACTTTCGCGTTAGACAGGTTTCATTCGAATGCCCAATGCAAGGATCAGAAATATTATACTCTGGCTTGAGTAGAATTTGAAATAATCTCTATAGTGCCATATATTCTCAGAGATGTAAGAATCGCCTTCTTAACCTAGAGACAAACAGACGAAAGTATTGAGAGAGATATTAAGAGTGCTTTAGAGAGTTGACCAATATGATCTTATCGCTTTCTCTCGAGCAACCGAAATCGTCAGCGTACTCTGAAACTTGCGATTTATAGCGGAGAATGTAATTATGATGTACTGTATCACATATTTTTTTTAACTTTCAACCTGTCCTTTTCTTGACGAGGAGAAATCCCGTTCTTCGCATTTTGCTTATTCCTCAAGGGTATCGAATCCTTAGTAATAGAGAAAATATGAATTACTTCCGAGTTAGGGGTGATCTAGATGAGATTCGCCTTGCACGTTGAAATCACGCTTCGGAGGCTTTTAAAAACGTTCGAAACTCGCGAGATTTGGAATTATTTTAACTGTTTACATAAATTTGACTAAGGGAGTGCTGCTTCGGGCGGCAAGTTATTCAAAATGTACCTTTATGTAAATTTAGATATCGTATGCCCGGAAAAAAGAGAACAGCCTCGTAAAAGGAGAAGAAAAGGATGCTTTTGGGGAAAGCGTGGGCGGAGGGAATGCTGATAAGCGAGTAAAAGGGGGCTTCTACGCCGATCGCGCACACACTGCGGAGGAGTAGGATTTTGCCTGCAATGGTATTCAAGGCGACGCCTCTTCTGGCGGAAAGATAAGCCTCGGATTTAGCTCATCCCCTTCACTCCGAGGCGGGGAATGCATCTCGGGAGAGACACAGGAAGTTACATGTCCCCCAAATCCGACCGCGATCACCACTCCTCCTTTCCTAACCCTTTATCCGTGCTCCGCTTCGATCAACGCGGAAGATTCTTCTTCGCAGCGGCGCATCTCTGATAGGGGATTTTGCGGAGACCGCCACATGGGGTCCGCTAGGGTGTGGTCGAAAGGGGTGAAAGGGAGGGGAGTTACCCTGGTGCAAACGAGCCTAAATATTGAAGAGGTGGTGCTATTTTCGCGCCATATCGAGGGCCACTCATCGCGGCCCGGAGAAACAAAGTACTCCTCCCTCTCCCTTATCTGCTCTCTATCTCTCCTCCTCCCTAATTCTCTATATTTTACCTCCGTCACGATCCCTGCCTTATCTCCTCTTTTCCTCTCCTTTCTCCACCTCGCACTCAAGTGGTCCACTCAATTTGAATCTCCCGAGCATAATACGCAGCATCGCTCTCGGCGGGGGAGCGAAATAAACGCTGTGCTCTCTTCTTTACTTCGCCACTTTTGCACTAAACATGATGGTAAGCGGAGCGTGGCTCGCGAGCTCTTCCCCGGAAGAGGGGAAGCATTATTTTCAGGCGTGGAGAAAATGAGAGTTTCTTCGCTTTTTAGGCTGAATATCGGTAACTTTCAGAACGCCTTTTCCGCGTATGCTCCTCCGATTGTGTTTCTTCGAAATCATTTTTCTTAAAGGAGAGGAATGAATATTTCCCTTTTATCTTATATTTCTGCGCTTTATTTTCTTCTGTGCTCTCTAAATACCACGGTTGCCAAGCATAAGGTTTCAATCCGGCCTACCAATCCTCCCTTTTATCAATATTTTTCAATCAAAGGCTTGTTTGTAAACCTAGACATGACAGATGCAATTAATGCAACACCTTACAGGTCAACCATTAAAATTTCATATTTCGGCTTTTTATTTATTTTACCTCTTTGCCGAATATCATTTTTCTGTCTTGTGTCTTGTCATTAATTTGCAATCTTAAATAAAATAGGTGTAACTAATATAACTTACTCAGTGATCCATTGAAATTTTTTCCCGATTATGATTTTACTTAGCTTAAGGAACGATGCCTCATACCGTTGTTCAATAATCTTCCACCATCTTCGAGCAAAACTAAATTTCGGTTGAGTTCTGAAAATCATTCTCTAAGAAAAGGGTTGAACTCTTCTTTTCTATTAAATTTCTGCGGTTTCTTATTTTTTTACGGTCCATAACTTAATTTCATTCTCAATTTTAAACAAATTTTTCACATAGGGAAAGGAAAATTTCACCGTTTCTCTCAAAAGTCATATCCCTCACTGGTGATACAAGAAAGGCTGACCTCCATACTGATTAACGTTATTTTCACCTCTACGTTAGCTATACTCGGAAAACACTTTGGAATTATATATGGACGGTTCTCATTTGAACATTAGCGTAATCTCTAGTCTCAACGGCATAGTTTAATGCTTACTTCTTTATTCACACAACAAATAACCTTTCGCTCGTAAACATATCTCAGCTCCTTCGTCATTTATTATAAACGCATGTGGATGTTGAAAAATTAAACCATCCACGATTGATTGTGCATTAAATAATTTTTCCTGAAATGGATACTAGCAAAATTGGTGGGTACCTTACTATCTAGATTAGATAGTCATAAAAACTTTAACGTGAGATTTCGATTAAATATTTACCTTTATTTTACATTCTGTAGGGCTAAGGTTTTGTATTCTAATGTATACTTAAAATGTACTTTCACTAATGTTCACTTTAAGGCCCGGTATCATAATGGTTTGTTAGAGTTATAATTAATCTCCTATATACTCGTATAGCATGCATCAACATGTATATTAACTATAATGTTCACTTGAACAAGTGAATATTAGTTAAAGTACTCTTAAGTATGCATCGTTACCGGGCCTACGTTTTTAGCAATATCCACTCATGCACATGTATGTAACTGATATCCTTCCTATAATCTAAGATCTATTGTATAATCGTAGACCAGAGGAGGAGAACGTGCAGCATTGTCGTTACCATCTGAAACAAATAGATAGTTACACATTTTTCCTCTCGAAACTCATTTATCATGTCTAGTGAAAATAAAATGGACAATATTCTATTGTGCTTTACTTAGCAATTATCTTTCAATACCTCCGAATGAGTTTCGATGGATAATTTAAATTTCCTTCGATTAATTTATTCATTAAGCTATTTAAATTAGGTAATTCGAATTTCTCCAACGGCCTGACGATTTTTTCTGAGGCCGAATGATGTACTGCATGTATCCTTCCAATGGAAAAGGCTCCCTAACCATGTCATAGAAACACATTGATTCATCCCCGAAGGCTTTTAAGTGTGAACAAAAGTAAGACAAATATTCACTGATTTTTAGTTCGATGCAATGATTTTTCATTGTTTGAGCATAAAATTTAATTTCTGTCTGTTAAGCAATAGCATAAGATTAAATAGAGAGGATAACCATTCTATAGGTATGGTTACCATATGCTCTTGGTAAGAAACCGTGGCTTATCCAAATGAAGAGGGTAAAACTGAGGCGTTGCTTTAAAAATTAGTCTGAATTAGTTTCATATGTTATTCAGATACTATAAGTGTGTACAGCCGTCTACTTAGTGAAAATGATTGTCAAATAATGTCTAACAATGAAATATTAGTAACTTATATTAATTCTAGTTTTTCCATCAAATCAGAACAATAGAAAAAATTGACCGGGTCGGTGGGTTAAAACTGGGAAGTCCCGGAGAAAGCAAAACGTATGGTAATCCTAGAGTTAATAGAAAACAGTAACTGCAAGGGTTATATAAAAAAGCAATTCCCAAGAAACAGGATGAAAATAAAATTATTTTACAGATTAGTATGCAGTATAATTGTTTATTGTTATTACTTCATATTTTAGTTGTGAGGTATTCAAGTAAGTCACTATTAGGGACTTAACAGAGCTTGACTAACCGTCTTAGTTCTGGGCACAGTATTCACTTTAGCATCCTACGGACCTGAGCGCATGATTTTATTCGAAATATGTTACCAAATCATGTCAGAGTTATAGATGTTACTATCAAATCTAAAAGTTACAATCAGAAATGTAATTAGTTTATATATAGCCAATAGTTAAATTAGGCAAATATGAGTCACCAGATTTCAACAATTTCTAAGTTCTGCGTGGAATATTAAGAAGACAGATATATACCATGACCGATTTATATATGATAAATAATAGGATATTCCTACTTTCTTCCACGAAACTGTTCTCATTTTGATTACGAATCAATGTATATATAAGATAAGTTTTCAGAGGCCCCTCTACTACAGAAACTTTGCATCGATCCCTCCCAACTAAAACCATATTTCAAGCACAGACCAGTTCAACCCTTCGCAATACAAACAAATTGAATTTATTCAATCAGAACCGTCCTCCAGCTGCTTAAGCCTCCCCTCCGAGCGTATTTCTAAATAATCCTCCGATAACTGAAAAAGAAAACGCTATTCGGAGGCCCGCTTTCCTCGGAGCGGCATATGTGCCCTTCGCACGGGGTTCATTTCCTATGAAAAACCTTGCGTTCGTAATAAGGGAATAGAAACGAGCACGGAGGGACCAATATTCGAAACCGAATGCACGCAATATGCACGAGAATGAACATCGTTCTCCACTATTCGCCATTCCTTCTCGCGACAATCTTTTTTCTCCGGCGCGGCGTACGCCCTTCCAATAACCAAAAGAGGCAATAGATTCGCATCTCTCCCTCCACAGTGGCCCCTTATTTCACTTAACCCCCTCCAATAACCGCGGAGAGACTTCGGAGCGTATATTCCGATGTTCCAACACCTCACCCCACTGCCTGCCACTGCTCAATATCTCGTCCGCCTTTTCTTATCCCATCCGATACGAGCTTCTTTTATCCCCTCTTCTCCCTTATTGCAGTTTCGGTCTAACCCGAGGGCCCAAGTGTCCGTTCGCTGAAGAAACAAGAAAGTGATGTTCCTCTCGGTTCGGAATTGCGCCCATCGACTCTCTCGCTCCAATGGAAATTCCTCAATTTTCCTCCCATTCCGCCCTCCCTTTTCACTTTCCGAGTGGAAAATCTGATAACTTACTAAAGCAAGGATGAATTCCTTCGCAAAAATTTTTATAACTTCTTCCATATTTGTGTATAAAGGAATGCCTCTCTTCCGTACTTCTGCCGATAGTGGGCCCGAGCAGATGGTGAAAGGTTAAGAGGCTTAAATGATAACTGAATATTGAAACTTTTCGGGAATGGAGCGAATATTTTAACTGAACGATCCCTTTTACTATTGAAATTTGATCAGAATTTCTTACGCAAAATTTGATAATTAGCCATGCATTTCGATTAATTCTAAAAATGCAATAAGCAAAGATATATTTTATTTTCTTCCTTACATTCTGTGGCTCCTACATACGTTCACCAGCTTGTTACAGATTTGATATTAAGTAAAATCCTCCTAAACATGTGAACAGAGTTAAAATATTGCTTTAATACCAGCAGATTTCCTTAAAATTTTCCATTTATTTGCGTGCAATTTTATATGTAAGTTTATATTTATTTTATAATATTCATGTAGAAATTCCATGTTCAATAAAAAGTTAAATTCAATAACTATATACTTAAATTAATCAAAAGTGACCTATTTTACAGACTGGCATATCTGCTTGTCTGGGGGCCCCTCTGAGTGGGCCTCATTGGTCCTTCATAATGATCTAGAAAAATGCAGTATTAGAAGATGGGCAAAAAAGTAAGGAAAGGTAAATTTTTTATCCTTGATTCATTATCCATTACTATACATAGAGTACAAATTATGTATCAGATCACAACGTGATATGAGTCAATTAGGTATTCATAATAATAGAAATAGTAAAATTAGTTTGTGACAAAAGAAAATTCACCATGGATTAAGTTTTACATACATCTTCTAGACGATATAAATATAGAAAAATCATTGAAATTCGGTAATATAATTTTCGCAGAAGATGTAACTGAACAATTTTAACTGTATTGGTTAGTGAGGGAATTAATATTAATAATTGCTGTTAATAAATAGAAGAATTCATATTCAAAATTTGCGCAAACTAATTCTAATACATTTCGCTAACGGGTTAATATCTTCAGGAAAAGAGCTGCCCCATCCATTCATCCTACATTTACATTTACAGCTCAAGAGGTAGAAAAAGGAAAGTGGGAAGTAGTCAAAAGAGAAGCTTCGGAAAATATTTTATATCTGGAGGGAATGCAACAAATTTAACAATCATAGTCTGCTGAAGTGTTCCCGGTGATAATGCGGTTTTAAATAGTACATTTGAAAGTCAGGACCTGGGAAATGAAACTCATACCACATTCTGTATTTTATTTGCAGATCTTACTCTCAGGAAACGCAGTGGAATTGCATGAAAATTTGCATCCAAAACCTGGAGTCGTAAACTTGTGTGAGTTTGGTGTGAAAAAATGAATCTTGGAAATGTGGAGGCCTCTCCTCCCTTGTTAATGGATTTTAGACCGAAGAAGGAGAGAGAGACTGGCAAAACAAAGAGAATGACAAGCTCGGAACAAATAGAAGACTAACCGAGAAAACTCTGAATCACAGACGAATGAGACATACTGATAGTAAGTACGAGCTGGGTGTCACGGTGAGTTGTTTATCTACCCTTCATGAGAATCCTCCATTTTCCGCCAAAAGGACTTCTTTGGCTAAATTACCGTTCTTTAAAATTTAGGGCAACGGTCGCTTCCCTGTCACAAACCTTACTATTAGCTCAAAGTACTGAATAATGTACCATGTCGAAATTAGAGATCACAAGGCAACGAGAATTTTCACTTATTATTTTGGGAAAACTTGTTATAAATGGTTTGACTATTCGAGTATTGTTTTAACGAAGTTCCAATCTTACTTAGCATTAATCTGAGACTATTTTTAAGAAAATTCCTTCGGCATAAAGTATTCCAATTGCAATTTCATACTGATACGAATTTAAGGTACTCGTTATTTAATTAATACGTTGAAAGTCATAAATTATTCAGATACTGACTTCAGCAATAGTTTTGATGGAAAAACTTTCCTAACTTATCAGCAAAAGGAACATATTCCAAAATAGAAGAAACGTATTTAAAAAAAGATTTTTAAACTAGCTATAGGAACCTACAATGATGAAAAAAGAAAATAACACAATGATGACGGAAATTTTTTGACATTTTGACATTATAAACAGCGTGCATTAATGTTTAACCCACAATAGAATAAGCCATGAAATTATTGAAATTTTTCTGTTTATAATCCGAAAGCATAGCTCTCTAAAAGCAGATAAAAGATAGATTCTCATTATTCATAACGATGAAATTTCCTTGGAGTCAAATTTCCTTCGTAATATGAAATTTCTCCCGATGTATCCTTAATATTTGAGCTATAATTCATACATAAAAAAGCATTTATTTAAATCTAGACTGCTCATAACAATAAAAAATCTTTTTTTATGTTTTATATGTTTCCTCACGTCTTTCGGTTTCTTCTATCATATTTTTGGGAGGGTTAGTTTGAGTATAAGGAGAGGATATTGAGTGAGAACCACCCTTAAAACATATTCTACTAATGTTTCAATGCTCTATCATTCTCTTTCCACAACCCCCTCTACAGAAAAGATATTCCTCCGCAGTAATAACAGACGAAACATTTTCGGAAGGAAGGGTAAACCTTCACATTTTTTGTGAAAAATTCAGCCTGGGTAAGGGAGAAAAAACAGGATCGACAATATTGCGAATTCGGATAGAAAGCTCGAGACGAGCTTGTTACACAACCGCGTCACGTTCAATTTCCACGCCTCTGGAGATCGGGAGAAGATTTGAAGTCCCCGTACGCAGAAGATGCCCTCTCCGAGTTGCGATTCCACGCAAGGAGCAGGCAAGAGAAGGGATCGTACGCCATGATCAAACCGTGGAGAGGAGGCGGTGGGGGCGGAAGATAGGCGCACATACGAAATGCCGTGGGGCGAAATTTCGCAGAGCGCCCCCTGGAATCGCCCACCGGTTCCGGCAACTGCACCCGCGGGGCTCCCAGAGAATGCTGCAGCATCCCTCTCCCTCGCCCGCACCCCCTTTCATGCTGCATACAAAACGCCGCATTCCACCGACGGCGTGCGCGGCGCTGCTTCACGGTGCCGCATCGCTATAACCACACCCTCCTCTCTAAAGATGGACCGCCACGGGAAAGGGGATGGAAAAATTCGGACTCTTGCGCATGCGCAGAGGAAGGAGAATGGAGAGGAAGAAAGGAAAGGCATAAACGCATAAGGATGTCGGAATGAAGTCGAGCGGAGGAATGGTCACTTATCGCATGGCGAGGGCGGAGATGCGCGAATTAATTCCGATTGCCATCGAATATGAGTTGTTGCGGGTGAATGGAAAGGAAGTGGGTCGTGGGTTATTTACGCGAGTTAATTTAATGATGTAGATTCGCACGAATAAATCCCTCGTTTATGGAGTAATGTCCAACAATTCGGATGGATGGACCATATCGAAGGCTGAGTGCGGGTCATGGTGGGCTCTTAACTTCTGCTTTTGTCCTTATTTTCGATTCCATCCCATTTAAGATCTTACGAGGACGAAAGAAGAGGTAGGTATAACTTTCCCGATAAGTCATATCGGAAATTACCTCTACCTAGTAAATCATGAATATTGATGACCAGAATAAAGCGCCCTCTTTGATGAGGTTTTAAAATTGGAATATTACGCCATAAAAACTTAGAAACAGCAACAGAGCAATTGGACGACTTATCAATAGTAAATTTTTCCGTATTACTGAGATTCATTTACGTCTTATGATGCCTGAAGCTTACCTCCGAGCTTGTGGTTTCCATTTCAAATGCATTAGCATGAGAAGATTGTGAAACTGATATTAGAATAGAAAGAAGTATATTGTCATCTTAATAAGAAAAAAATCAATATTTATGTATTTTTGTAAAACCCTAAAAAATTCCAAATCATTAAATTGCTTCTGGTAAAGAACGGTATTTACCATTAAGATAATTAGATATTGTAATCAAGTTATCGCAAATGCAAATTTCGCGAAATATTCGCGAACTTGAGAAGTATTCTTCTCTTTTGCCAAATTCTGCATTTACTTAAATAACTTTATGATTTGGTAAAACTTTCCTAGTTCAAAGGAAATATTTTTTCTTAGTTTGAGCAAATTGATTTTTTATTTTTATGTAATTAATAATGTCGTTCTCCCACGTACACGTTTCAAATAAAACTATATGAGCGATAAAAAATTAGAATTCCGCTAATTAAGGCCGTATTTTATGATAATAGAAAATGTATTTAAATAACAGCCCTAGAAAGATGTAATTATAGCCATGCAGAATATAGAATTCTTTTTTGCAATTTTTATCAATCTCTATGATTATGAAAATGTGAAACATCGAAAAATAACAAAATTTCGAATTTAACCTGACTGGTTTTAAAAATATTGTGACTCTACGAGTGTTTAAAATATAATGAAAATGTCATTCTGATAATTCACGAAAAATACTATTTAATCTACTCCCACATCTTGCATACAGATGAGAAAACCGGTGCGAGTTATTGCAAAAGAAGATGCCAGGAACCAAAGATAGGAAAACTAAAATATTACGAGTCAAAGCTTTGGCCCTTTTCCTGCGGCTGTTAATATAGAATACGATAAATATTAAACATGTTTACCTCACGGGGGAAAAACGCGGAAATTTTTCGATATATATGTGCAAGTTGATAAATAACTGATGAAGGGAGTGGGGAAAATTGTATGGCGGACGAGTCCAACCCTAATTTCATTCCTCCCTTGGCATCCATACAATTTTGCCCAACTCGATTCCTGGAAAGAATAGCTTATACAACTGGAACACTGCTTCTGTAATCTTTTTCGGGAGAGTTTCAATTTTTCATACAGAGCCGAAGTTTTTCGGGCATATCAGATCTGCCGCATTCGAATGACATTTACTTGGAAAATTTACCTTAACGAACAGGATGCGTGTTCATCTAGGAGATGCATCTACAAATTATAAGATTAAAATCGGAAGTTCTCGCTGATTTTCCCTCTCTGATTATCCGCAGAGGATTAATTAAATCAAGCAGACGGAGCGAACAAGAGCAAAACATTCCGGAGATGAAAATCATTCTCGAATCAAACTCAGAGAAGGAAATGTCATCTGGCGCACCCTCCTTGGAAATCTTTCATAAGCCCGGGAAATGAGATTCCGCCGAGTTTCGCACGAAACCGGCTTATTGGAGCCTTTCTTCGGAAAGAAATGAAATCTCCCGCCGGTAATTAAGCTCCAAATGCCGGATAACTTTTAAAATGCGGAGAGCGAACGTGGCGATCTCAATCTACTCGGACTAATATCTCCACACGTCCCCGCTCTCCCAACTTTTGAGATGAAATTCCGAAAGCTGCTGCAAAAACGACCCTCGGACGAGAAATCGATTTCTGCCACCTCCGCACATTCGCTTCCCTCTGCTCCCACTCTTTCGAAAGCTGAGTATTCTATCTGAATCTCATTTTTCTCTTTATCCCCACCTCCGCTTTCCGATCCCCTTTATCAACCCGCCATCGCATTCCGCTTCAAGGAGAAACATTCGGAGCTACGACACAAATCACTTGCCGCCAGTCTCTCCTCTCTAATATTCTTATCTCGAGCAAGCGGGGAATGATGCGAGCCTTGTCATGTTACGGAATTTAGCTTGAGAAATGGCTCTGGATAGCCGAGCTGGAGGATAGCCTCAGAGACTGAAATAAACGACTCTTAATGAGCTTCGTATTGGGATTTATGGGATGGGGGCGCGCACGAACGGGATGTATAAAGTACCTCATTGTTCGGAAATACTCCGCAGTAAAAATAACCTAAATTATCGCGGGGAAGTTAATTCCCGGAGTTCAGTGCTCATCATTTTCAACTGCGGAGGATTCGAAAAAGGCGGTTAATGTGGAAATGTATAATTTATACGAGCGGCCTTTATCTATAATGATTGGTAATGGATGGGAGAACGTTCGACACATAATTCTTCCCTCGCTTAACGGGTAAATGCACGCATAAATGATAAAACAGGTCGGGGTCTCTCGGGTAAAGCTTTACTTGGTAAATCAATCAGATTATCAGCTCTGGTTGACATTTGAAGGGACAGATTAATGCCCCAACGAAACTTTCGTTGAGATTTTATCCGTATTTATTCCAGAATTGTTGCCAGAGTGGCAGAGCTGATCTAAGATACACTAGTAGGTATCTATTTATTTTCCCTGTGGCTAGTCAAACATGCAATGCAGTTTAATAAGCCATTCAAATTTCTCGTCTATATATCTGCCATTCAAATTTCTCGTCTATATATCTGCCATTCAAATTTCTCGTCTTATAGTTAATGAAGTTCCCCCAGATGTTATATGTTCAACTAAATGAACACATTACATCTGATCTCTCGAACCTATTACAGCTTTCGCAGGAAACTCTCAGAAATTGAAATTGCATACTTTTACAAACGAACCAAAAAATTGAAGAAAATTTGAAAAAAAAGAAAATTGAAGAAGAAAAAGACATTGATGCATGTAACAAATAAATTACAAAATCATAAAAAGATATTACGTAGCTGTAAGTTCAGTTTCGGCTAGTCCACTAATTTTCTATGCATGATAGGCACTCAAATTGGTGTATTCTATTCTTACATTCATACATACAATCATCCTTATTAGGGGAAATTGGGACTAGAGAGTCCCATCTTCCATCACCACTTCAAAAGTCAAATTGATATAATTTATAATTATAAGCTGTCAAATGATTAATTAAACAGATTAACCATTTTGCTACATAAACTTAGTATATTGGGTACTTTCCCTATCCGAAAATGAATTTTTGATGCCCCATTCTGTAATTTTTCGTAATGACTAAATCCGGTTTAAATATAACAGAGGTGGGTCACTTTAACTTTCGAAGCTTTTACTTTAGTTAGCCAAAATCATGCCATTAAGAGCCGCAGCATCATTTTACACTCCGTCAAAATCTCAAAACAACATCATCTCGCGGAAAATACGCGAGAATCCTGATTATGAAAATTGTTACCTTATTTTATGAAATGCTACTTTCTCGAGGGAATAGGAGCTGGACCAGATGGCGCCTAATGGCCAAGCATGTGGGGACTTTCTAGAGAACGAGATGACATTTTTTCTCGGAGATGAGGAGGTGTAGACAGCCCATGAATAAGTGACGGTTTGGCTAACAACGGAATTGAACACGGTTAAACAAGCAGCGAATCCGAGGCTGGCAAATGAGCACCGTAATAAGGGACGGGAGAGAGAGACGGAAGCAGGTAAGACGGGCTTTGCTCGGAGCGGAAAAACGCCACGGGAGAATGAATGTAGGAAGGATGAGACGGGGAAAGACATGGGAAAAGAGATGAGTATGGGAAAAAGAGATGTCATTGAAGGGGGAGTGAGGGTGGCGCCTGTAATCGGGCGGGAAAAAAGAAACGGAGATTCGAGCTCGGTTCGGAGGAAAATGCGTTCAACGTGCTTCCATTTGTCCGCCCTCTGGGGATCCCGACGGGAGTCCAAAAGAGGGCGCCTAGATAATGAAGGAGGAATGGAATAAGGGATGCAGATGGCAGCACTGAGGAGATCTCTCATTCCTCTCCCTTTGTAGTTTCATTCTTCATTCATACCCAATCCCAGCCGTGTTCGCTCATTCCCGCACGGCGCCGAGTCTGCAGCCACGCCACCAGGGGCACGCTTCTTGCAACACGCCACGGAAAATACCCTGCTCTCCGAGGCACTGCCAGCGATCTCTAGCGATGAGGAAGGGAAGTTCCTCCTCCCTCTCTTTCTCTTTACCCCTTTCACTCTCCGGCCGAGCGCCCTCATATTGGCTCAACGGAAGACATGTTTCGCCGGGAGTTTATTTTTATTCCGAGCGCAATATAATTTTTATTGAACGATCCTGTAAAAAGTTTTATTCGAAGTTAAATGAGACGGTCCTGAAAACAACGCCGAAAACGTAAAAAGGGTCTTTATCATTTTTATCCCATCTAAATGTTCCTCGCACTAAATAAAACTCGCGTCGTTACGATTTCTCCTCATGCCGTCTGCGTAAACCACAGCATCGCTAAAGTGTGTATGTTTTGAAAAAATCCATTACTTTCAGCCTCCGATTTCCGGAAGTAATATGTGTTGGCTGGCTATAAACTGAATGATATAAACCAAGAAATGAATGAATTGTTCGCAACTGAATGCCAATAAGGAGTTTCCATGACAATGATTAAATGTGGTTTCCATGCAAAATCCTTAAGTGCAGTGCTCATGACATGTGAAAAATATGTCCATGGAGCAAATAATATGAAAACCAGTTTTAGCTAAGATGATGTCAGTGTTTGCTGGTATAAGTCAACATTAAGTAAATTCAGGTAAACATGTAAGTTCTAAGTAAATTTTCAAAAAGCATCAGCCAGGTGTATATTAATGTATATAAAATATAACGCTCAGAAAGTAGAAAATGTAACTTAAAGACCCAGATTTTATTGTTTAAAAGTTTCATAGATCAAGATAACTAAAACATTTGGATACGAAATGTTTTGAATTTGAAAGTAACAATAAACCATAAGAATAATACTATCTTGGAAATGGCAGCCAATAATGGAATTCATTGCTATTAAACATTGCTTCAATATAATCAGTATGATTTAATTCCATAAAATGTATGTATCTTACATAAAAGTTTTTTAATGTATGCGGAAGATGATCAGGTTTCAAAATCGTTACAAATACTCGAATCTGACTCTATTCTTTTCTTCCTACAGCCTCCGATTTGAAGTTTGCATCATCAAGTCTCTCTACACCTGAATGATAGACGGATCTGCAAAGGAGATTCTGTTCGAGGCATTCATGGTAGAGGTGATACTTAGAAAATAAAATTAAGTGCTTCGTATTCTAGCTTTAAGGCTCTCTTTAAATGATTCAATGTGGTAACTGGATTACTTTTCAGTCAATCCTTTTAGTCAATCCAAGCCGTTATTAAGGTTGATATTGATATTGAATATCCTCGGTTCATGAACTATACATTTATTTTAATATCACATTTCCATATGAATAAAAGAGAAGTAACGGTTAACTCTCTGATTTAAAAAAAATAAATAAATGATTGATTAGGATAAAATAAATTACTAAAGCAATATTTGGAAAAACTTACTCATTCTTTAATCCGAATAAAACTGACCGAGTCCATTTTTTAATCCTTTTATATTTAAAAACAATTAGATTTTATATTTGTTTACAAGGAATGGCAATTTTTGGTTGGTACTAGATGAAGAAATCAATTTACTGTTAAATAAAAAGAATATTCTTATTGACTGTTTTTATTGTGATGTATCTTCAGCAGAAGTATGTGCATTCATACTAGCACATCGATTTCGAGTTGCTCGAGAAAATATTTAAAATGACGTAAATTAGATACATTTAAATACTTTATAGAAAATCTGGAAGGAGAACCTTTTTGTAATTGCATGGTTTCATTTCAATATTATTCAAGCCATAATTCCAACATGAGGAGGAGCGGATCCGTTATGTGATGCTTCTGGACTTCATGGGACATTATATTAACTGAATAAAAGTAAAATACTTCCTTGGCTTTACACAAATGTGTCCAAAATTACCAGCTTAGGATATTGAGGACATCATTTGGTAACCAAATGAAGACCGTTTGGTTGATGATGATTGACGGTCATTGCTAATAATGTTGCGGGGAACTAATTAAGTCCCTCGCTCCATTTTTTCCACGTAACACAGTATATATCAACGCGTAAATTAGAGACTGTAACTCGAAAGACACATTTGCCTTGAATTTATTTTATTTCCAATGGCCCCTCTTCCATTTTGATGCATACTATCACAGACATGGGTTCAAAACCGAGAGTTCTCTACCTATTCTTAAGCTCAGAAGCGGACTTTAAATGTGCGGCCTTAGGTAATTGGATACTGCTAAGTCATTCTGTTCTGCTAGTATGACATTAAAATGTATATAAGTTGATACAGTAATAGTTTCGATCAATCGAATATATTAAGACGTAAATGGCATAAAATTAACTCGATCGTTACTCGGCACGGTCACTAAATTATTTACGTCAGGGTGGATACGGACTTGCACATTCACAAATGTTCCTTGATAAAAATTCGTCGGCCATCATTTCTTAATATCTGCCATTCAAATTTCTCGTCTATATATCTGCCATTCAAATTTCTCGTCTATATATCTGCCATTCAAATTTCTCGTCTATATATCTGCCATTCAAATTTCTCGTCTTATAGTTAATGAAGTTCCCCCAGATGTTATATGTTCAACTAAATGAACACATTACATCTGATCTCTCGAACCTATTACAGCTTTCGCAGGAAACTCTCAGAAATTGAAATTGCATACTTTTACAAACGAACCAAAAAATTGAAGAAAATTTGAAAAAAAAGAAAATTGAAGNTTTTCGATATAGATATTTTTATACGAGTTTTTTTAACCGATGTATAACTTAGTAAGTAATGCAAATTTAATAAAGGAAACATTTTGAAAAAGAATATGACATAATTAACCTGGAAAGACGTCAGCTACCAACGCGATAAGACATCGATACGAACTCACTAAATTATATAAGTCTTTATTTTACTCTCAAAACGTAACGTGCGACAAGGTGAAATAATATCCATAGTTAAGAACCAAAAAGCCGAATATCAACAATTGACACGAGCTCGTTCAATCCCACGGCTATGTCTCCATGGCATTGGTACCTATCACCCAGTACATTCTCTAAATCTCCGCAAGTTTTATTTATGAACGGATTCCACCATAAGTCGGGCGTCGAAGATTCCATCACAGAAATTTATTTTTAGTAAAAATACGCCCAGACTTTAAAATATCGTACAGGTGGACGCGGAGTACACGCCATTAGTTTGCTCAAAATATACACAGGGGAGACTCGATGTTGATACTTCCACGGAGAATGGGGAAAAGAACTCCGAGAGAATTCCAAAGGACGAAGGCGTTCTCCGGGAATGGATTAGGAGGAGAGAGAAGGAATTGGGAGTGAGGGGAGCGAAAGAGTTACTGGGTGCAGGAAGAAGATTGCGAGCCTGCGGATTACTGACTCCGAGGGGCTGAACTCGAGAACATCGATAGGGACGGCGTAACATGTACGCCGCCTCCCACGCCCTCGCCTCCCCCTTCCGCCCCGGACCATCGATCTGACTCCCGCCGCCAAATTCCCCGCTTCCGAAAAAAATAAAAGGGGAAAAACCCTCCCTTGGAAATTATCCCATCACAAAGCCCCGCATCCTTCGCAAACCCAATTCCCCTCCGGAATCCACGTCTGCACAACCTCCATCTTCCCCCGCCCATCCCTTCACATCCGCTCTTTGCGAAAAGTTCGGATAAGAAGTTTAATTCCAAAGCACGGGCAAGATCCAGGAGCCCCGAAGTTGGCTTCCGCTGCCTCTTTGAAACATCCTACTGAGGAATCTCCCCCATCTCTACTTTAGCGGTTCCGCCATCAGCTCCCCGAATGCATTTCCTGCCCCCATCCACGCGGGCCACTTTCAACCTCCTAAGAGCGTCTTTTAGCGAGATTAAAACCGCGCTCGTCCCGCCTCACTTTGCCGCTCCCCTAAGACTTTCTTCGCCTTCCGAAGGCTGCCGCGTTTAGGTGGATGGAGGGTGGTCCCGACTTCTACTTTAATGGCCCCATAACAGAAAAGGAGAATGCGCGGTTATCGGCAATGAAAAGTGTAAATAAGACGGAGTGAGACTTTGTGAAGCGGGACTGAGAAGATACTGAGCGATCGCAGTATTGATTTTTCAATCAGGGGTGATAATGCTGGGAGATTTAAAGCGATGGACGATAAGTGGTGAGATGCCTCATCCTCGGACGATTTTTCCAAATAAAACTATGCTATTTGAGCGAATGATAGCTAACGAGAATTAAATGATCCATGGTGATTCTGAGCTTATTACAGTCTACAGTCTTACATTATCTAAGTAACCATAGTATTACTTAAAGACGTGTCGATGTTAGCTTTGACTGTCAGTAGTTTTTAATCCTGCGTTTCTTTTAATTCAAGATAGGTGTTTGAAAAATTACTTATAAATCCATATGGTTCCACTTAAGATTAATATTTACACTTATCTGAGGTTTATTAATAAAATTAGCTTCAGCAACCCTTTACTTACTCTCATTAATATTATTACCCTTATATGTGGAAGTGAAACGAAGTTCAAAACTAATTTTCACCATGAACTTGAGTTTAATAGCAATGGCATACTCATTAATGATACGATTTCGATCGTTTAGTAAAAATCCTAAAGAGGCAGGAGAAAAGATTTAGCAATTTCCACAGAATATATTTCTTAATTTGCGACTAATTCCATCTACAAGTAGACATAATCAGGCATGATAAATATCGGAAACGTTAGTGTAAGTTCAGGATGAGGAAGAGGAAGAAAGTGCTGTGCTTATGAGAAGGGGTAGGGGAAAACCACCCATACCCAACATCTTCTTCCCCTCCCTCCTCCTGTACTTATACTAACGTTTCTGATATTTCTCATGCCTGATGACGTCTACTTGTAGGAGAAACTAGCCGAAAATTAAAACCTATATTCTGTGAATTCATACTAAGAGTTTGTTTCTACTCATTTAGTATAGCACCGTTCCACAAAGTAGAGCTTGAACATATTAGATTCTTTCCAAATTGCCTATCTAATTTATCTAAAAACCCTTTCATCTCCATTATCAGTATATTAGGTATTTTGCACGCCCACAATCTTGCTATAGAATGTGAATTAGTTATTTTGTAAATTGTAAATAATTTATCAACCTTCTTAGTTAATTTACAGTTTCGCAAATAATTTTATATAGAGAACATATTAAACATTTCATATCTGTAGTATAATTTATATTAAANAATAATAACACTTTCTTATTTCAAGCCCAGAATAATACATCTACTTCATTTGATAGACTTATACAATTTCCTTAACAAATAAGGTCATGGTATTCCCTTTAGTTTAGAAAACGTTTCAAAGAATCTTAGAAGCATAAAAAAATGATGTATTTGATAATATAAAATTATATCCACAATTTTGAGGATATAGTAAGGAATTTTGGAATGTGAATTATTTTCCACAACTACTCCTCTTTGGCATTGGTATATTAATGCATAGCAGCTTTTTCCATTCTTAAAATAAAAGTTAAAAATACAAAATACTGTAGACTTACTATGCCGTTTTCTCAAACATTTCAGCATATACCCAGAATTAAGAGGAAGAAAAATGGCATCCATTGGAGTAAATGGTTAGCAAGTACAATGAGTCCGTTACAAAGCAGCATTCTGGTACTGAAAATCAAGGTTGAGGGCACTTTTCTACATAATCCTGCGCTTTTGCACATTAATTATGCTAAAATATGCCTAATTAAAGTACATCCAAATATAACTCACTCCAAGTATTTAGTATGCAACATTTACTTGACTATTCATCGGCAATTGCATGCCTAAACGGAATAGAGAAAGTTATCTCGAAAGATGAAAGTGTCTTGCAATTCATTCAAAAACAACCATGAGAGATACCAACTCATCAGCCGTTCCAAAGTTTCATAACACTCTCTCTATTCCTATCAATGGGAGCACGTCAATCTCAACAACATTATCTTTATGGCAGGGTTGTTGTCGCGGGTCGACGGGGGACAGTCACTTCACAATAAATCTAGCAAAAGAAGACTGAGACGGGAAAGAAGAATAAAAAGGGCGAAACCGAAAAGGGGCCCGAGAAAGGAAGAGGGAAAGTTTCTTGAAAAGAAAACGAGGGCGGAGAGAAAGATGGGGGATTTTTGGGCCCATAGGGTTAAGGACGGGGACCGAGAAGGGAAAGGGTTTTTTAAAACTATAAAAAAGTTGTCGTAAAAAGAAAATCGGACGTGACGGTCAAGGGGCGAGGAGAAGGAGAAAGGGTATCGGAGGAGAAGGAAAACAAAGAAATTAGAGGAGGAGGAAAGAAACTTCCGTGGCGGCAGAAGAAGGCGAAATGGCGGCCAAGGGACGACTGGGCAGTCGAGGACACCGGAATTCGAAAATGGGAGGATAACGCCCACGATACGCCGTGTCCATTTGACACGCGCTACTACTCAAAATGATTCCCATTCCAAGGCCTTCATTCCCTGTTACATTCTTCCCCCATTCTTATCCCCGACGTATTGATGCATTATCCGTCGGCTCCATCGTCCAATTAAGGTCAAAGAGCCCCTTCCATTGCCCGGAAAGCAAAAGGAGATGGTGCTGAGGATGCTTCAAATGAAAAATACCCGAAATAACCTCGTCGTCGGAAGCATCGCTTATGAGCTGCGGAAAATTGAAGTTCCATTCATTCGAAGCACGAGATCTCCACCGCCGTCTAATTTCTCCAAATCATTTACTTTGTTCTTCGAGCGAGTCGATGTCCTGGGCACTTGGGCGTCGTAGAGGAGAATTGTGACGATAGGAGAGAAAACGATGGATAGGAAAACCTCATTTCCAAGATTAGAAACGCCGTGAAATAAAATTGCTTTCGGGGAAATACTAAGAAACTATATTGTAGGAGGGTGGAAAAGTCCTCTGTTTCCAAACTTTCCATATTAATACTGTAGAAAATACTCCTGGCAAGATGGAATAAGTATATTTCAGTGAAGATAAAAGTTATGAAAATGTCATAACAAAATAAGTATGTAAATGTAGAATTCGGGAAATAGAGAATTGATGAGATTATGAAGGTGAAACAGTCCTGAAAAATTAACATATAAGATAAATCAAGCTGAAAGTCTCTAAGTATTCCTTCGATGCAATAACTGCTGTATATATTCCACACCAATAGTCTCCTTTGATAAAATTAGGACATTACTGAACTAACGAAGCATTTAATCTCGATGGCGAAACTCTAATTGTGACTGATTGGAAACGGGCCCGTTTCGATAGTTTTCGCAGTCAACTTCGGGAATTCCAGAATCTTTTACCGAAAACTGTATGGTTGGTATTACCACGTAAGCATACCTTTGGATCATTCGACAAACCCTTTACTCCTTTATTTGCCTTTTTCTCGGAACCCTGAGTCGTACCTTAAATGACACGACACCCTATTCGTTTACTCGCTCACTCCATCCCATCTACGGGTTCCCCCAACCCCTTCATACCCTTCCCCCTTCCCGCATTCCGACACACACCACTCTAAAGCACATCACAGACCGCATGACACTATCTGACAAAAGAAGCGAGTTGCCTTTTTATACCTCATACACTTCTCCCGCACTTTTCTTTATCGCTCACGCTACTAATTTATAAGAGAAACGCTCGAGTGACAGCTTATCGTCATATTTTAGGTCGTGAGTGCCTCCATATTCGATAATTTTAGAGAGTAAGTACCTCAAACATCGTTTTCTTCTGAAGGGGGTATGAGGCCGATAAGGAATCTCACGTGCTATTTATGCATCATATGAAATGCTCATTTAAAGGCAGACGCAACCCATTACCTGCGTATGCCAATGTCAGGAATAAGCGATTACGCTATCTTAACTGCTTTGATTACCAATGAGTGAATTGAATCTTGACGCTGGATCCATTCGAAGCCGTAGCGGTTAGTTTCGAGATTAAAAACTAATCGCTGCCAAATCTATGTACAATACAAAGATTTGGAATTATCTGAAGGAAACCCGCAGGTTTCAATAACTAAATTTGATCAAGGTCTTTAAAATTATAGTTAACTGTAACGAGGAAATACGTCACAGAGGGAGTTATCTAGCTGATCATATTAATTTTGTTGAATTCTTTGGCATTATCGTTCTTTTAAATGCGCTAACTGTGTGTTAGTGTATGCCCGCTTCGGTGGAGCGGTGTTTTAACCTAGCAACGCCGGGGTCCCGTGTTTGAATCCTGGTTAGCGTATGGTCGTTTGTGTTCGAGTTGAAAAACGTTAAAAGTAAGAGTGGTCTCTCAAGACTGTGAATTCTCCCATTAAAGTCTTCTTATTTATTATTATTGTTATTATTAAATGATAGAAAAACTGTTCTTTAAAGGGATCGGGGTATAATGTTACGCTTTTTCACGTATTTCAAATTTATAAAAGCCTATATTTACTACTTACACATCCCTCCATAAAGGGAAAGGAAAAAAAATTTTTTTAANTATCACAATTACGTACTTTCAGGGGAAAAAGCAAATTTTTTGCTGATATGGACGGAACGGGACTGTCCGGACAAAAACGGGACATAATAATAATAATAACACGTCTTTATTCGGGCGAGATTGAGACTAAAAGTCTCCTCTTCCATCTAACCCATGCGGGCAAATGACTGCTTGTTTATAAAATATCTATAGTAATATCATCCTATCTTTTACAGAATAGTGAAGACGTACTCCGGATGGGCTGCGGTTCAACTTGTGACCCCCTGATCATCCTCTCGGACCCCTAACGTCCTTCATCCTAATTAAGGTAATCTTTAACAATTCATGTACAGGGTCGCGCTGAGGTATTTTGCCGTTAGAGGCAAGACTTTATATGGCGTCTTTCGGGTTATTCCTTGGTCATACTAAATTAAATCCACGTAAATCTATCAGGATATGAAGTAACGACTCCTTACAGACAAAAATCATTTTATTTGCTTAAAACAACAAGTATAAGGGAAATAAAGTATTGTCTGCTCATTTTGAAGCCTCCTTGGAGAGGCGCTGAGGTTTATTCCTTGCTGTCTCACCCATCACGACGGCCCTTTGTATATACGGCATAAATATAAAATTTATTACACAAAAATACAATATATGCAATAATTTAATCAATAAAATTGATGTGTTTAGATATCAGTTTATAAGTGAAATAGTCAATTGTTTATAACTAGTGACGGCTAGACTTTCATCAGGGACCGTGTAAATTAATTTTTCTATCCTAAATGATATGGTTTCGTGTTCCTCATTAAATATGAAGCTTACATCTTTTTCTGTAATACGAATCTTATGTAATCCAGAAGATTGTTACGCTCAAGTTTAAAAGGTAGATGGAAACATTGTGTCATTAGTGAATTTTATTTATTATTGGAAATTAGGTTTGTAGTCTACTTCACAAATTTACCTGAATTCCAAACATTATTTAACAATAAGAAACGGAAAAGACCAAATATTATCTGAACTTCTATTATAACATAAAACGACTTGATCTGAATTTAACCCAACGAGAACAAAAACAAAAAAGCGCCCCGGAGCGTAACGACCAAAGATCTTGATTAAGTCCTTATGCGCAGATCACCTGAGAAATCTCGCCGAAAACTTAGAGGCAGTTTCCGAATGAACCTCCTTCCCTCTCGGACGAAAATTTTCGGATAAAGCCCTTTTCTGCGGTAATTTCTCCCGAAGATGGCAAATAAGGGAGTTAACTCCGCCGATTCCTCTCGAACACGCGGGCTAAAAACTTTTCCCTTGCGTCGTAAAATAGCTGATTGGAAGGTTAGATTCCTCCACCGAACTACCGACAGCTCTTGGGAACGGGGAGAGCGAGATGAAAAGTGGGAAGTAGAAGAAGAGAGGGAGATAAATAATAGGAGAAGGACGAGGAGGGGAAAAGAATGAGATGGGGAGAAATTATGGTTATTGAGAATAGGTGAGGGGAAACCGAGGAGGAAGGATGATGTATAGAGGAGGGGGAAATGAGGTTAGAATAGGATGGATATGGAAGGTGAAGAGGCTGGGGGGTGAAGTAAGACGAAGAGGATGAAATGAAGTAGTGTGAGGAGGGGGGGAGGGGGTGCGGGTGAGAAATGAGGAGGACGTGGAGGGAGGAAATAAGTTTAGAATAGGATGGATATGGGAGATGAAGAGGCTGGGGAAGTGAAATAAGATGAAGAGGAAGAATTGGAGAAAAGAGAGTAGGAGGACTGGTGGGAGGCGATCTCCCCAAGGCATTAGATGCCCCGACTCTAATTTCTCGACCGTCCCATTCGATGCCAGACTGCGATACTTTCCGCTTTTTATCTGACGCGTCCCTCCCTTGGGAGGAGCGGCCACGTATACGCCGGGGAAGAAAGCGAGCGTATCGGAGGAGATAAAGAACGAAACGTACGGGGCGTGCGCTCCACCTTTTTTTCCACGTGTGTGACATATTAAAGCCACGTCCCGGTCTCACGTGTCCTCGGGACGGCCTTTCTCCACATGAATCGCCTTATCCCCTCATGGGGGCGGAAAGGGTGTCGGGAGATGGTGTCTGCGCTGGAAAATATTGACGCGCCGGGATATATACTCTCGGATTTCCTTATTCCGTTTCGTCTTTCTGCTCTATTCTCGCTCCGCTTTTTCCTTACCACTCGAACATCATCGCTAGGTAAGTGTCACAGGTGAAGGCATTTCCAGTGTCTTTACGGGGGACCGTGGGGAAAGGGGCGGGAGACAGCATTTCGCGCACCGCATTCTGGCCGATTTCCAATGAATGAAAGAATGCACGGCGTATTTCAAGGGTAATAAATTATTTTCTCTGGGAATATTACCATAAAGGCATTCCGCTTCGCCGGACGTTTAAAATGCAATCTTAATGGTGGTTCGTCGCGGGGGATAACGAAGGGCTTTACTTCCCAATAACTCACTCGATTCATCGATATAAACTGATTTTCTTAAGGAATAACCGACGTGGGCTAGGAGAAGAAAGAATTCGCGATCATTACGTTGACTCCCAGGGGAGAGATGGAGATGATTACGGGATCGGTCGCTATAAACTAACTCTGCGACTTCTGTGATTTCTTCCGAAGACGCTTGAAACAAGGGGATTTTTATATTTTAGATGGGAATATGTGTCCTTGAACGATACTGAATCGTTCTAAAATAGAAAACATGCAGACAGACATAATTAGCCTCAGCCGCAAACGGATTCTCCACCTATAATTTAATGTTAACGTATGCCATGGCCAGCTTGTTATTTTTTTCCGTTTTTAAGAAAAATGGCTGCAGATTCAGGGATAAGTACGACCAAATATACAGTATAGCGCTTGTCCTTCGATAAACGAAAACTTATGCGTCTCTTCGGTATTGAAAATAGCAGCAATAATGCAAAACGATCAGTTCTAAAGGAATTAAATGTTAACGAATAGCTTTGTTGAGATAAGTGCATTTTTATGTTCAACGCTTAGAATATCATAAATTATATTATTTATAAACAAATGCAATGCTTTAAATTAATAATCCATCCAGAAATTTACGTTAGACTTCCAGCAAATAAATTCTCTTGAATTTAAAACGCCTGTTTAAAATTCAACATGACCACTGTCTTGGATATCCTCGATAAAGAAAACATTGATAGATATAGAAAATAATGATAGATCTTCACTATCAGCAAGTTTCATAAATCATAGTAGAAAAGGGAAATATCATTTCGGTTGGTATAATGCGGAATTATACGAACATTTATTGAATTCCATGGCAATATTTTGCATAAGTGGAGCATCATAAGGTCATGCGATCTAAAATATCGCCATTTGCATTGAATGCAAAGAAGCAACATTTTATTTGAGATGGAATTAATTTTCTTTGATCTTCACTCATATCCCTATCTATTATTTCTAATGAGGAGATATTTTTGAAAGATATTTAATTGGAAATTTTAGATTAATCTCTAATTTGAATTTAATTAAAAATAATAGAAATATCTCACGTTATCTACTCGCACCAAATAAACGAATAATATTTTAAAGAATATTTGTCCTGGATTTTGAAATTTTTCCATCTTTAGTTGTCATTTCGATATATATATTTTTGCTGTTTTTTGATCTATAGAAATAAATTTCTTATAATTTCCTAATGCAAACAATCTCTGAAAATCATTTAACGATTGATTGTGTATGATTCAGCTGACCTTCTATATGAAGAAAGAAAACCTGCAAATTTCTTTACTGAAATATTTCGGTCAGTCTACTGATGAGATGGATTAATTTGGAATCTAATACATCCTCATTTCGGATGTTTATCATTTAACGTTTTTGTTACTAAGGAAAATTGAACTAAAACATACTTTGATTTATTCTTCTAGTCTAACGTTCGTGGCAGCTTCCGAAATTACCTCGCTGTTCGATATGAATTTTTAGTTTTTAGTTTTTATCAGATTAGGTAGAAGATAAGTGGTTAGAATACCTGCTCGGAAAGTGGGAGACCTGGGTTCGATTCTCAGTCATGTCGCTATTTTTCACACTTGTTATTCCTGTAAAACTTACAGCTTCGAAAGCTAATTATAATAATCAATATCAATAGGGATAATTGGATTATTTACATCTCACCTTTCATTTTAAAGCCTAGAGCTAATACAGACGCAATACAGTGACAATAATACATTAGTATGATGGTAGAAGTAATAATTTGCGGTATGTACATACTGGAAGAGGACTTTCTTCTTTCATATCTTCATAGTAGGGACAAATGTTTCATCTAATAACATCATAAGGAGGTGAATAATAGAGTGAAAGACTGGCAAGGTTAAAAAATTACGTGTGCACAATAGTGTCCCTATTCATTACAAAGTTAAATAGGCTCTCTACGCATCAAAATATATTTCATTCAAGTTCAGAATCAACATCCAAACTGTCAATGCAGGACGTGATTGTCCCAACAGTGGTGAATTTCACCAAGTTTCGCCTATATTTTCAATTCTCTTTAAGGACATCTAAGATAAAAATATGCCCTAGCCACCGAATGATGTCATAGCTGAAGATAAGCTCTACGGATAACAATATGCTCCGTTCAAACTCATAATCGGAAACTGGAACAACATTTCATGCAATTAACCCTCAAATAGGTCACCGGTGTGAGTCATCTGCTGGTTCATCAAAACATTTTCGTGTTTCGCCGATTAAATATAATTTCATAAGATCCGGACAACTCTAAAGGCATCGTGGCACGCTTAAACTCCATCAAATGCCATTCGAGTGAAAACGAGACGGTAGCTTGTGTCATTCTCGTCATTTCAACATATCGTTAGCAGAAATGAACTCGAGTTGAGGTGAATTTCATCAAAATATACGTCAAAACAAATTTCAAAAAAGGCCATTCATGAACGCGGTTTATCTCCTGCGAACATGAGGGAAGTGAAAATTCGCTATCGCAAGCATTCACGTTCGGTCATTATGGAATCGCCATTTCATTGGTTTCCCCGGAGCATCCGAAACAGCGACTGGCAATGGGACGCACATTTTCGGTTCCCAAACATATCCCAGAATTAAAACCGGTACCGGAGGAGAGGAGGGAATATATAATTGGGATCGGAATGGCGTTCGAGGACGTACTTTCCCGGCGGAAGTAAATTATAATGTGGACCGAAAAGGGCCTCTGGTGGTCGTTATTCGAGTTCCAACACACGCGCTTCCCCACTCCTTTTTTTAGGGGGCTATTGACCTTTTCCGACCAATGGACCACCCAAATCCACTGGAAGGGGAAGGAGGCGGGATAGAGGGATCGTGGATGGTTGGCAGGGAAAGGAATATAGTGGGGATAATTGATTGGACCAAATATGAAGATCGGTAAATGTTGATGACGTAAAATGGCCGAAGCATATTCGCAGCGAAATTAAAAGAGCGCAGGATTTTTGGAATTAATTTACTGTTTCTGCGGAGGAAACGATTTTCTCAGGCTTTATCCCCGAAGGTTTTGGGTTCTAGAACTAGTTTTCCCAATCATCGCATCGAGTCGATTTAAAGGAGTTTGAGATCGTTTAAACATTATAGGCTCTCGAATGTTTAACTATCAGCAATATAAAGGACATTGCCATAAATTAACCTATCATGTATAGAAACTACCACGCTTCCCCTATCCCGAAACATTCCAAATACTCAATAAAAATACATAAAATTCGCATTCCAACAAATATACCCTAAAAATCAAGTTTTAATAACATCATTGGTTATAATTAAATTAGATGTGATAAAATGCTGGCCGCATTGGAGGAGTGATTAGCATGCTAGAGTTCCATCCCAAGGTATCGGCTTCGAGTCCAAGAAAATTGGATTTTTCTTGTTGGGGAATGGTTGCGTGAGTTAGTCCGTTGTTACTATTTACGTCTTCTGCTGTACATTTCAAGTAAATGGATGTTAGTGGGGGATTGAGAAATAAATAAATAAACAATTTGTTGAATGGTATGGTCACTTTCAATAATGGTTTTACGCTCAGTTCGGTTCTCATTTAAATTTATTAATTATTAAAAATACTAAAACCTGCTTACTTAATGACTTCTTAATTGCATAAAATACATTTTTAATTACTGTATGCTTTTTTGTGTAAGCACGATGACTGTGAGTTATTAAAATCAGCAACCAAACGGAAATTAAAGGACAACCAACCGGCAATTGGGGGACCAGGGTTCGTGTCCCGGTTCCGTCGGACATTTTTCATGTCCGTTTCTCCTTGGGAATTTTCTTAGCTGCACGCCTTATCGTGCCAAGTCATCTAAACCATTTTTATTAAAACCAGTAAAAATATATCGCGTAATATCTTATCACATAATATATGTATCTGCATCACTGTTCACATTTCAGCTGTGTTAAACGTCATAGCATACGTAAATAAATATGATGCTGATGCGTATCAGAGGTTTGAGATAGCAACTGCTCGCCCTTTTCCAACATGGGAACTATCATCCATAATTAAATGTAATTGAGGAAACCTTTTTAAATGTCTATTCTACTTCTTAGATACTGTTTAAAGCACAAACATGTTCGTTGAAAGAGCTGAAATAAACACTTCTTTCAGCAATCCACTTGCGGAACATTCATCTGATTTACGGGGGCAAAAGAACACAGTGCATTAAAACCCGGATTCCGCTCTGAGTTTCAAACTAACAAACAAACAGGATCTTGAGAAGTAATTCCAAAAATAATTTCGAAGAAAATGCTTTCATTTCGGCTCTTCTATTTCGATAACAGTCGGCTGGCACTCGCGCAAAGAAAATCTTATTTGAAAGTTTTCTCCGCGATCGCTATTTTGATGTTATTTTCTTCCTTCATTGCCATTTCGAACCTTTTAATGGATTGTTGACCGCAATGAACGCCGTGGCATATCGAATAACTTTGTTTGAAGCAACATCAGCTTCCGGTATGGAAACTTTTTGGAAAACGGAATGACTGCAACATTTTACGCGATTACATCAAACTTAAATTACTAAATTATGCAGTAACCTATAATCAAAATATGGAATAATTCTCGCTTAGTCATTAAGCTATAGTATTTCTCTTTTAAAATAAACGCAAAAGAAAGCATCACAGCAAAAGAATTAACATGTTGAAATTCAATCCAGCTTAATCGACATAATAAATACGTATCTAGTCAAGAAGATATTTTTTCAAAAGTAAAATATTTTCCTTGCATTTGCTGCCATAAATTTTCCGTGTCTTTGTTAAAAAATTATCGGAATGCCTCAATTCCGAAATTCTAAACCCTGATTTATTCAAAGTAATAGTTTTTTGATGCAATCCACATATACTTTTTGTATATTCAACGACTCTTTCTAAGGGTTTTATTCCGTGTGAGGAATAAAATGAAAGATATTTTGCCTATAGGATTAGATCCGTCACAAAAGGTGAATCCTAATATAAATGTTTAATAAGTCTTTTTTCATTTTATCTCTGTGCCATACTGTATGGTTGAGATACCATACGCATCTTAAGTTACTAAAATTGTAGATACTAAAATGTCCCTTCGGTAGCTGGGACCACAATTCTTTCAAGGAAAATGTGAGTTAATTTAATAAATTGGGTATGTTAGATAAGATTCATGCCATGTTTACACGGTGCTTAGAATACTATCTGCGTAACTGTGCTACTATTTCTTAGTTAGTCAATCCGGAGGGTTTATATTTCACTACACATCAGCATCAAAAACCAAAATGATGAGCGGCGTAAATTTAAATTGAGTCTTCGTTCTTAATAATAATTCAATAATTAAAATTAGTAAAATTATGGACAGCATTCAGAGGATATCATCATTTGACTATACAGTAGCAAATTATTGCTTACATTACAAAACTTTCACCCATTCAAAACTAAACACAGAGATTAACCACATGAATGAATTTAGAATTCATGTTCATGAGCGAGTAATATAAGCTACAGCTAAGAACCTTACATTCAGGAACATATTTTAACCAACTGTTACACGCCAATTTTCCGAAACATATTTCGCAAAAACAGTGGGTCTACAACATCGCTATGGTCTCGTTGACTCTCTCGTCAAAGACATCGGAGGAAAAGGTACTTTCTCGGGTCAGAAATTACTCTCAATTCGCTTTCTTCTACACGTAATTTTCGACAACTAGCGAAAGCAACAGCCATAATTCTGCCCACTGCTTATCGCCCTCGTAAAAATGAATAACGAAATGACAAAGCGCAAATCCCCATCTGAGCATCCATCGCTTTAGTCCCTAAGCCTCGTGTGCTTTCATCCGAAAGGGCTAAACCCCGTTTACGTTCCCGAAGTTACGTGACCGCCGGCATCGGACCATACCCGGCCGGTGCGGATATTACGCGAGCTTCCGTAGGCCGCGCGCATCGACGTGCCTGTCGCGACCTTAAAACGCCTTTTCCACCGTCCGCAGCCAAGGGAGAAATGCGTCTTCAGGACGCACATCCCTTTGATTAAAATACCGCGACGTAATGCGGAACGGGGGAGTAAAAATAGGGAATGGAGCAATGGCTTCCTGGATCGAAGGCGACGTTAGGAGGGAATCAAGGCAGCGGAGGAATGCAATTCGAATGTTCGGTGGACAGGCTAAGTGCCAATTTACCATTTCATTATACTTGGCGGGATCTTCCGTCAGAGCTGACGTTTATTTCCGTCATAAACAAAAGTGAATGACTAGCAATAGAGTCGTAATTACTCATTAGTGCCTCCAATTCGTAGAAATTGCTTGAGAATATGATTGATAATGATATTCTGGGTCGTCAAATACTGTTCAACTAAGTTGGGGTAGTTACGTTCCAGTTTGTCGCGTTTAAGACAATAAAATGTTAACCCCCTGTTGGGACAGAAAGTGGAATTAAGACCAACTTGCAGGAGGTCAAAGGTAAATGGCAACAAGAACAAAAAAATGGTGGGACATTTCTCCTTTGTATGAAATTTCATGAAACAATGGAAAAATTGAAAAAGGGATAAACAGGGGAGAAGAGCGGTAGACGCAGGAAATTAAATGGGAGAGCGAGCGGTGAGTGAGGGAGAAATCGGGATGCGTCCAATGCCTGAGAGCGTTTTCTGAAAAATTGGTGAGCGGGGAGAAAAGTAGGCTAAAATGATTGCTAGGAAGCATATTGACGATGTTTCAAAATTTGGGTGATAACTGCGAAACGGAAGAAACTAAATTAACACGACTGTAAATTTTACTGAAGATTAAAGGCAATGTTTACCACTTAATCACCGGTCTGTAAATCCCCGTCAACACCCCCAAAAGAGGCTAAATAAGTAGGAACGAGCACTTGGTAATTTCAACGGAAAATATTTTTTATTGGCAACTACTTTCGTTTACATTCAGACATCATCAGAAATTACCAAGTTTTCGTTCTTACTTATTTAGAATGGCGCCATTCCACAATGTAGAGCTCGGACATATTAGACTCCAAAGAGTGTTTGCAGGGTATTAATTTAAATCTTGATATTACTGAACAAGTAGCTAGTAATAAGAATATCTGGAAATATTCGATGAAACAGAAGGGTTCGTGGGTGATTATTAATCCTGGGACAGAAATTAATTCAGCTAAATTTTCTAATTATTTTTCTGTTCAATTAATTCTCTGTTATATTTACAATGACATAACTTACAATGATATAACTGAGTTAGTGATGTTGAGATCTATTTTAATTTCTCCAATAATTGACCAATCATCCGCAATCAAGAAATCGAAACTAATTTTCTTGGGACATCATCACAAGAATTAGAAGCGTCGTCAAGGTCGCTCTTCCATGGTAATCGGAAATATCGTACGCAGGTTTCAAGAAATATGATTTTTAGTAACCGCGAGAACCGTCATTTAACGAAAAAAACTAAGAAAATAGCGCACAAAAGTTATGCTTTCAATTGCTTCTTTCTCAAATTCAGTAATTCCCAAACGCTACCGTATCGATTATTCAAAATCAAACAGATTCGTACCCTAAGGAGAGTCATTTACAGGAACTGCAATGAAGCATGTTTGAAAGAGACACCGTGTTGGATATAAATATATACCGGTTAGTAATCCTTGACATTTATCCAATGAGTCACGCGTGACCACTTCAGAAAATCGCGCTTGGGGTTTGGAATAATTGCGGCGAAAATGTTTGGGAGGAGTTTATGAGAGAGAAAGTAAAGAAATAAAGAGGAATGACACTGAGTTGAGGGCGTGGTGGGAAATGAAGTAATGGCATTCGAAGTTGAGAAAGAGAGAGTAAGCGTGAGTAGAAGGAGGCAAATGCACTTGCGCATACATTAAAACTGACCTAAGGCAACGAGTCTCATTGTCCCTTTGTTTCCATTCGCAGGACACGCGAGGAAGTCGGAGCACGGCGTAAGGCGAATTACCCGGAGGGATGGCGACCACGGCTGAGGAAATTTGGCCGCCGCCGGCGTTGATATGTCGTCGCAATGGGGATGGGAGCCGCAGGGCGTGGCATATGCGTCGAACGCACTTACCCAAGGAATTTTCGGCGTATTCAATCTACATTACAGTGTATTGCGTGATTTTTCCATTTGCACACCTATTTCTATAGCGCAATAAACAATTTAACATTTAGAATTTTACCTTCAGCCAACAGTAATAAACAAAAGTGTTTAAAAGTAATATGCATTTTAAGGTGGTAAAAATGCATGAGAATATTTATATTGCAATAGTTTCAAAAACCTCCAACAATGGAGTTTCGAGTCATTGCAGTATGAATTAACTTAACCATCAGTGGATAGTTCTACTCTACCTTGAGATTATGTTTAAAACCTATTCGTGATCAAAGAGCTTGAATTAACTGTTTTAAATCTAGGAATCATATTCTATTGATTTTAACAGATTAACTCATAGATACCACGATCAACAGATTTTCGCCTGCGATTCTCATTAAATTCAAATTGAATGCGAACGATAGGGAATCAAATTTTTATAAAAAGCAGTCAAAATAAAATATTCAGTAAATTTCATAGAAGAATAACTATTAGATTTAAATTAGAATCTATTGACTTCTTCATAGTTTCCTTGAATAAAGCAGCATGACTGTAATGTTATGTTCAACTCTTTGAAAACAAATGCTGAATAATAAATAATTGTTATTTCAAGAATTGTGAACGATAAGCGTGAAGTATGCATTGTTATCTTGTAATTAACAAAATAAAGCAATTTCCTGTACTTTTCTCAAAAATGTCTTTCCATTATAGAATGGCATTTCCCCGCGATGTATCATAAAAAAATCCACGTTATAAGCCGGTTAAGGAATTAACCTTGTGTACCTATTCTTTCTTAAGTAATTTTCGAATCAATCCCAAACTGAACTTTCATAAAAATTAGGCAATCAAGAAACTAGACAATTTAAAGAATAAAACGTGTTAGAATGTAAAAATGAATTTTGGAATAAGAATTTTTGGGTATGAGGTCATATAATTTTCAAAACTTATACAATAGTTGCGGAGTGATGAAGGAGCTCCCGCATTACAGATCAGAGACGAGTAAGCCACAGGTATGTGATTTAATTATCGCATAAATTTAAATCGAGGGATCTTACACATTCTAGATATACTTTTTCTATGTTAGTTTACGCATAATTCTTGATTTATTTGTAGTTTACATGTGCCTTCACTACAGCTACTACTAAAGCAATACTGCTATATACGTAATTGATAAAATATTAATTAATTAAATTTTAGATTAATAGAAGACTGTGCTTGAATGAGTTAATTAGGAAGGTATGGAGGGTATGAATTTTTATAACTTGAAGACTATCACAGTTTCCCAAGGTCTAGTTTCTCAGAAAATAAATGATAAGAAACTCAAAAGAGTTGTCAGTATATTTCGGTTATGAAACGAAGGTTAACTGATAATCCGTTTCCAACCGCTATGCTATAAACTACTCAAGAAGCTGTAATGCTTCTCTATACCACTAAACTTATCGTTTATATATTATATAGTCCCTCAGCTGTAAGTTGTACGATATTTTATTCAAATGTAAATAACCAACTTCCGAAAGACAATATTCAAAATACAATACTTATCTAAAACACGTGTATTTTCCAACTACTGATAAAAGTGATCCCTAAAGTATTGACTCAAGAGAATTATATTTAATTTATTTTCGATGTACCATCGCGTTGAGCTGCTATTACTAGTTGTAGTAGTATTGATGAAAGTGCTTCGAAAACTAAGGTCACATGTAGACCCCCACCTGAAATCAAACCCGAACCCTTACCACCAAGTACAAACGTGTAGCCCACATATCCAGGAGCCCAATTACTACTAGTTTCGAAGTATTATGAGCTATATTGAGTTCCAGTTTTTCGAGTTATCTTGTTAGCTGAAAACTGTAATTAAAATCTTGAATCATTTTATTTATTTATTTACTTAATAATCATTGCAAGTTGGTCGGTGGACCAGGTGGCAATAGGAAATTTATTGAATTAATCTCGAAATTATAATTTCAATCGTCGAATCTAGGAAAACTGCAGAGAGACGATCTGAAATGAAGCTATTCTTGCAACATGGAGAAAAATGTATAGAATGTTATTTCCTTTTAATTCATCACTACTGACAAAAAAGCTGAAACACACTATACAAAGTTATACATCGTTAACTTGAATGAAAAAAGTAACCGATAATCGCCTACAATACATTATTAGAGCTCACAGCTTAACCAAAACTGGCATTTTATGAATCCGTTTAGAAAAGAAGGAGAAATAAATTATTTTGTCACTACATTATGTTATGTCCATAAGTAATATAACATGCAATTAATTTTCTTCCTTTTCTAGAAATCCCGTGGACCATGGCAGGACTAATGAATACATCCTTGTTTGGGTGCACTTTATGATTCATGAAATATCTTTTGGATGAAACAGCCGCTACGTGAGTTGAAAAGAGACATTTAAGGTCTAGGGTCCCTTCCCTTGGACCGGAAAAAATTAGAACCAGACATATGGTCGAGAAGTCATTGACCCTAAAATGAACTTTCTCGAAGCAAAGTCAAAGCTCGTCGCCTGCATAGCACTTTACCTAAGCAGTGAAACTGGGGCTTGAAAATGCATATCAAAAATTGAAATGAAAAAATCCACTTGTAAAAGTTGAAATAAATGATTATTGCACGATCTTACTTTATTTACCCCCTGAAAATGGTGGATATCGGGAAATCAGATGACAAAATAAATTAATAAATGAAATAAAAGAGAAAACCCTTTTTACCTAAATGAAAAGTTACCTTGCGATGGAATGTTTAGGCATTTGGAAGAACTCACTGACGAACGCCGGCAAATATCAAGTAAGGAAATGTTTTATTTTAAAATTCCTTTTGTATTTTGAAAAGTCATAAGGGTGATAAGGGAGACTGGTATTAAAACCAATATTCTAAATCTAATACTTAGGTTCTTCTCTTTCACAAACACTTCAACCCATCGAAACGCAACTTAGGAGAAAGCTACAGGGAAGGAAAAACATGAGATGAGCAGCCAGCCATTTCAGCTCGATAAATCATTTATTTGAAACAAGTTGAATTTTAATATCCTTTTTAAAAATAAAGAATGGATGCTGAAAGAGATCTCCTGAAGACTGAATAAACAAAAATTTCATGAATTTTTAACATTCCATATTGTGAAGAGCTCACGATAAACATCAAAAACTTCGGATTAGCGAATTAAATTCATCCTCTAGAACCTCTAGTTTGCAGTCTCATTCACTTTTGTTTGAAAAAACGAGCTATTTTAGAATTGAATTCTGAATTAATTACACCAGGATGAGGAAGGTATTCCATGCAGAGACCGGAAATATCAACGATCCTACTCAGAACGCTCCTCTCGAAATCCAAACATACATTTCAGATACTGCTTTTAAAACTTCAGGAAAAGACTGTGGGTATAATTAGAACCGGCACCTTCCGAAGCACAAATTAAAAATTATACGGCGTATAAATCAAACCGAACGCCAGCCAAACATCGTTCCCGCGATAACGCTCCTTAATCGCGAAATCTCGTTATGATTCCACCGCCCTCGGATAAAAATAAATCCTGATAAATGAAACTGACCCGATATAGGATAGGCATGAACCGTGGGAATGAAACGCAGCCTCTATCGGCAGAAAGCTGGACGAGAAGCGTGTTGAAGCGGAGGCGGGGGCGAGAGGTGAAGCCGGCATGGCTGCCCCTACACCGAGCACTCCCATTGGCCCGAGCGATGTAAACATTCGGCCGCCATGCTGGCTTCCGGAGACAGCGGCTCTACATAATTTATGAATGAATCCCGCCCCCACAGGAGCGGCCAATGGGAGTTTGCCGGGAGGCGGATCTGCTGCAACGGGAGGAACCCAAAGGAACATGGGAATCCTCCGCCTGGAGTTGGTTTCGCGGTATGTGTTGATAAGATGGCGGAACGCGTCGGGACATGACCACCAGCCGTCACACCGAAGGAGAAACTCGGCTAGTTTGTCGCTAAATATTTCCCCAAATTATGAATGAAAGGGTCGGATAAATGATTGAGGACCGTAAGAATGCGTAACAGCGGGCATAAATGCCCGAAGACATCTTCCTAGAGTTAAAACGTCTCGGTAGTGCATAAAACAAATGGTCAACGAAAGGTTAACGCGTCGGCATAAACGCGTCCTTCATAATTTATTATAATTGACTGTTACGGCGAACAAAACCGCGATGTTTCCCGCGTAACGGGCAATAAATCGAGAGACCGTTTGAGGGAACGGTGGCATTTGGTTTTCTGTGTCCACGATTTCTTTTTTTTAAGCACTGCAATACCGTCTTTAATGTGGATAAAGGTCTCTTAAAGGGACATAACGATAGACTTTCATAGCCGAATAAAATGACTCTTTGGGTCTCCCTATTCACGTCGCCCTTCTCCTGACCCTACATCATTCTCCGCTTCCTCACCTCGGTTTGAAAACCTCGCGCACCACACCCACAGAGTGCCCCTTAAAAACACTCCGGGGCCGTAAAGAAAGCATTCATTCCTTTCCCTACCGATGCCTCCCCTTTTCCTC
Source organism: Ladona fulva (assembly GCA_000376725.2). Taxonomy (NCBI): domain Eukaryota; kingdom Metazoa; phylum Arthropoda; class Insecta; order Odonata; family Libellulidae; genus Ladona; species Ladona fulva. Next base: position 171,608 of record KZ308287.1, on the reverse strand, counting down.
CTCCTTGTCCTGCGTAAAGTCGAAAAACCTCGCGAAGTCCCCAAATGAAGCCGTCGATCTCGGAGCACTAATCGCGGGGCAGTAAAACGCAGATTATGACACCGTAAAAATTACAATAACGATCCCTTCCCCGGGAGCGTTTAAAATTTTTTCTCCCCCTAAACTAAAGGGATCTTCAAGGTGGATGTTTACAAGATGTTTTGCATTAACTTTTAACACTTCGTTTTCATTACCCCCGGAAGAAATTATTTATAGCGCTCGAGTACATTATAAAGCGGCAAGTGAGGATAATTCCGAGTCGCGTGTTTATGGGAAGGCCCATAAAAAGAGCAATAAAATTTAATCGGACAATTTTATCTAGCACTGAATAAAGGTTTTACGATTGCTTTATCCCTTGGCGGATTCTTGCGCTAGTGCATCAATTAAATTTCGGCACCAGGTATTCACTTATAAGGGGAATTTAAACGGCCATTCGGGAATTTATTGTCCGCGAGAGTCACGTTTTAATAACGGTTTATCTCCTGCAAAACTGACAGCTTCATCGCCATTTAGGCGTGATGAGGCAAAATTTCTCCATGGTCGCGGGAGGTGTTTACACTTTTATTTTCCGCGCCACGCTCCCTGCTTCAGTCGCCGGTGAAATAATGGAACTATCCCTCACAGAGGTTCCATTTAACGATAACTCCCGCAGTATGAGTTAGGGGAGCAGCGAATAAAACCGTGCCACGCGAATTCGAGGCGAGAGCTTTGACCACCGCCGATAAAGGGACCTCGGCCGAGGAATAGCCAAAAGGCAAATAAATGCATGTTAACAGGCTGTTAAAAATATTCATGTTGACATGTTTATCTGTGCCTCCCATCCGATGCTTTTTAAACTGGCGTTTTTGTCAAAGAATGACTCCCGTGAATTGCCTCGTAAAGTTCAAAGAGAGGGAAAGAGTGAGGAAGGGAGGGTGCGAAGGGAGAGAAAAGCGCATAAAACTACTTATGACTTTCCTCAGAAGAGTAAGCGAGTGAAGGCAAAGTGGAGAGATGGACGGCGGATGATAGATGAGGAGATATGTCGGGAAAGGAAGAGGGAATCGGAGTGCTACGTTTGGGCAAACGAGAGCGGAAGTCCGGGCGCGCCAGTGTGAAGAGGACGGCGATTTTTGACGAGCTCGTAAAACTCATATTCGTGAGTAGAGAGGCCATTTATTGCATTAGTAATTTCGGGAGAAATGTTCGAGCGTACAGTTATGGATTTTCAATGAATCTCGGAGTGATTTCGCATTCTTTCACGCACTGCGGAGTGAAATTTTATGCGACCGAGTATTGTCGATTAGCATCGATCATTTTCCCATTATTTTGATGGGAGAATATATAATCTTTAAGAGTGATTCTCGCTGACCAAAGGAATCTTCTGGTGTGCGATCCTACCATCTCCAAGATAAGACAACCTTTCTGACGTAGATTCTTAGTTTTCGTTGAAAATAGGCAAACAAATATCTACTTAACTGGCAAACGTGACACAATCTAGTGACGGTTGCCATGATTGGATTATAGCTCCGACGACCACAAATGCAGTCAATAAGAATAAAAGTAAGAGAAATTTGCAAACCTTTCCTGCGTTCCGGTCATGACAGTTATTTCCGGACGATAATTGGTGCAGAATCACATCCCATCCACGTAAGCAAATAAATACACCTGTATAAGAAATAAAAAATAAGATTAACTGAGAATTCAATGTATAGTTTTTTAATTTGGTTATAAATTAAGAAATTCAAGACGAAAATTATAATAGAGCTAAAATGAAAATTTATATCTTGTATGAAATAGAATACAAACAATAAAACAAAGATATTACTTGCTACAGAATATTTTAGTGGAAGACATCATACCATATCATCGATGCAAAATCGATACCTTTTCTATTATATCTATGTATTTATGGATATACGAGTATCACTTCCCGATGAAAGTACTTCCTTTATAAATTACAAAGGAATATACCATAGTTGAATACCTCAAGCCAATACGCTGGAAATCGTAATTTTAGAAGAGGAATGACTAGAAGATAAAATAAATGGAAAATTACTATCGAAACTGGGGCCGAATATTTGTCCCTACTTGTGATGAAGTTGACATTTTATAAGTCGCCTTTTATATCAGCACAACTAATCTCAGCTTAATTAAAGCAAAGGTCTGTTCTTTTCTTAATTAATCAACCTGCTACTCGCTACCGTACACTGCTATCGATTGGAAATCCTTCATGTTTTAATTTGATCTTCCCCCAGTATGGAAAAATATTGGACTGCAATAACTGACGAAAGCCCTTGAATAATTTCAACTGAATTAATATAAAACTATAAGTAGAAACAATATGGTTTACTCTCATTGTCAGCATCCTACAAGAACAACTTCACCGTTTTATCAATGTATTATCTTAACCGTTCACCAACAAGAACGATTTTAAATCACGTGGCAACCTCAGCTAATTTGGCCTGTTATTTTGAAGTGAGTAATTATTCAGATCAGTCGATAAGGGATTTATATGGAGCATTCTCTCAGTTTGTTATCTAAATTTTTACCCTGATAAATATTGAGTAATTCAAGAGTTTATTTTCAACGTTTCTGGCCGTACTTCATGGAATAACGAAATGAAATAATAAAAGAGAACTTTGTAATTTCCATCCAACAAAACCGGTCGCTCAATTATATTCGTGTGGAAATTACAAAATATCTTTTATTATTTTATTTCAACAGAGAGGTGTGATTATTTTATCATTGAGCATTTTAGCTTTTGAACAAAAGGATTGTTCATGCAAACTTAAGTAAATGTCCTTTAGAAATTGCCCTCTGTTGATAATCAAGCTCACCCTGCGGAAGCAAAATATTATTTTAAGCTGATAAACTCAACGGAACGAGGCGACATTAATGAAATAAATAATTTCTCCAATTTCTTAATGACTGCTACGTATGTAGAAGGCGAAGTGCTGATATATGCGAACAAGATAGACAGACATTGAACTGTGCCCTCAAGACGTTTGAACGCAGACGGAATCATTTACACCCTCAAATATCAAATTCAGAGATGACTCCAAAGCGTGATAAGCGATGAATTATATTCTAACAGTGTCTGTGAAACAAAATTAAACAAGCATATTTTTGTTTCCATAAGATGTTTATCCCATGAAATATGAAGATTGTTTCATGCGAAGCATTAGTGCCTGTCATTTCGTATGAGTGAATCTTCCTGGTAAAGATAGTTCTGTAACAAAATGGCGCCTTCTATTCCACCGGTTCTTCCCTTAAGACTATGGGAATATACAGCAATAATTCAACCAAGTTCAACATTCTACGTAAAATGTGAGGGTTGAGGAACCGAAAATAAGCTTTTCCAAGGATATCGTTTTATTTCGAATCATAAACGACCAATCGTAGGCGATAGAAAAGAGTCATGACGGGGGGAACTGAAGGAAGAGCTATTTAAATGCATTCTTAGCACAGTAAACCTTGACCTCCATTCCAGAGATGCCCCTCTGTTCGTCAACCTGGCCGGACGATTTGACCTCTTCGCCCGAAACGACGGTGGAAGAGGGCCATATTTCCCTGCAACGACAGCGCACTTCACTGCGGCGGACAGCGCAGTCTTCGCGACCCTCAGTCGCCGTCGTAAACTTTCCCTTTAAATATCTTCGAGATACACACTCTCGCATTCGTGTTCTAAGAGTATTCCGACAAAAGAAATATATTTCAGGTCTAAGAAAAATCTCGGGCTATATTTATCTCCCTGGTATTGACGTAACTTGCAGCACTTTATAGCTACACGTTTTAAACTTCTCTCTTTAGATCGGCGAATATAAACTTATCTTCATGAATGATTAGTACATTATAAATATGTCAATTGTAGTTTGCATTATATCGGACGATACAAAAATAAATCTTTAATATTTGAGTTTATGGATGACACATTCAAAATATACGTTGATGCAACTGTGGACGACTGCAGTATTTGGGTTTCGAAAAGGTTATCTTCAGTCGTCGTCGTCGTTCAACGTGCGATAGCCTGCCGCATTGCTCTCCATCCTTTTAAATAGAACGAAATGTTTCGTAGCCCGAAGTTCAACTTTCTGTTGCTACCCGGACAGATTCAACATTAAACTCCGAACGATGCGGACTTATTCTCCTGCAAAGATGTCGATGATATCAGCAAGATCCTTGCGTACTGCATATCCCAACCTTTCATTCCCCACGCTCAAATGATTATTAGAATATTATTTTTTTAATGATTTTTTACCATTAGACATCACTTTATTGAGAGGAACAAAAACACTATTCAAGCCCACAAAGTCAACAATATGTGGTTATCTTATTATGTATGTTACTACTGAAAACAAATAGAATAAAGTCTTATGAAATGGATCAGCCTTGCGACACCACATCTGAAATGTCTTCTTATATAAATGACGTCATTTTGAGAGACATTTCAGAATTACTACACTTACGTTGATGTAATTTTTTTCGGGAATATTTCTGATATATAACCATGCATTAGAGAGTACCTCTACCTTCGTTTGAAGACTTCTCTCCGGGTACTTTTGTTAACATTTTTAGATGTAGGGATGAAAACCGAAGCTAGAAGTATGTATTTCCAAAAATATTTGAGAACAATGCATCTATATCTATGTTTTATATTTTAAAATACATGTAGTAGCTGTCATTGTGTACAAACTCTGCGTTGCGAGCAAACTTAATTCTTCTTATTTTACTGTTATACCTATAGTTTTGTGCTTTACTATTCCTTTGTCCATTCAACTCGTTTTGATTCCAATTTAATGAAGAATCCTTGACTTCGATATAAGCTAAGCTCCTGAAGAATTCATTGCAGAAGTTGCAATAATAAATATTAACGAGGATATTTTTATAGTACGAGTACAAGGTTAAAATTGCCATATTTCTGAGATTAAAATATGCGAAGTCCCATTTCATGGTCCACTACTTTCATTTAGCTCAAAAATGGGCACATAAAGACTAAATGTCCCTTGATGATTCATACACCCCTCTGTTGGTACCCCAGTCGCTGAATTCCTATTTCCACGTCAAACTTCTCATTCAGGAGCACATAAATTCGTCCTCTTGCGGAAATAAAATTAAGTAAAATATTCGAGATGTATGTTCCGAAAGTAAAGTACTCTCTCTGCTTTTTGGATAAACGATGAGTAGTTGACAGAAAAAACACAAGAAAGATATGAAAGGCTGAAAGGTGAGAATATGCGACAGACGTAGGAGTGGGCGGAAAGGCTGAGGTCGGGAATTGAAGAGGGGCAGAATCCATTTAACGATGGACATAAAACACCCCTCATGGCCGCTTAAACGGTCACCAGTAGCTCGTATAAAAGTCACAAAAGTGAAAAAAAAAAAACATTGCGTAAGAAAGCTATCATGAATCCCTCATATCATCCTAATAGTTCGCTTAAATCTTCTTCGCATTCCTATTTCTTACTGAGAAGCTGGTTGGGTCCATTGAATGGTTGTGTGTATATTTATTTGTCTCCATATATGACTAATGATGGAAATCGAAAGCACAGTTGCGCCTATAGATCCAGTCACTAATTCTGGGATATGATAATACCTTGTCATTTGTTTACATTTTTATTTATTAAACAAAACGCGGACTGATGTCCTAAATTTACAGTATCATATTGTAGAAAAATTTTCGTGGCAAAACTAGACCTATGAACCTCATACTTTAGAATTATGTAGTAGCAGGTCCGATTTATTGATAAAAGTCAGTAATGTTTTAATTAAAATTGCTATATCATCTGAGGACAAACATAGAAAAGCACTCGTTCACTCTCAGGAACAAATCTCATACAAAAACGAGGGCTGAAAAACTATTCGAATCTTGCAATGAAAATTTCTAATATGCGGCTTTTGGCCACGCCAAATCGGTATATGGCATTTGTTAATTTATAAAAATCCACTTCTTAGCAGAGTTACCAACTTATTAATGTTGATAATTATAAAATTTCTTAGATGATACTGAGTACAATACTATGATAATGAGTTAATTAGAAAAAAACTTAGCATAAAGAGATGGTTCTGCGTCTGATCCGAACCTTAAAATTCAGAAAACAAAAATAATTTTTGAACATTTGCCTTAGCCCTATCGTTTGTGTTGAATTGACAAGACCTTGTAGAGAAATGTTAGCTAAAAGGTAACGTAAATTTGAGATAACATTTTCAATTTTTCTTGTTTTTGCTGAAGCATTCGATTTGATTACTTAAATAAATAAGTCAAATTAGTTAACAGTTATTACTTCAATGGCATAAGATTTGATATAACATTAGTAAGTGAATTTCTATCAGTTTATGGCAATGGAAGATCCCAGTTTCATAATTGGGGGAGGGTAATTCAAAGAGTCGAGAGAATAATTATTTGCAAAAGTAAATAAAAAATAACTTAGCCATGATTAGGAACTTAGTGAATTAAAATTACAAGGATTAAGGAAAGGTTTGAGTACTTTGCAGGATAAAGTAGTGCGGCTGATCCCAAAGGAATAACAAGTGTGAAAAATAGCCACATGACTGAGACTCGAACCCAGGTCTCCCACACCACTGAACTACCATACAGCGTCACGGTTAGAATACCTACCCGGAAAGTGGGAGACCTGGGTTCGAATCTCAGCCATATGGCTATTTTTCACACTTGTTATTCCTTTGGAATTAAAATTAGTAATAATATAAACGGGCAATAATACTGAAAGGTGCCTTTAATGTTACATTTAAAAGGAACATTTTTGAAACTTCTTTGACATGAATGAAGGTTCAATTTGAATACTTCGCAAAGAGACGTTTTCGCACATCTGTACATGGACATGGATTGCTCATAGACATTTGAAACCGAATTCCGCGAGAAAAGAATAGAAGAGTGAATTCTGGAAGCTTTACATCTTTCAAATATACTCAGCCTCCTTACCATTCATTGAATCCTTCCATGGTCTACGTGAAAAATTCCATAGCCAACATGGACCATCGGTGAATTCAATCGGTAATCCAATTCGAAATTCGAACCGTACTTTCAAGATGAATCAATACACGAAATTGACGATGGTCTGAAGGAACTCTCTATTTCTTTGCCTTTTGATCTCTTTGACATTTCCAACACCAAATTTACCTACCCCTAACTATTCCAGGGCAAGATCCTAATCCACGCTCCTCCAGGTTTAGCTATTTTTGCAAGTAGAAACCTTTCATTTCCTATGATTCCTATGAATCCTGAACACTCAAAGCTGTACATTTATTTTTCGAAATAGAATGGTAACAAAGGTCAAAGTAGAAATTCCTTCTCGTTCGATGCCGTCGCGCTAACATAAACAAGGCGCCAGTAGGAGTAATACTAAGCGATGACTCATATTTGAGAAACTATTTAAAGGTTACGTCCTACTCTTTTTCTTGCTAAAGCAATGAGCCACGGCAGCTCTTGCATGAAAGGGCCTTTCACATTTCCTTTGGGAGTTATTAAGCCACCGACACCTCTGAATACCGAATCAATCCACCTTCTTTCCAGAGAGCCCTTGAGTGTGTTTTCTTAAATTCAACTTTCAGAGTAACATTTCTAATAACCGACTGATATAACCCACTGACTATGTAATAATAATAATAAGAAATATATCGACTAATATACCACGTATAGTATACGGACTTTAAATGTGACGACCACAATCCAAGTAAACTTTGTTTTCGAATTTATTTGTGAATGAATCGCAGCTGCATATAAATTTCGATGGGACGAACCCAAGGGATAAAGAAGAGGAGAAAAAATCTGACGAGAGCCGAACAGTATAAGATCCGGGTTCGTGTCCCGGTCTCCTAAGACTTTTTCACCTTCGTTAATCCATTTGGATTTATTCCAGATTGCACGTTTTAAGTGCAAAGTTTACTTTCCCTTCCAACATTTCCTTCGGTCAAACAGGATCTAAATGCCAGTTCAAATGGTTTTGATCGGAACTTTGTTATTTACCACTGAATTCAGTCAGAATCGAATCTAAACCAAGAATTTTCTCCAACTTATCTCTTAATCTTAAGTTTTTCCTCTCTCGTTCTTTTCTTAGGTTATACGGTCACAAATCTACACCATTATTTCTACCGTTTGATTTATTTTATGGTTGGATTCGCAAGTCTTTATTCCACTGAAAAACCAACCGAGTAACTGCAATAGATGTTACGGTTATCACACTGGTGGAAATCTAAATTGTACGAATGACATGAATGACTTTGGCACTTGGCATTCGAACTGCTTGCGTTTTCTTTCGCTTTCGCTCTCCTGCTGCATTTGTGACTCCATGCCGAGCGTTCACGTAATCGCGAAGCGTGACGCCTTTCACAGACAAATAGCGATCGCACGAGTGATTACAGAGCGCTCAGTCGAGCACGCGACTCGAAGCTGCCACTGTAGCTGCCAAGTGAAACGTTCGTAGTCATTCGGAGGTCAATACGCAAATTATAGAAAGGGTATTCATGTGTAATATAGACAGCGCGCTGCATGTTGATATCACCAGAGAAACATCCATTAATATTCTTTGATATCTAAATTTCTACGTCCACGATCATCCTACTGAAACTCTTTTACAAACTCTGCATCTCAACACCATCTCGTACTTAAGAAAATTTTCCTGACTATGTGTCACAACTTTTTCCTATTTCATATCACATATGTGTGTTGTGATTTTTCTTTGAATACTTGAGTTGACAACAGCTACAGTTTGAAAACTGATATCTTGTGACGGTTAATTTGGAAGAAACTTCGACAAACCAGGGTTTTTCCAGCCTTAGTATTTCTAAGGTCAGTGAGTTAAGAATTTGATATTCTAACTTATATAATAACGGTTCCATATGCATTAATAAAATATTCTGCAATCAAACTGAGGAAAATACCCATTAGCGATTTCCAATATCTGAAAAAATAACAGATCACTAGAAAAAAGGAATTGGGGATCTCATTTTTCTTGTCGCTGGAGAAAACAACAAAGTAAGGGGAAACGGGAAGGCATAACGGGAAGGCATCGGAAAGGGTCATTTGAGTTACGTCCCATTTCCACGAGACTAATTGAGCAGTAGTTGCGAATGATGGGAAAGTTGATTAGGCAAAGCGGAAATGAAGTGAAACGTCATTTAACTTCCATTTTTTGTTATCTGCTTCATCGAAGATGTCAGCATAGAATGAAATGTTATATCTTGCATCATAGTGCTAAATGCGCATTTATTGAAATTTATCAGTTAATCTCGTCATAGGAGCTTAATGAACCTTAAATGAACTTAACCTGGCTAAGATATTGGTTGGTGAGCAGCGGAAGACTATATAATTGATCCATCGCTCTATACTTTGATATAAGTGACAGCGATTAGCTCTTATGCATAAATATGCGTCCTTCTATTATAATATATATAATTACGGATGAGCAGATAACAACGAAAGGTATTGACACTTTGACAAGATTTCCGAAAATTTGTGTGGGTTTCAATCAGGGGCATAGCCACAAATTGTTCATTGGGGGTTCAGAGCCATGAAGAGCCACACTGTACTAGGGCTGTATGATAAGTACCTGTGTTAGGCAATAAAACGCATTTTTTTAACTTATCATAGGGCCCTCGTATTGCCTACGACCCAGAGGAAGGTATACATTCTCTTAAAATCTAATGAAATCATTAACAGATTCATTTTAACATGTAAACCCTGTGAAAATCCAGCTGTTTTTGTATGGCATAATCTCGCATGCTTTCGTTAATTGTAAGCTTTATTCCCATGGGGGGTTTGAGCCCCCAAAACCACCCTCTTCGTTAAGCCTCTGGTTTCAGCACAACATATCATTTGATATAATCTATCGAACTATTACTATCGAACTATATACTAATATTAGATATCATTTGATGTTTTCATCTTAAATACTGACATTGTTAATTTCAGTATTTTTCGCAGTAAGAATGATACTACTCGTCTTCGTAGATACTAAGGATACAAATCCTTCTGAAACAGATCATGAATCATTATTTGGTTAATATGTAGTCTAGCCTTTAGGTAGGCTTACCATATGCCCTTTATTGAGCGGAACTGTCGGAGTTTTCACGGAGTCCCGGTCACTGTTTCTTTTGTCCTTGTTTGATGGAGAAAAAGCCTGAGAAAGAATATGATGTAAAATAGGAATATTTTATTCTTAGGAATCATTTAAACGCAAATAATAAAGTAGCATCGCAGCGCACGCATGTGAGAGGCAGCACACACACAAGTACCTTAAAAGCTCGTAAAATAAACTCAGACAAGTTTAAAGACAACGTCCTGGTTTTACACGCTTCAGAATTTGATAAGTCCCGATTTCTTACATTCAGAGTGTGGTAACTCTACCTTTAGAGCTTCATGTAAAATATTATGATACTTAACTAATACTAAATATGATGCTTAACATATGGTCAAGTGGATTTACGGAGAAGAAAATCTGGTTTCAAATCCAGCTCATGTTACCTTTCAAACTCAAGGTGAATCTTATTTAAATCAAGACCTTATATTCAAACAATTTATTCTCATCTAATTCACCGCAAGTCACCATAAATAAATTAATCGAGCTCAAATGATTGCCCAAGCAGCTAACGAAAACCAAAGATGGAGGCGAAATCCGCTTTTCCCGTTGTGAAAATTATCAATTTATCAGTCAGAATTTCCAAATAAGAGAACTCCATTTTTCTCGCCAGACGTGTTTCTAAAGCTGGTAAGTGTGTCAAATATTACTCACAGTTTTAATTATTATGACTCAAAGCATACGCGTGGAACCTGAAAAATATTTGGAACGAGGAAACTTCAAAAGAGATTCGCCTGAGAATGAAGTGGCGTTATTTTTAAACCTCTAAGCTTGGATTACGTACTCGCTAACAAGGACGTCTTGATGGCTTCTTAAGATTTCCTTCTTATTAATTTTAGAAAAGCGCGTTGAAAATAGTAACAAGACTAACAATTCCATCCCTAACAGCATCTTTAGGTCGGAGTTACAGACTTGGATAAATTGGATGCAGAAAAGTAAATAACTCTCAAACTTGAGTATAAATTTTAATGAAATCGATGGCGAAAGGCGAGAATTGATGGAAAAACGTCATGAGAGACAATTAAACCGAATTTTTCCTCAGAATATTTAATATACGGCCGATTTTACAAGCGTGTTTGCATCTTCAGGAAAACGCAAGATGAAGATGCAAGCACGCCTGTGAAACCGGTCGTATATCAAATATTCTGTGGAAAAGTACGAAATTTCATTGTCTCTCATAAATTTTAATCTCAGATGTCAAGAGCATGGTATTTTTCTAATTATAACCAAAGCTAACGTCCAATTTCTAGGTCCCAAGGAAATTAGTTTAAATTTTAGATAAACATGATAGAATTGTTCCGATAAATATCCGAAGAAAATATACAAGTAAAAGTGAACGTGAAAATAATACATATGTATAGTAATTATATTCTGTGAAAACATTAATTACATTAGTCTGTTGTGGTCCAGACTACTTCTAGCAATTAAATTTTTTCATTCTGCGCATCTTTGATATTAGTAGATGATATCGGGGGTTATGTGTTAAAGTGCATTAATAATGCATGTGTTAAAGCATTAATATTTAATGGTAAGACAAAATAGTGAGGAAATATTACATAAGAACACTTTATTCAAAATTGAGGTTATTCCATAAGTTTCCTTTCATTCCATAGTCGATGTCCCAATGATTGAATATAAAAGGAATATCTTGAAAATGAGAGAAAAAGGGAATAATGATGGAATTTGGATGAAAATGTCATTTTTCTTAGCGACTTGAATGATATTTGTCATACATATTTACCATTATAACGAGTATTTGCTTATGACGTCCTCCATCATTGGAAAATATCGGAGTTATTTTTTAATTGTCATGAAAGATTGGTAGGGTAGTCAGAAAATGTTTGCCTGTCTCATCCTCAGGATATAAATGAACTTTAGAATAATTACTGTGTACGATGTTTGTGAATAGTATTATTATTTTTTAATAGTTTTATGTTTATTACACCATAAGCTTATTACAAAAAATACAAAAATCACAGAAATATAGTAACACATGTCTCAGAAAATGTAAGTCCTCCTGCGACAAAGAAGGCTCACCAGAAGGTGCCTAATTTTACATAAAGTGCTACAAATTTATTAAAAATCTTAAAGAAAGTTAAAAAAATCACATAAAAAATGATATTGAAAGAAATTAAGTTATAGAAGTGTGTTTATATAATATAGTTAATAATTAGCAAAATTATACACTACAATTATAGTATCGTGATATTTTATGCAAGTTTAGATTAAATTTTACCTGCTTTGAATTGGTACGCCTTTTAGAAATTCAAGATGTAATCCTTGTAAGTGTTAAATAGTTATGTATTGTAAAGCTTAATTAGATGCAATGGACTAACACCTCCTTTACCGAAAAATTATTCAGCATATAGAGATAGTCACGAACACAAGTATATCTCACTCCTGAATGGAATCCTAAATAACTCTGAATTCAGCAAAACCATCTGTAAATTTTTCATAACACATCCCTCAATTTTTCTACCATATTTCCATGACCAATGGAGACAGTTCTCGCTCTTGTGTATTCCTCTTGGAACTTAAGTTATTACCGCAATGGGAAACTCCTAATTATACCCTCGCTGTCACAAAGAGAAAGGTAGTGAAGACCGCTTTGCTAAAAAATGAGGAGTCATCAATGCAAGGAGACCTTTCTAATTACAAACGCTTGATGACGGTAACCACGAATTTAAACAGCGACGATAATGGAAGGGAAGGAAGAGTAGAGAGGTGGTCTCTCGAATGGGGAAATTCAAAGGAAGTCCACGGTGAGGGCGGGAGATTTTCACGAGGGGGGATCATCGTGTGGATAGACAGGGCGTGGTCCATCTCGGGTAAGAGCACACATCGAGAGATGGCAGAAGGTCCGAGAGAGAGAGAGGTTAGAGGTGAAGATGGCCGTGGGAGGAGATAAGTGCGGGGTCGTTTGCCATGGAAAAAAAGATCCGAGGGAGGGAAAGAGGGCAAATGAGGCGTGGGGTCGTTGTCCACAGCTGAGGTGTGCTGGTAAAGAGAAGGTGGAAAGGGCTGACCAGGGCCCAGTTAAGGGATAGTGCATTTGAGGGCCGTATTTCACTTTCGGTATCGCCGTCCATTTCCGTGGACAGTACATGGGGCGGCTACGGATGGAAGCGCTTAGGACGACACTATGACTTACCCTTTCTGGCTGCAGGAGGTCTCGCCCACGCTACACTTTTTTTAACCCTTTAGTTCTGCAGTCAGTCGCCCTCCTTTTACAATGGAAGAAAATGGAAGTAAAGGGTTCGAGGATTGTAAAATAGGAGAGCGGAGGGTCTTAAGGGCCGGCCAGGGCGTTGTTTTGGGTTTTGAAGGGGAAAGGGTTCGATTTAGGGCTCTCCCACGCGACGGACTGCCTTCGGGACGGTCCTCTCGGAACCGGAAACTTAAGCAGAGTTCGACTCATTACTCAACGAAAATACTAACACGGAAAAGCACGTACGCGAGTTTAAGGTAAATCCGCCTCGGAAATATTGTTCCGGGAATCCACGAACTAGGTTTAGCTCGAGGGAAATTTAAAATGCTAAGGAACTCATCTATCTTCCATAATCTGAGCCTCATGGCACTCTAAAAATTAAACTGAATTCATTATGTAAGATACTAAGGATGTATTGCAGTTCTCGTACATCAACAATATGCGTATAATAAGCATATGAATAACATGCGATGTAAATACAACACAAGGATGTAGGCCCAGATGGATGGCATTCACATAGAACTTAATAAAACATTAAAGATGTTTAATGATAAGGGGGAGGTTTACTCAGACAATCTACACAATTCTGTTGTAATAAAAACGTCTAGGATGGCAACTTTTACAATCCATTGGTTACTATTCGAATTTTTAAATTGATCAAGAATTAATGGATGATGTGAATAACACACTTGTTATCATCTTGAAATACAATCCATTAATATGTGAATCACTTAACGTGCACTCGAAAACATTTTTAAGCGATTGAGTAAATATCATACCTTAAAAATGTTTAAAAACTCCAACATAAATAAATTCCATGCAATAATTAGTAATCGAATTGAAAAATTTTAATTAAATGAATTTTTTTAAATGAGTCAACAGAAATTGAATGGATTTGTTTTAAATAATAAATGCATCGATAGGTATGATCCACTCTAAAATATATCAGGTCCTTTATTATATGTATCTTATGTAAATTATTAATTTAAGAGTGTTTTTCACGAATAATCCCTTAATTTTATCCAGTTAAACTGAACAGACTCCGTGTTATTCGTTGTAATTGCTCACAACGATTGTCTGAATATTATGGATCCATAAAACTTTACTAGTAAACAATTCATTGCATTGTAAAATTACTTAAATGTTTCGATGAGAAGACTGCAGTTATGTCTGCTCCTCTTAATAATTATCTGAAATATTTCATCTATGTATAACAATATATAATGATAGAAGTCACATATTTTTCTAAAAAATGTAATCCACCTCTTTATTTTTAGTTTTTTTTTACTAATCATATCTCATTTAATTTCCTCGAACCTTCTTTCCCTCAATCTTTATGCGATTTAAACATTAATTCGCAATGTTTTTTGGATTTACATTTCATTCCTCCAGGCCTCGTACAAGCGTAACAAAAGAAGTAACCTTTCATGCCACCCAATTTGAAGCCAGCACTTCTGGGTCTATTCACTCTTAAGAATCTTTCACGCCAATCAATCAATCCCAGTCCTTTTCTGAACCATTTCCCTTCGCGGAAGAAAGCTGATGCTGCAGAAGAAAGAAGAGGAACCCGGAAGTACTCTTTTCGACGTCCCACCACGCGCCTTTGCTCCTTCCAATCGCTTCCGCATCCCATTCCCAGGGAATGGCAAGCCATTAAAATCCCTTCCGAACTCGTAAAAAAAAGCCGACGCCCTCACCGTAAAGGGCTCCCCGCGGTTCTTCCCCCCTCAACCCTTTCGCTTTCTGGGAAAAGGCGTGAAAGAAAGAGCGAAAGAGTTCGAAAGAGGGAAACGAAGAACTACGCCCGCATATTTCCACATCTTTTCCTTCGGAAGAGAGGATACGGAAAGGGAGCTTAAGGAAACACTCCGAAAGCTTTGTTAACGCCCTCCATTGGCTTCTATTTCGGGAAAAATAGCTGAGTTACGCGTCCGTCCTCGAGGCATCGGTCATCCCTCAACCCTTCACCTGTGAGACCTTCAAGGTAAGGAATCCTCAACCCTTCACCTGCGATCTTCAACCCTTTTCGATCATCTTCAAGGACGATGTTTACCTTTTCACCCAAGGACTTGCGTCGGTGGCTCCCCCATAACCATTGTCCCCGCTTCGACCACTCTCTGCTGAGAACATCTCGGCCCCGGCGACGCCCAAACGCGTCCCGCAACGGCCCAAACTCGGGCATTAACGTTCCGGAGGGACTGGTGCGAAAGAGCCACCGAATAAGCGATTCCGAACGTCTGCGTGGGAGAGCGGCGAAAATTGAACGGGCGGATCGTGAGGAGCGGATGAAGAGGAATCGCGAAGTGAAGGGAATCTTAACAAAGGCGGGAGGAGTGCTTGGGGTGGAGGCCTAGCTTATCGCGCGGGCGGATTTTTAAGAGCCGTGGGTGGGCCGAGATTTATGCAGGTGGGGGCGGAGGGAAAACGAGGGCCGGGAGGCTGTTACCGAGATTGAACGCACCGCTCATCAGGAGATAGAGGGGGTGGAGAGTGGGCGAGGAATACGAACGGCCTCTTTTACGTCGAGATGCGTGACCCCGATCGGGGACGCCATTTTTGGATCGCGAATCAGGGATTTGAGTCCCGGAGGAGGCCTGTGGGGGCCGCGACGGTGGAGATGATGGAGGAGCTAAGTACGCCGGGAAGGAGGAGCCTCCGACGCGAGTCCTAATAAAGATTGCGAGCGGAGATTGGCGCCAAGGTAAGTGTTGATCCGAAGGAATTTTAAAAAAGGGGCCCCGCGATAAGGTTATCTAAGCTATCTCATTGGGAAACCCGAGCCCCGTTGTTAGTCGCATCAAAAAAAATCGTATCCGAGGCGACGCTGTGGAAACGCGTCTGCGAACAAATGCAGATGAAGCGATAAAATATGCGGTGGATTAGATTACGCCCCTTTGTTAGATCTACTTGCTTTTACGAGGCAGTCGCGGGTGGCTGTTGTGCCTCAAATGATAGAATTATTCTGACCGAATTCTTCCCGGTCTTCGGCCCACACGATCGTAGGTTTGGGGTAACTTGAAGCTAGTTAATGGCACACCTAACGTACTTTATTACGGCAGAACCTACCTCGAGGTCAAACAGCAATGATGAAGATTAAAACAAAAAAATTACATAATCTGTCGTCACTCGATAAAGTCATTCTAGTGTTACTTGTATAGAATCATTAGCATCACTGGTTAAAGTAGCCGCCCAAAATGTGGAAGACAAGGGTTCAAGTCCCGGTCTCAGTAGAGATTTTTCATAAAATTTTTGCTTGGGAATTTTCCTAGATGCTTCATCGAGCAATGTTACTTAACATCCTAAGACCCTCGTTCATGTAATCGCAAACGACTACTTGTACCTCAAAGAGTGTTACACATCTTCAGCACAGATAAATCAGATCAGAAATAGCGATGCATCAATTTTGCCGAGCACACACAGTGATTAGGTGGTCACATTAGTTTACGACGGGCAATTCAGTTGTAAAATAATCTACTTCACAATCATTTACGCTGTCTCTGTTTGAGTAAGATCAGTCTAGCCATAGATCCGGATAGGGCGTAAAGTAGTACAAACACAGCCCGCCCGACTCAAGACGTAACATTTGGGCATCATGCAAGAAAAATAAGGAATTCCCACCCACCGACCTCCAAACACCATCTCTTGGCTTTTCCCATTCCGCACCCTGGGCCATAACGCCTCTCGATCGCCATAAAAAATGTCAGGAGTGTCGATAGCGACTCGATACCCGATAGGTTCACAAGGAAAAACATATTTCCTTACTCTCGCCAATCCACGCCCTCCGCCCATTCGAGGGCCCTTTATCCGGGCCATTCCATCACTGCATCGCACATTCTCGGAGATGAGGTCGCCCGCGTATTCCGTGCCCTCGAGATATCTCGCAAAGCAAAGCTTCACCACGAGCTCGAGAAGAGGTTGGTACATGCAGAAAGCGATGTTTGACCACGTCGGAAAATTCACCGCGTGTGCTTTATCTTCATAAAACCGCGCCCTCTACAAAACACAAAATAAATAAGTCCGTTGCTCCGATGCGACACGTCCTAAGGAGCATTAGGTTCGAGGGGGGACTGATGGAAATCATAACAACCTTTCCTATTGATGATTGTTTCACTCTTTCTTTTAAGTCATCTACACGATATACCCAGATCCATTTCCTATATAAAAATTATAAATTTGAGTGGCTCAGAGGTAAACCTTAACAATCCTTTCCATTGATAACAGTTTTATTCTTTCCTTTAAGTCGCTCACACGTTACGCCTATACTGGTCCATTCTCTACGTAAAAATTCTAAATTCTAAAAGAAAAGAGTATTTTCAATCTTAATCATAAACTTGGAACATTTTAACATATTTATGGGAAACGTATTCACTGGTTATAGTACCAGTCGGTCCAATATCTCTCGTCAGACATTCCTTATAAATCTAATTTCTTCGGGCTTAGCTGTACCGAAATCGTTGGAATTGAAGGTGGATACAACATATCCACACTACTTAGCATGCGTTGGCGTGTGTCTGAAAGATTTAAAGATAATATAGAATTAAGTCGTTTTCGTTTATTAATGATAGCAAGATATGCTCTAATTCATCATTGGCCTTCTCATAAACTGGAACGTAATTAGTTTCTCTGCTGTAGAAAATCAGTGTAATATAGTATATTTTCCCTTGCTCTGATGTAATTCGAAAATTTTTAAATGAAGAACGTTTTAAGTCCTCGAGAATAAGAATCCCTTCGATTATCCGTATCGTTATAGATCTGATAACTAGGGCGTAAATACTAAAAGTTCTTTGATGTTGAATAGCTTTCTGAATTTTTTAGTCTGGGTCTACATTTTGTGGCAAACCAGTTCAGCCCTTGAGTTGACGCGACAGTACCATATTGTAATGTATACTCAAAATGGACTTTAACTAATATTCTCTGTAGGGTTCGGTATTATAATGGTTTGTTTGGGTTAAATTGAAGATTCTAGTTAAAATCCATGCTAATCCATCTTATTCATACAAGAAGTCAACTATTATCTTCAATTTAACTCTAACAAATAAATATAATACCGGTCCCTAGAGTGAACATTTGTTAAATTCCATTCTAAGTGTAAATTATAAAACCATGCCTTAGGGTCATTGGTTTATTTAACTGAAGTGATTCATCCAAGATAAACAGATGGGATAAACCCATGGGTTATTTGGCACGCCTCTATATGCAAACTTTTCTTATTCCATGGTGAAGTGATTCACATTTTTCCATTTGATCCCGTAAATGTAACTGTTGAGTTAAATGTAAACTAGATCGCCAAGGTTGAGATTTATGTTCTGAGACGAAGTTTTTGCTGCTGATTTTTATAGGTTTTGCTAAAAATAGGACGAGCAGCAGTAGAAGAAAAGCTGTTTGTGACGGATGAGAAATTAATGAAATAGATACGTGATAAAGTTATTTTAAAGAAATCCAATAGGAATCAACGAATTATCTAAAATTGTGAAGATCGTTATGCAAATGTATATGTAATCTATTTTATTTAGACCAGAAACAAACAACAACATTTATGCGATTCCATATAAGAAACTTTCTTTTTCCGTAAAGTGATCCAGGATAATTTTCCATTTATACTCGTATTAATATCGCAGCGAGGTTGACTGAGATGATTAAGTTAATTTTATCATGAAGAATCCTTTCATTACCATAGAGATAGAGTAATTATAGACTTGAACACTAGGCGAAAACATAACATTAAGGTCGAACGGGAAAAATTTTATGGGAGGATAGAATCGGAAAAGAAGTGTTGAAAATATTTAGGAGATTAGATAAGGAATATAGAAGTATCCGAGAAAAGATAGGACGGAATTATCCCAGACTTATCTATATAATCAGGAGATGATCATGAATTTGAGTGTACTGTTTGAGTGTATCGACAATTACGAGATACTGAGAGGAGCTTCTCGCAGATTGAGTGCGTAAATGATAAATTAGAAGTACACATCAGAGTAAAACTAATTGTATCGGTTATATAAGCTTTACGGAGTCTCTAATTGTAGGATATTTAACAAGAGTAACAGGGCCGTTCGTGAAAATCTGGGAGTAAATTACTGGGAAAAGAAATACGACTTCCACATAGATAGAAAGATTAGGACGGGGAGGTCGCGTTTCCTCTTAGCGAAGGGCAAAGGGCGGCAGCTAGTGGGACCCGAGAGAGCGAACTCCCTTTCATAGAAACGCTCAGACACTCACTGAAAATGAGCGTGTTCGGCTTCGTAAAATGTTCGAATCTGAGGAAGCAGAAATTCAAATACGAATTTTTTTGCGAACTCAATATCCAAAGAAGGCATAAACGAGTAGTAAAAGTGATAGTTGGATTTATCTCCCCAGCTTCACACGAAAGTTATCAAACATTCATGAAAACGATTAATATCAAGTTAGTTTACTTGTCATCATATGAACTTAGAGATTCGTTTTACCGTAAAACAAGAGGGACAGCCGCAATGAAAAATCTTTCTAAAATTGTTCCCGGAACGATCAGCGATGCTAACGGATAAATTAATACATACATACAAACATAAAAATATAGATACGTCTTTACTTACGGGCTAAATTAGGACTAGACAGTCCCGTATTACATCTAACCCATGGAAAGTTGAAAATATAAGTACATTTCTGAATAAAATAATGAAAGTGATCCCTCGGTATTTAATATCCCCTCCACATTCCAACATTCGCCTCGGCAATATTATCACAGCAATAGAGGAACTTTTATCTATGCTTGCGAGATTATGGAGACATATATGGTGCCAATTAAACATGAGTATAAATTATCCAGAATAGGTTATTTTTCTTTATAAAAGTTCTATGCGCAAATCGCAAAAATTTGTATTCCAAAGTTATCAAGTCAGAATTTCTAAATTTTCAAAATACAGGATGAGAAAGAAGCTAAAATGTAACGCAGACTGAAAAACTTATTTCTTAATTTTTATAGGGCCTGCAAAGTGATATTTCTAATCTTACATATCCTTTTTCCTAAACGTGTTATCTAATTTCATATACCTTTCTACTCGCCTTGCTTGATGACTAATAACAGAAAATTCCAAGATTATTACTATATTTACACTTTTATCAACGTAAATCTGTTATATAAATTGTAGCCTGATCCTGAGGATACATTTTAGATAGAGAATTCTTATAATGTAGGTTTGGCAGTATTATCGAAGAGACTGCGAATATAGGAAAATATGTGCACTCATAATACTGATATGAAGTTAAATTTCATGAAAGAAAACATTTTGTCAAGAAAGACATTTAAGTCTCAAGCCGTTAATCTGAAAAACGACCTATAAATAGGAAGTATGCACTTAACATTCGCGTCAGCCCTTATCAGCTAAGACATTCATTGAATTTCAATCACTATTTATTTAAAACGTAGACAATAAAATAGAATGCACTTTCCGAATGGATAGTGTAGTAAGCGCATAAGGAACAGAGAAAATGGTTATGATATTGCTGATGATTATCAAATACTCTAACGAAGTTCGAACTTTTTTTGTTCACTGTATTTTCCTCTGGTATTTCATAGAATTGCTGACATATTTGAATTGCTTTTGAATCTACCTTTAAACTGCGGGATGGGAATCGCACTTGTTAATTTTTTCCTCTTATTTCTCGACCATACCGACTAGTTGGCTTACTTCTACTTATTATGCGAGAAATACACTGAAATTCTTAAAACCGTCCTTAGTGCCGAAATTAACAAAAATTCATGAGCCGTAGGCCCCCTACGGAAAATTTAAGCTGGTCTTGAGTGCTTAACGTTGTTATTGGATATTCAAGTTCCTGCCCATGATAAATGAGCGGTATCCTTGGAAGTCATGGAAATATTTTATCCGTTCAGCCATTGACTCTCCCCCTGGAATTACGTGAGTTTCGACTTTTTATCTCGCCGTCAGGTATTGGGTTTTGGGTATTTTTGGAAAGGAGGTAGAGTTGAATCCGAAACCTTCTCGGAGAATTCCAGAGAACTGAAAGAAACGTGAATATCTGAACTGTGACTAACTTATAACTCAAGCCTATCTATAAGACCTGGAGAATGTGCGACAGTTGGATCGAAGCTCTTAAATTATTACCTCACGATCAGAGAGCGGCAGAGGAAAAAATTAATTTAATACAGGTAAACCTTTATAAAGAGTATGAACGTCCAGTGAGTCAGGCCTTTAAAATCCAGTTATTTTCGGAAATTTTCTTATATCTTTCATCAAGATTAATCGAGAAAAAAGATTAAGCAAATGTGTTTCCTTCGCTCGATATAAAAAGCTATCGTGAACCAACGAGCAGAATTTTTTCTGTCCAAGGTTACCGAAATGAAATATTTACGATTCCATAAAAGTATTTCGGTACAAGAGATAAGCAATTAGCTAAATTAAATAATGCAAGAATTTAAATGTTGAATTGGCGATGAAAACTTCGAATCGCAAACAAAGCTCGCCGTCCATTCAGCTTCCTCTTCGCGCCCTCGTCTGTATCAAATACCGATACGGAGGCTTAAGAAAGCTCCAAATAAAGTGTTCAAATAATAAACGCCTCGTTTTACGACAATTTCGGTGTTGGATGAAGTGGTTACTTCCGCGTGATCGTTAAATCGTCTTTCTCCGAGGAGGGGGAGGGAATGTGGGGGAGGGAAGCGGCCTACTGCGATTGTTGAAGCGCCTCTTTGCTGTCAACGGCAGTCGGGATTTAACGGCGCCTCGAACCACGTTTGATGTCCTCTCGGAGGAGCGGTGGGTACATAAAACAAGCGAGGGTCTACGAGCGTCGAATTGAGGTCTATATGGGTGCAAAGTGCTTCGTAAAGATTATTATGGTGTTTCACTCGAACTTGACTACCGGTGATCCATGAGCCAAGACGCAAAAAATGACTCATTTTGACGTCATTTATGCAGCGGTAAAAATCGCCGCGTATTACTGTAATTTTTTTATCATTACTCAAGCTTCAGGTTGGCGGCGAAATGATTACCGAGGAGATTTTCGCCTACTTTACTGAATGGGAAATACAAGTTTGCGGATTACCAAGTGGGGCTATTGAAATTTTCTCCCGGTCGTAATTTACGACGGCAGATCATGTTAGGTCAAATCCGCGGATCTCT
Source organism: Ladona fulva (assembly GCA_000376725.2). NCBI lineage: Eukaryota > Metazoa > Arthropoda > Insecta > Odonata > Libellulidae > Ladona > Ladona fulva. The sequence continues at coordinate 149,166 of KZ308287.1, read as the reverse complement.
TAGGAATCTTCCGAAGCGTTTCCCATGACAAACGCTGTTACTCTCTTATCTTTGCTCTGCAGAGAGTGAGGATCAGGGATGTCGCTTGAATCTCGAAAGCCTTTTTTCAAATATTCCCGAATATTTTGCTATGATTTACGTACAACGTCACAATATACAAAATTCAGTGCAATAAAGAGTCATAAATAATAATTTCAACATAAAAGCATTATGATTATACTTGTTACAATGTGTTTAAAACGGGACAATTTAACATGAAAAGAATATAGTTTAATTGTTTCAGATGAAGAATTTTATGATGCCGAAGCTTCGTATCACTCATCGCTTATACATTATTTAATTGCGAATCCTTCTTTGTGAAGACTACTAAGTTGCTCCATGCGTTCCTTCCGAGATAATTAATTATTTTTAAGCTACTTCCTATATTGATATAATTAATTAAACATCAACTCAGACGAAAATTATCAAGAGTTTAAAGGCCAGCTACGCTTAAGATTAACTTGAGACGTAGCCCGGAAACAAGCCTCCATTTTCTGTCTATGCAATCTGCGCTGCTATGACCAAATACATCAAAACAACAACCAAATATACTCCAGAGTTTCAGTTACTAAGGGCATTTCTCAACTTCCCGTCGCTCCGATAAATAAGGGCTAAAATACATATGAATTCGGTAAAGCTTCTGGAAGGAAGGAAAGGGAATGAGTAGAAATGATTTTTCTTGTCTTTTCCCCTCATCCTCTTCCATCTCACAAAATGTCGGAGGGCGGCATTTTGGGAGTGGATGGAGGGGCGGTGGATGGGGCAGAAGAAGTGGAGAGGCCGACGTGCTTTCAGAGAGGGATTGCCATCAGTTTGGTGGAACTAGAAAGAAATTCGGTTCTCTTCCTTTCCTTAGAGGACATTTTGCCCCATCGCATTCCCGCGCCCATCTCATCCGACTCTCCCATCGTTTCCCACAAAAGCAGCTCTCCTTCCACCCAAGAAAGAGAGATCGTACGAAAAGCATCGGCTATCTTTTTGCAGAGTCTCTTCTTGAGTCTTGGCACGCCTGGAATTGGGATCAGGGAGCAAGAAGGGTAAATATCAGAAAACGGAGGCGGACTGGTGTGAGGGAATCGAAATTCTGAAGGTTTTCTCCGCGCTGTATCTTAATATACGTGTTGTGGGAAAATCTTAACAAGGAATGCTCACGAATTGTATGCTCCTTTGCTTCTCTGTATTCTTACACAAGTCCTTGAGTTGCTTCTTGTACTGAATTGAGATGAAGCCGGATTCGGGGAATGTGTTTGAAGTCGAAAATGTTGAGCTTAGAGATGTACGAATGCTAACCGCCTTTACCAGATGCGTATTTCACCATAACCTAGTTATAAAATTAAGAACAATGGGCTACATTCTATTCAATAATTCGATTAATGAAAGGTCAATGCAAAGAAATAGAAGCTTCTCCACTGTATTTTCGAGGTTTTTACAGCCAGAATTTTTTTTCTTTACCTTTTGGTAATAAACTGATTCATCATCCAAAGGATATATAACATTCTCTACTGTTCTAGATTGGCCCTCCTTACATGTTTGGGAAATAGAGGTAACAATGGAAATATCCCACTTTCAACATTTTTATGCTGTAGGATCTCTAATTCTTATAAGGCAGGTTCTCCAACATAATTGGACGGTTGGCCAGAATGCGGCCCGCTGAAGTTTTTAAATCTACCTGCCAATCTCATCAGTTTCCAAAATGAATTTCTATCTCAAAATCTTGCCTCCTTGGAAAAAGTAAAGGAAGCATACTGAAAGCCTTATTATTAAAAAAAAAATATTTTTGGTTTTAACAAAGCTTAATTTATGCCCAGAAAATATTTCATTCTCTTTGTGTCGATAGTGTTCATGGTATAGTTGGTAATTTTCTCACGCGCGTTTGCTTTTCGGTGAATACAATCTTTGCAAACGGCTATGCGAAAATACAATTAACTTGTAGGAGAGAATGGAAGTCTAGTTCAAGGGGCTAGCATTGGCCCGCGTATTTAATATTTCTAATGTGACTTTACCGCGGAAAAGATAGACCACCCTGAGATAGTTTTGTGTATTGTATCGCCGTAAAATAGTTAAAAAGTCAATATAATCCTATGTTAAATGTTTCATTTTTAAATACATAGGTGAAACTTAAGAAAAACTTCTGATAGACATTTTAAAATCGTGCATTCTTGGATTAAGGCATATTCTATTTCCTATCATGACATGCAGCACAGTTTGGTTTTCCTTCTTTCCTTCCAGCACTGGCCTTTCAAATTTTACGCATTGCTACTGCAATAATGTAGTTCTTACAAAAGATTAAATAACCCAAAAAATCCATTAAGTAAGGAGGGAAAGAACAGCATAGAGTTGCGTTGCTACTAGGAGAGAAAAGAATAAGAGAGAAGGAAGATGGAGGAGTAGCGGAGGGGAATAGCCGTGTTTTTTCCTTGTAAGCCTTCAGTTCCCCTTTCCGAGGTTTAAATCACGGCCGTCTAAATCCGGATCCATTGAGTGTATTTTAAGTCCATTTCGAAAGGAAATCGAAGGGCAAATGGAGGCGTAGATAGCGATGTATAGTCCTTGCTCTTCCTTCGTCGCCGGCCCTTCGATTTCCCGGTTGTGCACCCTAACCCTAGCGATGATCAGCTGCCACGCCCATAACCGCTGCCTGCTCTTCCATTGACGCCTACATGGAGCCAATCAAAGGGAACTATTGACTTGGGATATTCACGCACTCTACCTCGGGGATCGCTCTGTAAAATATTTGCGGCTTTTTGAAATAGACGCCTTTCTTGTGGAACTCCTTTACTCTCTCTGTTGCTCTATATTTCTCTTATATCCAAGTGGTGAAGCAGGAGAACGATGTTTATTACGCCTCCTGAAGAATAAAATATGTGACAATCACGAAGCGATGGAAACGTGGCTATCTTGTCTTACTCTTTTCTACTGGATTGAATATAAAAATACTTCTCCGGTCGACAACTGGACCAAGCTTTGCCCTTGGATAAAAACCCCAGTTGTAACCTTTGTTCGTATTAAAATTCCCACAATTTGCGTCTCTCGCATGCATGGTACGAAATGATACATCCCTTGGGCTAGAAGAAATACATGTTTTGACACAAATACACGAGCAATTTCTTTGTAACCCTATTGCACAAAAGAAGGATTCTATGCAGTATTAGGAGCTCATACCTGAGAAGCGGTCATTTCTCTCGCATACGAGGAATACACTGGTTTTATTTACATCTACTTTGCCCATTTATAAAATAGTATCATATATAAAGGAAGTTTCAATTTATTTTACAAGGATTCAAAAAATTAATGTCACCACGATTGTAAATCAGCACCAATATAGTTCTTTATTTTGTTAACCGAAGATCATGTTTTTAGGCCTCATACTTGTAAAGGAGGTCGGGAAGTAAAACGTTGAATAAAGTTCTACGCTATTAGGGTGAATATTAAAGTAGCTAACATATTTGGCTCTTCAGAATACATCAGGGAACCAGCAAGGTACTCTAGAATGAATTGGCGATAAAGCCTAAATACCTGAATGGGTAAAATAGGTTTTCTTTTATACCTTCCAAATACATTTCTTCCGGTGATTCAGCAGCTACGTTGTGTGATACTGAGTTTATCACATGAAAATTATGGACCCATTTTTGGCAAAAAATGAGGAATGGAAAGAAATTTACTGTAGCCCACCGAAAAATTTACAGCCGTCTCTTGACCAGCCGAGTAAAAAGGTTACCCCCATAAAAGAAACACGATTAATTAAAATGACTGGGTCGGATTATTTATATTACTAGTCAAGGGTTTTCTCCGTCTTAGGCATCAAAACATCGCCATTTAACTTTATTAATATGCATTCCGTCGCGAACGAAAGAAGCATAAGGCCACAAATTATTCCGAAAGAAAGCCAGAATAACAGAGACTCACCCCGTACTTTCCTTTCCCACGCCCTTTTACTACCCCTCGATGCTTCGGATACAACACTCCGTACACATCGCAATACGCACTCCTCCCATATCGATACATACCACGAGGAGCTACTCCACCCTCTTTCGCAACAGACACATTCAATACCCTCGGAATATCCCCAACGAGTTATGGACCCCAAAGAAAGAGCATGTGGCCTTAAGAGGAGAACGGAGAGTAGACGTTGTAAAAAGGCGAGGAAAAAATTCTATGGGGCGGATACGCGTATGTAACAGGAGGGCACGACCAGGTGAGAACAGGAATCACATAGTTTCGTCCCATGAGGACACGGGCGTGACAAAATGGCGCACGCGCATATGTGAAGCAATACGCACCCTCAATCTCACGCTTCGCGGTCGAATCCCTCATTCATCTATCAACGTAGAGGCGAATGGAGAGTAAACAGCGTGAAGGCGATCCGTTTTGGAGCATAATCGGAGGCTGTGTTCTATGGCGGGACCATTAGGGAGCATCTAATTCTCGGTTTTCTTTTTCCAAGTCCCTTGAACACACCCCAAAGATCAGAACGTCTTTTCATCATCGCCATAAGCAAAGCTTTTAAGTCCGAAATGGTGAAGGAGCAAAAAGGATAAGAGGGAGAAAGCAGGGTGCGGAGTGCTCCCTGATATTCAGAGATGAAAATGTGTGATGGCATTTATGCTGTTATCATGGAGGAAAAATACAGAGGAACATCTTCGCACATACCGTTGGATTTTTTATGGTGGTGATTGCTATTTTCCATTCAGGAAACGGAGTCAGACGCTAAGAGGGGAAGCGCTTCGAGGATGTGAATACAAGCATATAAAAACTGCAAGAAAAACAAATGGACTTTAAAATGCGGATGAAAATACTAAACATAAAAATGTGTGTAGAGAAGGGGAGGTTAGGACAATTGCATTATAGATTAATCTAAATATGGCTAGAGTTTTAGTCAAAAGAGGGCGGCAAAGTTTCTCTCGAAGATGTATTTCAAGAGATTGATGTAATAGAGATAGCTTTCTTCCATACAACTTAATTTTGCTCTAAAATTTGCTGAAGGTTACTAGAGCAAATAATGCAGTAAAACAGCATAAATTCTTAATTACAGCCAGCTATGTAACGAAACATCAAAATAATTTTCATATAGGTAAGCTCGTTTTTTTTATCTTTTCACGATAGCTTAAATACTTACAGAAAAATATCTAATTTCGTCAAGAAAATTACTCAATGGAGATGATTGCAGATAAAACTCTTCCATTACATCTATTGGGGTCTGTTTAAAAGAAAAAGATCGGCATCTTGAATTTTAGTAGTTTCGTATAATCCTCCAAATAGAGCTGTCTATTACATTTACATGGAAACCAATAACTGCTTTTTCTGTTTGAATGCAACCCGTCATGTCATATCAAGTTATTCTGTCTCATACAGAGTCAATCAAATATCGAGTCAAAATGCTACTAACGGGAAAAATACTCGTGGCGCACACACAATATGAGTAGCCTTCCTCAAACCACTCAGAGTGACCAAATGAATGACATTTCTCAGCAATGTTCATGCGTAATTAACTTTCACACTATCACAGCCATGAACAAGACTAATGTGAGACAAAAGTAAATGAAAGATACACTTCTCCTGCTTTGTAGCGAAAGGGCAATAAAAAAATTCCATTCATAAAGAGAGAGTAGTAGGAGCTAAACTAGAACCTAGAAATTACCTACTTGGCAGGCCATTAAAATATCGTCCTCGGAACGTCATGGTTTACAAGAAGTTTTTTGTGGTGAGATACAAACCGTTCCATCTCTATGTTACTGTTGAATTATTTTCAACATCGACAAAAGCAATATATAACATTTTCATGGCATATAACTATCTCATATTATCCCTTGAATTTGAATACAGTCCTTCGGATACCCTTGAGGATTTCGGCTTCGATAAAAGCGGTTCTGGATTCAATCCCCGAAGTTCAATCGCGAAATGTCCTTGGCTGGCGAAGTTTTTCGAAAATAATTACTACAACTACTATTTGAATAAATATTACTTTATCCTTTCCCCGAATTATCCGAGGGGAACGAGAGAAAAACACGCATAGCAACAGAACAGCGACGTTAGTTCGTACCCTTCAGAGCTCATTATAGAATAACGCCGAAAAGACGGTGAATGGGCACGCATTACCCCAGTACGTGTCGCATTACATTCCGAGAGCATTGGGAACATTAGGACATATCGAAGTGGAGCCCGAACGCATTGAGGGAGTAAGTGGACGAGGAGGATCCGAAAAGAGGAGAAACGAGGGCGGAGATGTAATTGATGTACCAAGAGGGATAAGATCGTGTCTGGAATGCGTTGCACGCACCTTCCCAGAACTTCGCTGCACCCCTAATTTAACGCTGGACCCCGCCCACGTACATCCCTCAACACCACCTCTGGGATCACCTCCACACCGCGGGAAAGGGAGTGGTCGTGAACTAAAAATTAAGCAGATAAAAGATGGGAAGAACAAGTTGGGGCAATTTGGATGGACGTGGGGAAAGAGGGTTCTTAATGGAGCCGAGAGGTAATGCGCACGGAAGGGAAACGGGGAAAAAAGATAGCGCGTGGGAGAGAGTAAAAATGGGAAAGAAGATGTAAGGGAGGAAACTCTTACGAACGAGTTGATATCCCGCTATAGCTCCCTTTGGACCTCTCCGGGGAAGACATGGACCATGGACAATTTTTCAGGCGTAAAAAACTGGCTCTAACTTCTCATTTAAGGCTGGCGAATCTTAAAACGTTGGAACTAATTAAGTTTTTCTCCCTTCTCACTGGAAGTGGTGGGTCTGGAGGTTGCTCGTACCCGGCAGTACCTCTCTCCTGAGGAATGCTGAGCAAAAGGAGATTAGAGTCGAAGAAGAACGTATCCAGCTTCTTAAATGGAAGGCCATCTCGCCCTGTTGGTGTGTACGAGTTTCGTTTAATAATTCATGTACATCTTATGAAAGGGTATCCCTGTATTAAAATGCCCCGAATTGGGGTGTAGTATCATTTTTGCGCAGATAGGATGCAGGCAAAGAGCATAACTGCTCAAGAAAGGCCCTATAAGGCATGATGTAGTAGCTAATGAGCATTCTGAAACTTTTATTGCCCTGTTCTAAGTTATAACTCAAAGCAAGGCCAAATAAATATGCTATTTTTAATAAATAACATTCTTTTTTTCGAATACCAGTAAATAAAACGCAAACATGTTTCAAAATTTTTTAACCTATACAAGTAATATATCAGGTTAAAAAAGAAAGAAAAATAAAATGGTATATAGAAGAATTTTAATCCTGTCAAAGTAAATGTTTCCGGAATGCGTTAATGATCTAAGAGCAGTGAAATCAAATTATGTTTTTTCGGCTGTGGGTAAAACTTTTAGGAATTAAGACTGTTATCCGTTGATGTATCAAGATGATGTCACATGTAACTAAAATAAATGAAGATATAAGGATTGTCTTTGAAATATGATAAAAATTAAAACATCTTTCAGAAGTACAAAAAGTAATATTGAAAGAATAAAGAAGAGAGAAGATCTAAATTTTGAGTATTTTCCACTCTTTGCCACCAGGAGGATTACAGTATCGCATCGGCCAAGGATAGTGAGTTTTATCGTTTTTAAAAATAATTAATTCAACCAATTTACGGCAAGTTCTATTAGAAAATATAATGTACTAGATACTTCAAGAATATAAGGGGTAATAAAACCGATGCAACTGCTAAGACCGTAATAGAGATCATATAATATGAATGTAACATATTATACGAATATTTACCACCATATTTTATCATTATTTTACTTGCATCAGGGACACATTTCTACTAACATGAAAAAATAATAAATATATGTGTATGTATTGAATATAGTCTTCCTAAATATAGTAATCTACAAACCAAGTTTTAACATCGAACATTTACCTTTATTTGTTTGTTGTAATTGCTCATTCCAGCATACGATTCCCATTACGTAATCGTCTTCGCTTTGTTATAGTTTCTTTTTTTCTTTCAGTGCACTTTCCATTACTCAGCGCTGAGTAGACAAACCTCAAGCGAGGTAGCTAGAATAGAATTTTCCGATCGAAAGGGTAATCCGATCAGCTCCTTGCCCGTCTTTAGAAGATAAAATAACGTTTGATCTGCGACAGCGGGCATATCTCATCGCGGGTGATTTGAATCACGCCATTCACATATCTGAAGTTTCCTTCCCTTTTGAATCATCGTCCGACACGCAGAGTGAAAGAGGCAGTAAAAGTGGTCGCATCTTTCTCAACCCTTCCATACACTCAACGAAAGATCGCACACGAAGAGCGAGGGGAGAGAATTGCATTCGCAACGATAGCTTTTAGTTTGTACACTCATTGTCCATATATGTAGTTGAAAGAACACTAAGTAGTACTTAGGGTATAGAGCTCAAGAAAGATGCAATGCTTGATTTGAACGAGACCATTGGGACCAATATTGCATAGCGACCAATATTACCTTTCATGCAAAACTAAGGCCAAATGAAGAAGTTGATTTTTAAATCGATAGCATTTTATTTTTCAAATTACAAAGAAGTAAACGATAGCATATATTTCAAATATTTATCCATAAACGTAAATGGCATGGCAAAACCCGTACGGTAGCTGGTATGGATATAAAAACCAATCGAGAGAAAGAAAATGAAATTTGAGATTTACCATGGCATTATATTCTTAAACGGAAAATGTTCGTTTTGCCATCAGTATGAATTTGTTTGGCACGTTTAAATACACTCTAAGTTGTTTTCAACTAATAAATCAATCTCTGAATTCCTTAGGAATAAAAAAATGAGAATATTTTAATCAAAATAACTACCAGAAAGGAAACGCTTGCTTGTCAACTTTCTTATGAAACCATCTTTATTTAACTTTTAAAGTGTCATTTTGTCGTGATCAACTCAGCAGGTTTACATTGACCGAAGAAACAATTATACCTATATTTAGGTTTCAATCCAAACCCCTCGTCATATCCTAGGTAAATTTCTATCAATACAAAGCCGTTAAGGGAGAGAGGCAATAGCTCCCCCTTCTTGGATACCCTGATGATCATCAAGTTTACTAATTTATCTTTAATTTTCCATTCTGGCGAATACTCTCCACAAATGTATTTTCCTTGATCTGAAACCGCATTCTGTATTATTCCATCTTCCACGGAAAGAAAATTTCCCAAGATAAACCTCTCGCTAATGTTATTACCGGGCCATGCAATCAGAAAATTCGTCCAATCCAACTTCATACAGTCTCTGACTAGGGAGGGCAACTCCCCCCCCCCCGTTACTACTCGACGCCTTAGACGTAGGAAATAACAACCCTGAAGGAGCGTACACTCTGAAACTCATCCACTTCCTCCGCATCTGGAGTTATGACTTCACTCGCGAGGAAGAATTGCCTGGAGAGCGAGGCTGCACAGTTCCAGTATATCCAAGTGGCGCAGGTGCGGATAGCGGCGGAATAAGGCGAGGGTGTAGGGGAGAAATTAAAAAGGGGCGAGAGAATGAAATCTCTGTGGGGAGGGACTCCGTAGACATTAGGGGCAATCGAAGAGGGAAATAGAGGCGGGAAAGTTTCCAAATTACAGACATGTCCTTATCAGGAAAGGAGTCTTCAACCACCTAAGGAGGCCCAAATCCCAATTTATTTGCCGGGAGTTTGGTAAATTGGGTTGTGCGTTGTTCTCACGCTGCAGCAACAAGAAAGTAATACTTAATTTCACCAATGTGCGCTTTAACAAATACTTATCTGCGTTTTCTTAGAAATATTTAGATGCCCGTTGACTATTTCCAAAATACGATTATAGAAATTGGATGTGATAACAAGTAATAGCCAGGCAGGGTTAAAAGAAAACAAAATATGCTAGGGTATTAGAAAGTAAAATGACTGCTCTCTCATGGCTAAAAGGAAAAGTTAACACAAGTTAATCTATCTAAGTTACCGTTATGCTTAATTATCTTCTATGTAACCATATTAATCCATAAACCGAGGCTGCATAATATTGAATTTATTATCTTGGTTACTTTCTCCACAAGGTAATAACAAGACTCTGGAGAAATTATTCACTCGAAATCCGTCTCGTTACACCTCATGAATTCCTTTAAATTCATTCATTCGGAAACGGAAATTCCGACGTAATCTTTATCAAGCAAGGCAGCGTACTCATTAAGGCTACGTGATCCGTCTATACATTCAAAATACCCATTGCGGCGTAACCTGTCTTACCACGCGGTTCTTCGCGCAGAACCCTAATTTGTTTGTTTTTTGAGGTTCAGGAAAGAAGGGCATGGTTCTTTGAGGAATTCGTTTGGACCACGTGCGTTTGGGGAGAAGGTTTCAAGGGGGGAGGAGCAAAGAAAGAGAAGGCGAGAAAAGGGCATTGTGGGAAGATAGGAATTCATTCCAAGACAATGGAGTTAAGTAACGCTTTGAGGGACAGAAATAACAGGGAAGAGATGACAGGAGTGAGAAGTGAGGGGTGTGGGATCGGAGCAATTAAGAGGGGACGAGCAGTGGCTCCGAGTCGTGCAGTGCAATGCATCTGCTGAAGCGGTGGTCGTTGCTTCCAAGTTTATGCAGCACGATCGCGGTTGAGGCAGACGTGTACTGGCGAGATAAAGAACAAGGGCGCCCTGGAATTTCAGAGTTCTCCTTCGTTATTTTCCACCTTTACCACTATAAATTCAACTTGGTTAGCGACACCTCCAAATTCCAGAATTCCATCAGCGGAAAGTTAAAATATAGAGATAACCCCTCATTTTGCTGTATCAGTTGCTAGAGATTGCACGCGGAACGGTAGTCACTCATATTTTATTCATATTCTCAATTTGAATTATTCAAATAGGCAATTATTTCAGGAATTCGATAAAAATTAAATTAAATGTTCTAATAACGATGCCATAAACTTTAAGCACACATAAGGCTCAGTTATGGATTAATACACACGGTCTTTAGCAATTCAATGCCCTTGTAAAACCGGCTAATGCACTATTATAATTAGTCGATGGAGATTTTATCCATTTTGATTACACCATATTAATTGAGTACGATTGAAGAGTTATTTAGATGCCTTTGGCTAATATCTCAGTAGCCGAATCTTCATAAAAGCATATAATATTCTCTAAAGTGGAAAATTTTATTATACCACTAAAGAGGTGATAATTATGGTAAATTATTTGCACCTTCTCAGTTTCTTATGAAACATTACATATTTTAGGGCTAAGAATTTTGTAGATATATTTATATTGCTTCAGTAACCAAATTGTGGGCATTTCTTTAAACCCGTTTATATAACAATATTAATCTTAGCCATAAATATGGTGACAATTGGAAGAATAACCTAAAGTAGAAAAAAAACTATAATCGATTGCAGCTGTAAAGCAACGAATCCATGCTCTTCAAAAGAAAACAGAGGTAAAGCCGTAATCAAGCCTCTACAGAAAGTTTAGACAAATCCTTCTCCGAAATTCTATGCATTCTCCCAAAAAACTGAATGTTTTTAAAGCAAAATCTAGGCAATTCAAAAGATCTCTTGATTTACGTTTACTGTGCCAAAACGGAGTAGGTAAGGTTTTCTAACTCATAAGGTGGCAAGTAATCCGTCAATCCCAACCAACGGAAATATGCCAGGACAAGAGATACGTGAACTGAAATTCAAAGATTGCTCTCCGAATCGCCAACTTCTCAAAAATCCCATTTTACTATTGCGCGACGCATTTTTCAAATTCCCAGACGACAGTCTACTGCCCCGATTACACCCTCGGAGAACTCGGACTAAACGGCATTTCCTAATCTCCTCGCGAGCGAATCATTCGAGCAATAACGCCGCAAGCGAGCGTCGAGTAAACTAGATAAAACTCATTGCGCCGAGTAAATCAGCGGAAGATGTAATAGCTCGGATCTTTTTCCGGTTGATATGATCGCGATCAGCGAGTCATGACTACGATAAACTGACGCGCTGGTACTTTCTCTCCCACGCGCAGTGAATAAGGAATGGGCACCCTGAGAAAAAAAGAGAAAGAGGACGAGGGAAGAGAAGAGGAATAAACTCAGTTGAGATGAAGAGCGTCGCGCACCGCTGAGCACATGCTCGATTGAGTCGGGAGGGACATCGGAGTGTTACCGAGAGAAAGAGGGGAGATAAGGGCAGGCGTTTTGGGTAAGTGCGAGGCATTAGGAGCCTCGACTGACCTATTCTAAGGATGCAATCCACGGAGCGCGATGGCCTTGGTCCACGCTAACCAAGAATGCAGAAAGAGGAAAGGCACGGATATAGCGCCGTTGTGGCGGCGATCGTGGAGGTAGGATATTTCGGAGGGTACTCGCTCCTCCCCTAAGTCCGTTGCACCTCCCAGGGAGTCCGCCTCTGCACCTCCCCCCACACCGCCGCCACTGCCTGTGACTTCGACTTCCTTCCTGCTTTTGACCCCACCTTCCGAAACGACTCCCTCTCTCCCCCATGCTTCCCCTGGTTGTGGTCGATACCGCGTACTTCTCGACTCGTTCGCTCTGGGATTGGATTCCTCCCCAGCATTTTTATTCGTGGATCATCGTGGATTGAAATGAGAGCGTTGGAACTCATTTATCTCACGTGCGACGGATAAAGGGAAGCGGTGGGAGCGAGAAGAAAATATTGATTGTTTTTCTAAATTCCGACGATTTTCTCGGCTGCCACCGAAAGAATGGGAGGCAAAAACCACAAAATGGCCGTCGACGCTATCTCCTGGTGCCTGTTGGTTCTTAACGGCGGCAAGTAAGATTCTTTTACGGCCTTGTAACGACTGCGGCTCGTGATTAAAGTCGATAAGTTGTAAAGGCTTCCGTTTCACGTTTTGGTTCTTCACCAAATCTCAGATATTTCCCTGGGCCGCTTTTCCCGTTCACTACTGATCTCAAACGTATCTACTGTTCTTTAAGTCGTCCACTGATGCTTTCAAATTACAGGAATTAAAGATGTGGTACAACCGCAAATCTCGGAATGTCGTACTACAGAGGACTAATTTTGTTTATAAATTTTAACAAAAACAGAAAATCATTATTTAAGATTCTTTAATAACGGATTTTAATTGGAGTTTTATTCATCCTTTCTAACTTAATTCAAATATATAACCCAAATGTCTTCAGCTATTAACCTAACTAAATACATCTTAAGTATGTTGAACACTAAGTAGGTATGGTAAGGTAAGGCAGCAGAGAGATCTCGATGATGTGTATGACATGAATGAAGATACGTAGAACGTATTCTTTGCTACGTTGAGCCTTCCTCACCTTTATACCGGCACATACTGATTACATAGACTCTCACGTGTTATTTATGGTCGTGGCTTTTAACGTTCAACATACTTAAAATGTATTTCCTTAGGTTAATACCTAAAGATTCAGTGTGTCCCATCAGTATATCCTTTAATTATCATTATGTTGTAACAAATGATTTTATCAGTTAATAATTAGTGATGGAGCAAAAATTAAGGCTAAATATTTTTTCACACTAAAACCTCAGGTTTCGGGATACTTATCATTATCAGAAATTTCTGTTGTTCCTGTCTTCGTTTCCAAATGGTTGATTTACATAAAAATTTTGATTGACACAAATTTGGTGGGCAGTCTTTGAATGACTATGGAGACTAACCTTTATTCTCCAATTTGAGATAAAATTATATTAAATTTTCATTTTATGATTGATTTTTTCATAAGTAAAGAGAATATTTTATGGAAATCCTATTCTCTACTGTGGTATGATTTGACTAAGGTATGATTCGACTAATATTACGAGTATGTATCTAACGTTTGCTTCAAAAAGACACATGACAATTATAATGAGATACCTTTGATGAGAATATTGCTGCCACAAAACTAAACAACAACAATGCGAATTTCAGATACATAAGCAGGAACCTTTACTACGGATGTAAAAACTATATAATTGCGTATATATGTTAATACGATGGGAAATATCAGACTATAAGTTTAATACACAACTATTGGTATGTAAAAGTCTAATTGCATTATTTCGGAGCATCATTGAAAAATGCTTCTTCGGTATGAGGATTCAAGGCTAGGTATTCTAATATAAAATTCATCATTTAAATAAGTTACTTCATAACTTTATCACAAAAGCTATAAAACCTTTCACGAACACAGTTATTTCTCGCGGGTGTATACTTTGAGAAATATTAAATATTTTCTTTCGCATCCCGAGGGATAAAAACTACGGAATCCTTCCTCTTCGTATTACAATCCCTTCCTGTAAAAACAAACGCCAAAACAAACATTTTCCCTATCCAATTGTTATCTTTCCATCCACCTCACGAAAATAGCACCCACGCGTTTTTAAAACAAATTTCCTCAAGGGATATAACATGCTTTCGATGAAACAGATGCTTCCAGAAATCTTGTTTTTGTTTTCGGAGAGAAATCTTTGGGTCCTAACGGGTAGGTACACCTTTCGCCCCGGGAAAAATACTGCAATCATTCTCCGAACAAAATTGGAGAGGATTACGGTGAGACGAGAGGCTAAGATAGCAAAGGAAAGGAAAGAAAAGATGGTGGAGTAATGGAGATGGAGGGTTGGGGAACGTAGGAAAGACGAACGGGGAAAAGAAGGGTGGAGATAGTCTGAGAGAAAAGATGCCGGGGATTATTCGAAATAAATGGCTTAAGGGGAAGGGGTTTGACGGGATACCATGATACGAGGTTGTATCGAAAAAAAGAGAGAAAATCCATCGCTGAGGGAAGGGGAAAGACGTGAGGATAGAAAGAGAAGACATGGGAAGGAAGGAATATAGAAAGGGAGATGTGAAATGACAGCCTCCGGGGAAGGAATACAAATGCTTGGAAGGAGAGAGGAAGATATGAGGAAAACTCGAGGCCTTACATAATCCCCCATCTGTTCCTACGCTCCTTCCATCTTTTCCCTTTCAAAATGCGGCGGAGAGCCGAAAATATTGACATTTTTTTCTTTTTTCCTCCACCATCAGGTTTGCATGAAAGCAGAAAATATAAAGAAGTATGAGTGGGCGGGGACTCGCATACGGTAGCATGGAAAATACCCGAGGGAAAGCTCCGCATAAAATATGATCGCGGAGGAACTTTCTTCGACGAGGAAGAGATAGGAGTGGTAAGATATTTTCTCAAAATCTTTATCCTAGACTGGGTGTAATGAGGATCGCACTTGGCCCTTCTCTCGAAGGGAACTATGGCAAAGTATTTACTAAAGCATTTTCCATCGGGTTTTGATTAAGGGTCAAGTCCACGCACTAGCACTGAAATCCTCATTTGCCTAAATATTAAAAGGAATAAATGTATTCCTCGGAAGTGGAATATCTAAAAGGCATCCGGATTTAAAGTTACGATTCTTTGTATACATTCAACAGTTTCATAACGTGGAGTGACTTTTTTTAGTCTCGTGTGTCGTATGTGAAGTAGTGATTTCAAATATCGTTTTCGAGTTACTCTCGCTTATATAAAATAAGATGAATTTTGGGTATTTATAATTAAAATAGAAACGACTCCCTCTCTCCCCCATGCTTCCCCTGGTTGTGGTCGATACCGCGTACTTCTCGACTCGTTCGCTCTGGGATTGGATTCCTCCCCAGCATTTTTATTCGTGGATCATCGTGGATTGAAATGAGAGCGTTGGAACTCATTTATCTCACGTGCGACGGATAAAGGGAAGCGGTGGGAGCGAGAAGAAAATATTGATTGTTTTTCTAAATTCCGACGATTTTCTCGGCTGCCACCGAAAGAATGGGAGGCAAAAACCACAAAATGGCCGTCGACGCTATCTCCTGGTGCCTGTTGGTTCTTAACGGCGGCAAGTAAGATTCTTTTACGGCCTTGTAACGACTGCGGCTCGTGATTAAAGTCGATAAGTTGTAAAGGCTTCCGTTTCACGTTTTGGTTCTTCACCAAATCTCAGATATTTCCCTGGGCCGCTTTTCCCGTTCACTACTGATCTCAAACGTATCTACTATTCTTTAAGTCGTCCACTGATGCTTTCAAATTACAGGAATTAAAGATGTGGTACAACCGCAAATCTCGGAATGTCGNCAAATAAAATACCAGAAATGTTTAAGGAGTATTAAATTATCAAGAATATATGGCGAACGGTACTTACAATTAGAAATAATGCATTAGAAGTTAAAAAGAAAATCATCGTAAACCATAGAAATAATTTATTAATCAAGATGAAGGATAGAATCATGCGGTATGCCAGACATCTCATATGTATCGGAGTAGACATCTGAATGGAATTCTTCCGGCTATTATTTACACGAGATTTTTCTAATTTATTCATCAAAAGAGAACACAACTTAGAGGGAACACAATCTCAGACGACAAACTTTATTCCGCTCCCTCGAGAGATCGCGATGAGCTCCTCGGAAATGAATGGCTTTTCCGAGATTTACCTCGATTAATTTAAAAATATATATCGGCTCTCCAATTTAAAATTCAACACGGTCTTAAAGAGTGGGCTTAACGGCTTCCCTTGTGTAGCACATCTTCGGATGGAATCGCTCTCTCCGGAGACGTTTAATATTCCCCCGTCTCTCGTCTCTCGAGATGTGGACATGTCACTCGCGGCCATACCTCGGAGTTTGTATGCAGCTCCCGCCGAGGAGGCCGTTGTACATACCCATGTCTCGGCGAGATGGGGAATATTAGAGGGATTAAATACGATCGCTAAGACACCCGAGGCGAAGGAGGCTCGTAAAATTTTTTTGAGTCGAGGCGAAATCACGGCGATGTACCACGGAGAAAAAACAATGGCGGTCGGGGCAGTCCCCGCTGGGGGGGAAGAGTTTGAGGAACAATTTGTGTGCGGATCGAGGGTTCGGTAAAACAGAGCTATAATTATGGAAAAGGGATTGGGTCTACTAAGGAAAAGAAAAGGTGTGGGAAGTGGATGAAAAAAGCAGAAGAAATCTCACGGATATAAAGTTAACCTCTCAGAAAATCCAAGAACAGGATATATACTTATATATCCTGTTCTTATATATACTAGGTTCAGGTCGAGGATGGTTTTACTCAAATTAAGCTTTATAATTTCCGATCAACCTAATACTCTGAGATGCGTAAAACTTTTATTAAATTTTAAGTAAAGGTCATCAGAATAGTTTCCCAAAATACTTTGGCCGCTGTTTCGATGTAGAAGTATTTTACATTTAAATAAAACATAAAATTTTCAATTTTATCGAACCGCAAAAGAAAATATTATGCTGTTGCTAAGAACTTTTCACACTCGTCAGCTGACAAAAAGCGCAGTTTTTATTAGCTAAAATCGTTCTCAATGAACATTTGAAAAGTAATACGTATAATAAAAAGCATTTATACGAATAATAAAACTCTCGATGAGTTCCTTAAAAAACTCAAAATATCAACTGTTGTTGACCAATGGGGAGAATATTTATTTGCCATATGAGACATGATTCTGTTCGTCAAATGTGAGTGATTAAGTCACTCCTCAAATTCAAGTATAGTAAAGTCCGTTGTGTTCTGCTCTAAGTAAATTATGATAACTAATTCCTTGACATGTTTACAGATAAGGCGACACCGCAGAAATGTAAAAAACTCGCCATAGTTCACACTTCTTAGAGATAACGGAGCTATATTGCTCGCGACAGATTCAAAGACAATCCTTAGTTTTTTCGACGAAATTTGTTCTAGACAGTTCGATATTTCTAAGAAAGTTAAGTTTCCAAAATTCTTCTTAGTGTCCCGCAATAAATCCTCTTATTAGATTCTCTGGTCCCTAAGCCGACTATATATTCTACAATCCGCGAAATCCTTCGTATATTCAGCCTTGAGCTAGGAGAGATGTAATCGGGACGATGTGAGCTGCGTCTCAAATCTAACAAGGTCTGGGTTAGAAGGCAGTAAAATCTCCTTATCTCTTTTGCCTGAAACACCGATTTTATCACTAAGCGCTTCTTCTGTACTATATATTTAGAGGACAAAATTTTGAATGTTTGTGACTTAATAAGCTACGAACAGAAATTGCTCTATACGAGAGCCAAATAAGAGAAAAGTGTCAAAATGATGGCCTTTTTGTCACTACTGCTCTTCTACTTCACCATTCCTGCTTAATCACGCGCATTGTTCTAATACTAACTAACGGTTCCGGTGGTGCAGTGGTAGCGTATCCGATTTCAAACTTTAAGGTCCAGGGTTCTAATCCAAATATCTCCAAATTAATCCAACTTTCCAAATCCAATTTTTTTAATAAAGGAACGGGAACATTAAAAATAAAGGAACGGGAACAGAAAAACGCTGTAGTGAAATACTCATTTATTAACAGGGGTATAAGGGAATGGAATGCTTTACCTGGAGAACTTCTCATCCCAATGCCTAAAAACATTAAAATCTTCAAAGCAAAAATTAAAAACTGCTAAATTCTATGTAGTTCTTATATTCCATGTTGATTATGTAATGTATTTTAACTCAAGTCTCTTGAACTCGACTATGTATAACTTATATGTATATATGTGTATAGACATTGCAAAATATGGTATGTGGGAAAATTGTTTTCAACTTTATGTATATCTGTTTATTCAGATTCGTTGTATGTATGTATTAATTGGTTTTATAGAATGTGTACTGTCTACGGGAGGTTTTTGGAGGGGTTTTCCTCCCGTCTTTGGGCGAATGCCGGACAGTACATTGTTTTTGCACCCCCTCAACCGTTGCCACCGGGTCCCACGACCTAATCGCGACGGGTAATTCTTAAATAAATAAATAAATAAAATTACAGAATGTAGTATGCATTGGAATAATATCATCAAAGATTATTCAAACAATAATATGAAGTTAAATGGGTCTAGGAATAATAACTTCCGACACTTGTTTTATAAACGGCCAGAAATGGATGCTCCACTTGGTAGTAGTAGTAATTTTAAAAGTGCTTCGACAGCTAATGTCATCTCGCACGTGATTTCCTCCGGGAATCGAACCCGGACCCGCTTTCACCGAAGTTGAACGCTTTACCCACATGGCTAGCCGGAGACCCGGATGCTCCACTTGCTAGGTTGAATAGTCAAAGAGGCTAAGACAATTTTTTGTGAATATTAGCTAAAAATTGCCGCTTTAGAACACCTATTACTTTAAACTGGAAAGTATAACAATATACATTCTTCCCCGAAGTTTAATTAGGCTAATTTTTTTCGTGGCCGTGATTTTCAGGCTCGCTCTTGAACGCTACGCTAGTTCACTTAACATAAACTATGAGAGAGGAAACACCTATTCCATTTACTTCCTCACGTTTCTTGAGGTGTCCAACTAGATCCCTCCCCCACCCCCTCCTCCCTCATCCTACTTTGAAAGGAACCGCTCAGGGGGCAGCATCTGCTTCGCGACAGGTAGCCGTGGAAAGAATTTACAACCGAGCCACTCTGGAACAAGAGGAGTGGGACGAAAAGGGTTTAACGAGTCTGGATGCAAGGAGAAGAAAAAGAATTGCTCCGAGAGGTGGAATAAAACCCTATGGGCGTAGCGAAAGCGTAGCTTGGGAAGGATGGGGAGACATACCGCGACAAATCAGCGATTTTAAAAATTAGGAACATGAGCGGATGAAAACAGCGCGGAGGGAGTAAATAACGCTCATAAGAGGGCAATTACGGTGGGGTGGTTTCGAAGGGGAAATTTGCGTCCCTGAACATCGGTGTCAGCAAATATTTTCCTCCTTAGCTGACGTGGTTAGTGCATGTTCCTCGGTTCATATATTTCCGTGTTTATTGGGGACAAATATTCCGTGTTATAATCTACAGCCTAGACAACCGGACTCAAGTGTGTATCGGCCCTCCGCACCACAGGAATTTCCTCGTCGGCAATAATTTCATATTTAAATATACTGACCTCTACAGAAACAGCATTGCCTCACCGATTTGGTATGCCTTTTATTCAACAATAACCTTGGCCTCAGTTGTCCGGAATGCAATTTTCCGGCCCACAACTGGTCGTCGGAAAGTAACACGCTGGGTGACACACTACTTCCGTACTCTCGTGCGGAAAGTGTCCGAATCTTTGGTGAACTTTACGTCTTTACTTAGCGGGTCCTCATCAATCGTATCCGTGTAAATATCTTGATTTTATATCAGATTCTTATCGAAACCTACGTATAACCACAGGAGTGCGAGATTAAAATATCGTTTTGATGAAACAATTCATCGATTAAAGCTCCATGAACCATTAGAGAACTTCAGAACTAATATTCCGTGAAGCCATCGCTTAATTGTTTGCATTTAGGTTAATTTGGGATTAGGAATTCTGCAAAATGTCGAAGATTTCAAGACAGAAAACAGTAATATTTTTTTTAATAAATAACTTCCAACAATTACCCCTTTCGGCAATGCAAGTTTTCTTTCGTTTTGATTCCCTCCTTTTTCCACATTTCGCATTTTTATTTTAGATTTGCATTCAACTTTAAACACACCAATACCTTGAGTACATTTCGCCCTAATGATCTCTATAAATTTCAAATAAATATTCATCATATAATAAAATATAAATCTTATATTTTACTTAAGATATATATTTCATGAATTCCTGAATGAATTCCTTCCTTTCATGATATCCTCTCCGACCTAGCGTCGAAGCACTTCGAGCGTGCTAGCTTTCCAACGCCAAGGTTCGAGTTCCCGATTAACAGAAATTTAACGGTTAGGGAATGGATTCCTATGTTAGTCCTTTACTGGGTACCTCAATATAATTGTCCAATGTCTAAATTTCTGCGGGCGCTTTAAGAAATAAATATAATAAAAAATACCAACACGTGGTTCATTGAGATATTTTCCAAAATATTTTCTCACAATCTGAGGAGTTATTTACCCACTGGTACCCTCTATTCCCTCTATATCTATAATGGAAAGACGGATGTATGTTAAGTGCTTTATATGGCACAACACCACACGCTGTAATCTCGTGATATTAAATGCTTTGGAGTACATTATACGAAGATGGCAATGAGTAAATTTTGATCTAATCATACGTTATTCCCAAACGATGACCAGTCTTCTATAAATTTCTTTACGTATAGCAATCAAAAGTATCCACAAATGGTAAAACCAATATTGCTGCGTCACCACATGCTTTATCTTTGGAGTTACTTAAAACTTCCTTCTCAAAAACCTCTAATTGTACCAAAAATTATCCTGTGGTAACGTGTAAAAGTGTTTCTTATTCTTTTCATCTCTAATTGTACCATATTTAATTAAGATTTTAATCAATAACTTTGAATTTTTCGTAAAAAGGAGAAATATTTATTATTAAGGTCACTATAAATTGACTTCGAAATATTTGTTCTAGATGCAGTTTTTACCTATATAATATTTTGTATTTTATTAAATACTTCTTGAGTAGCATTTTTAATTTTTCTCGCTTTATTACACATTTCCCTATTCGTTAGTATCATATATTGATCCTCGATATCCCGCAGTGTGGTCTTAAGTCTACTTTATACATGTTTGAAATTTCTTGCGAGTCGCAGCTAAACATCAGATAATAGTTTCATGTTTTTCATCAAGAAATTTAATTAAAAGCAGGCCGAGATTTCCCTTCTCTTAGTCACAAGGAACTTTGGTTATTCAGCCCGAAGTCATCCCGCATCAGCGGTGCCTTCGTTTACTCAGACCAAATAGTTCCTATACCCTATGATAATAATTACCTCAGCTCAAGAGTCGAATAGCGAGTTTAAGGAATGTGGCGAAGATTGACGGCTGAAGAGCGGGAGCAACGCCTGGGTGCTGATAGGGTCTTCCAGAGATGGAGAGTAGGATGTGGGAGAGAGGATGTGATAGGGAGAAGGCTTTAAGGGCCAATATGTTGATGGAGGCTTCCTCCGGCGAAACGAGATAGATGTGGCGAGAACGAGAGAGGGATAGAGTATCTTGTAAGTTAGAAACTCGTACGTAGGAGTCGGCCGTTCAGGTAAAGCCTCTTGGAAAATGCTGATATCAAGAAAAGTAGAGGAGGAAATATTCCCCCCTGGGAAACTCGAGAGTAAAGTGGTTTCCCGAGGTGTTGTATCAGATCCAAGGCGGAGAGGAAAAACGAATTCCTCCTACGCTTTAAAATAAAAACAACGTCGGGTGCAATAAGTTAACAACTTTATACGTACTATACATGGATCGATCTACTCCAAGGAGATAATTTCCAAGGTTCGACTAATTTTCTATCCGCAATAAATTGCGTAGAATGTTCTCTTCGAATAGAGCCTTTCACGTTCTCTTTAATCGCCGATATAAGTGGAGGATTTTCCATTGATCCGATAGAATAGAAGTTATTTTCTATTCCTTACTTAATATATTGGATCACAGAAACCTTGATTTGATCAGTCAGCTACATTTCCCATTCTACAAAATTATGTTTCGAATCAATTGATACAAAATTACGCACATTGTACATTTATATGTATGTATACGTTATCGGAAACAGTTTAATTTAAACCGTACATTTCTAAACACATTTATGCGAACGATATTTTCATTAAATTTATACCGCTCGGTGACTTTGTATGAACTCACTTCAAGCGTTGCTCGCAATAAAGCTTATCTGAAGAAATCTAATGAAGTTTGTCATGAAGGCGAATTTCCTAGTTAAAAAGTTTTTCCTGTTGGCAGAAGAAATTTCAATGTAGATAAACAGTATTATAGGTCACGTAAAAATGCATGGAATAAACTGAATTAGTTGAAAAGGGATTGATTTACGAAGATCCTGCATCTGAAAAGTTCATGTTAGCATATGTATCTCGGAAAAGCATCATAATCAATCAATGAAAAGATCCTTGCTAAGTTTCTTTTTCAACACTATTACCCCGCCTTTGCGTCAAACATAGCACAATCTGGTTCATAAAAAAACTTTCTTAATTTATAACAGCGTGCATTTATGATGATAACCCGCATATCAATTTTATACTGTGAATTTTATTAATTGGAAACCATATAACATATTTCTGAGTGCAATTCTTAGAAAAAGTATATTTATGAATAGCTACATGAGTGATTAGACTATTATTCCACTACTCAGAGGAATATCTATATCCAAAAAGTAGCTATCGGATGCTTATTTACAAGATTTTACCGTGTTGGTGAAAAAGTGGGTAATTTTCTGCCGCAACAATGATATAATTATCCATTTGGTAGTCCATGTGTTTATCAGAAATGTGGTTTTCGGTATAAATGACTAATCTTAATTTCTCACCAGTAAAAATGTGCCCAAACCGTCAGTATATAAAAATTAGGCATTTATAACAAAGAATCAAGTAAATTTTTAGCTCACACCTTACCCAATGTTTACCCTAAGCTGATCAATTTTTACTTTACATTCTCTGGATGATGTAATGACTTTCAATCAGTTCTGTGTGACTGCAACTATTCTATCTCTTCCGATTAAAATATTAAATTGATATTTTCAACGTAAGCAATGTATTCAGGCATAGATTGAACCAAGCACAACAAGGCAAAGAGGATATGATCGGAATGTCTGTCCTTGTGCATGTGGAAGAAGAAGATGGGCGATGGGGACATTGTAGGGACATAAACAGAGGACAGAGGGTTTAAGGGGGCAATTTCCAAAGGAACCCAGGGAAAGGAGCTCTCAGTAAGGGTTAAAGTAAAGGATCTAAGGGTCTGTGTAATTGAGGGAAAAATCGGAAAGACTGCTAGGGCGAAAGGGAGGTGTCGTTTGAGGAGTTGCTATTGAGTAATTTGGGATTTCTTTTCCGAGACTTATGGAGGGAAAACGAATGCACCCACACTTCTCTCGCTGTTTAGCATTGCCTCTACGTGTCTTGGGGGCTGTTTCATCGCCCTCTCGATGCCGAGACACCGTTGCGGAAATCAAAGTTTCGACTGCGAAGCACTTCGAAGTATCGGATCCCCAACGGAACCGCGTATCTCCATTAATCCAAGTTTTCGACTTGAACTACCTACTCTCAGACAAGGCTGTCTAATTCTTCAAGGCAAATTACCTTTGGTGTGGTGGTGCATTTCCTCAAAGTAGCAAGCGTTTGTTAGAAAGATTTTCGTAATTCAAAATAGGACTAACTACTTGAACAGAATTTTTCTTTACCGAAAGCATTCAATTCGAAGGCTGAAAACAGCCCTTCGGCCTCTTCTTCAATGCCTGTACGTTTCATTTAAGTACACACATTTTATTTTAAAGAATTTTCGTTACCTTACTTTACGAATATCCGTCGCATCTCCTCTGACCCAGTAATTCCCATAGCTAAGATAACTTTCGCTATAAATACTCATAAATGTTTATAGTTGCTCACTGTTTATATTCATTGACTTAAAATGAGAGCACAGAATGTACTTAAACACCTGTCACGCTGTTGGAAAGATCCAGTTGAAATAATAAACCGTTATTAGTATTTGGTTCGTATTCGGTAAATGTGTATAAAATAGTAAATAAATTCGAAGCTTCAAGGTAAATATCAGATGGTTGAAATGTGTCCGTGATTCCCAAACAAAAATATTTCCGAAGAACGGCAATAGGAGTTTTTACAGCATTACCTCGCGTGTTTAGGGTACAGGGGTTAACGCGCTGAGGGTTCCTGCGGGCATTTCTGAGTTTAGGGTGGTGGAGCAGCGAAGGGTCCCTTGTTTTATTATTTTATGGGATGGCCATAGAAAGGGAGGAGCGGGTGTCGTGGCTCTGGAAACAGAACACTTCGGAGAACGATATGTGAGGAAAGAGTTCTGGAATATGCTGAAAGAAAATCCTCCCGTACTTATTGTTATGGCAAACATTCTTGGAAGTCCCTCTAGATTTGACAGCATTTCACAGATTTTGGATGGATTTCAAGAACCCATCACATACTGAATTTAACTTGCCACAGTACTCACGATTAAAAGGATGTTTGCATCAATAACATGTAAGCAATGTCTCACGTACGCACATAATTTTGTTCTTGTGTAAATATTTTTCGTTCAGTTATCGTGGACTTGTTTAAGTTTAAGTGCTTCCTGCCAGTATCTATTATATTTCCATCATATTTTTTGTTTTGAATTCAATCTAACGTAAAGGAATCGCTGTATTTGAATTTATGGAGTAAATAAATAATGTAATGCTCACTATTCTCTACTGATATACAAATGTAACATATTTCAAGACCATTGAGTATTACGCTTCCTTAGACGAATGACGTCTATAAATTTGCTCACAGTAAAAATTAATTACTATTTACAACATTTTATTATGCAGAATAATGCTGAAGAATATGAACAGAGAATCTTTTATATAGTTCAATGAATACGGCATCCATCAAAATTAAATGCACATGAATAAAGGATAAAATTGTCATTTTCATTAATATATGGTCAGAAACTAAGCATTCAAACATGAGTCACCTCTAGATTTATGTACAGATTGTTTTCTGAGAGTTGTCTTTTACGTTGCAGATAGCGGGAGCATCGGACAACGAGTACTCAGACGTCGGCTGACCTTCCGTCGGCGTCCACGGAGCGCGTGCCCCCAGGGTCATCAGCGAGTGCCCCGAGACATGTGAGGGATTAACGGTTCCAAGAACATGATGGAATTCCCTCAGAGGAAAGGGAGAGGATTGAATGTCGCATACTCAACAAGAAGGCATGCCGCGATAAATACAAAAGGGAAACAACAGAGGCCCCATTCGTATTAACTTCGTACACCGCCTGCGTCTGAATCCATTCATCGCCCCTCACGAACAAGCCTTTGTTTCTATGGAGATTAACCGTTACCGTATTATCAGCTATTAAATCATTCCGTCATTTAAAACGCCGAGCGTACCCGCACATCAGCGAGAAGAATCTCGCCGTTCACAGTTTTCCTAATCTTCGTCGTGCGTTCAATTACAGGTTGTCTGGTGAAACGTTTACGAATGGGAATCTTGCTTAATGTTTCGCTCATGTTTTTACGTGACGCGAATCAGATACGAAGGAAGGATTGAGGGCGCGTGAGAATGCACTTCCAGCGATTGCATGCATTATGAACCATTTGGATGCGAGAAGAAACTTCCCGTACCTGAATTCGGAATGCGTTACGTGCGCGAAATTGTAATTTACGACCTTCACAAAGACGCGGGGTAAATGAGACTCCCGGATTACGTCTCGGGCACGGGATGTATTAAAATCGCTAGATTCATAATTCGAAATTTGTGTGGAGGATTTCGGGATTTAATTTCCACGAGCATTCTTTATGCATACACTAAATTGATTTCAAATCCACGTAACGAGATAATGAATTAGATAGGGGAAATCGGAGGGTCGCCTTTATCAAAATTAGTTTCCATCAGCACAAGTTGAGGAAACGAGGATCACGAGCCGTTATAAACGATTTTGGGGCATACATAGCATCAGATTCAGACTTTCTGCTGCCCTACGAGAGGAGGTTTCTCGCTACCCCCTGCCACACATTCCTTGGATGGTCAGAGGTTAACGCTATTCTAGGCCATTGATCTTTTCAACGATCAAGAGAACTTTTTTAATTCTCACTTTCGACTCGTTTGAATGATAACTCTGCCACATTTACGTTCTAATGTTAACATTTTAGGAGAAGCTAGTAAGCAGAAAATGTTTAATTTTATAAGAAGGAAACTGTGAAAAGAACAAAAAAATCCCGCGCCAAAAATCATGAAAACGTCGCATTTAGAGATAGAGTTCGAGAAAGACATTCGCAAATCTGATAAGTTTCGAGCCCTTTTTGAATTGTATCAGTTTCCTCATTATTTCGAATACCCCAGTCAAAATGGCTTATGTTTCTGTGAAATTCAAGTTGGTTAGAAATAGGTGCCCCATTATTTCCATGAACAGTTATAGGCCGCCCTCTCCCATTGTACACCCTGAGGAGGCCACCTCACTAGCTTATCGACTATATCGATATGAAACTCATTATAAAATGAAATTCATTCTAGATATACAAAAATTATAGGGTTGTTCATGATAATAGGAGTACAAGAAAGAGGAAGACGAAGGAGAAAGTTGTCGAATATTGAGGAGGAGAAGAAGACACCAAGATAAGATCAATGGGTAGCACGTTCCCCTTTGGTTAAATGATCCCGGGTTCGATTCCTGGTGGGGATATGGACCATATTATCGGAATATCTTCAGCTGTCGCAGCACTTATAAAAAATTTGTTGTAATTATTTCATAAGGACGAACTATTGAGCAATAATTAAAGAAATGGAGGATCCGAGGAAGATGTGATTTTTATGGCACGCACTAGTTCCAAAAATTTTAAAAAAACTCAAGTTCATTTGACTCTTTAATTACCATTAGCTACTGTAATTCTCTTTCTCCACTTTCGAATTGCAATAAAAAAGGAATATTTTCCCATGTGAACTATTGCATATATTGATTGGAAGATGATATCAGACGGTAGATTATAGAGAGACAATCAAACTGCTACACGAATAATTCCTAATAAGAAAAATATACTCCAACAATGGGAATGTGTCATTTTTATGCCCCATTAAAGCAATTGCAGTGAAGGTATTTGAGTTTTTGGGCAACGGAAGGAGCTCATCAATGCTCGTCTGGGATCATAATGCGTCTCAAAAAGCAATTGGATAAAGTTGGAATCTGCGGCGATTCTCCATGCAGAGAGAGAGTCTCTCCCTCGTCTTCCCTATCTCTCCCTGCTTCTCTAATCCTCCCCTCGCTCGCCCCCTTCTGCCCCCTCTCATCACCCTCATCTCCAGGGCGGAGCAAACAACTCGCAGCACACAAACAGAGGGCCTTCGCGATGGCGTTCTTTGGGCCCACACATCGCACTCCGCCCACCTCCACTCTCCCCTTTCCCTCTTTCACTTCTATCCAAAATGTCGGCCTACGTGATTCGGAACACGGACAACTTTTGATATTCCTGGCAGTTCGAGTCGAAAAAGTGCTAAATGATTCCCTCGGACTGCTCCCCGGAATCGAATTCCGGGTGGTTTTACGCACGTGTGACTGCCGCACTTGAATGAAATCCTGATTTCGGGATGTTTTATGCTGGGAATGGAAGGCGGGGAGTGGGGGGATCAGAGTGGATGAACTGAGGATGATGTTATCGCACAGCTATTACCGAGCATTCTCACGGCTCGCGGGGATATTAGTGATTTTATCCTCCCCTTTGTTTGTAAATTAAAGGCGGATGAGGTGAGTGATTGTTTTGGGGAGAGAATTTTCAGGTTTTATTTCCCGTGAAATTAATGGGTTACGTAGACCTGAACATTTTTTTTTGAAGCATCGCGTTCATCATTGTACAATTTTTCAGGAAATTTGTCGAAATTGAGGCCCGACAAGTCTTTTATAACCTCGAAATCTATGCTTACATTTGGAAGCATAAGAATCTGAGCCAAGGGGCTCAGCCAGGAATTATCTAGGAAAGTCGAGGTCCGAGAATGTTGAGGAACGAAAATATGCCTACCTTGTAGGGGCCGACATAGTCCTGCATGCTACATCTTACAAGAGACGTTAAAGAAATTCCCTCAAAAAATTAACTAGATAGAAAGCGAGGAGATTGATAGGGTCATGTGGCAAGGTAATTGATCTTTCCGACATTCAGAAACTAAATTGTGATATATTTTTTTTAAGAATTTAACTCTTTTCGGGAAATAATCTGAATTAGAGATTTCAAAACATTCCGTAAGCCGTGTGTAGGTCTATTATCAAGAGCTTATGGAGGTATTGTCTCTGATATGCGCATTGGGGTTTCCTAGAAATCAGCAATCCGAAGCTTCTCGTTTGTCTCCAAACGCAATTTTCACCTGTCGACATAAGGCTCACAGAGTTTTTTTTTTACCTCTAACTCATTAACAGCCGTATTCCAACTTTCTTTTCTTTCATCTGATCTGAGCATCAAAAATGAATACCTCAATTGATCAATAAGTCAATTTGAAAGCGTAATAATATGACCAGGGAAAGTAACGACTGAATTGATGTTGCTTTACGTATGCATGGGAAATCAGTAAAGAAATATGTCTGCGTTAAAAAGGCCAAAACTCAACAAAAAAAGTGAAATTAATCTCTTTCACTCCATCCTTCCTAAAAATTAATCGCAATACCAACAACGACAGCGACAAACTTCCGCTGATGCGAAAAAATCCTTAATTTTTCGACATATGCACCGCCGACAGCCCGCCTTCCCCATCCCGCTACATAACAAATCACTCACGACCCACATACCGCGATGAAAAATAACCAAGTCCGGGAGCGCCTCGAGACGATTCATTTAACTCATCCGGCAGAGAAAGAATAATCCCGAACCTTTAAGTAAACCGGAACGCTCGAGATCCTCCTCCTCTCCACCTATATTCGACTCCTCATTCCGCACCTCTGACGCACTTCGACAAATCCGAGATAAAAAATAAATTCCGCGCCCGCGTAATTAACACGCCGTTTCGACTGCTCCTAAGTAAACGGATAAAGCGATCAAACTTATATCCATCCTACGTGTCGCGTTCCCATTGCTGGCTACACAGCTCCACAAAGTATACAACCGCATACTAACCACATGATCTCATCCCTTTTACAAGCATATACCACCGACCCCCCTTTCACTCGCCGCTTTCAACTCTTTTTCATCGGTCCGTGATGTTTGTTTGCGCGCGTGTTGGAATGGATAGGGACCGCACCGCTCATTGGCCGGGACGCAGACAAACATGGGGGTGCGGCGCATGGGGTGAGGATAGAGCAGGAGCGCGGAGGGAATCTGCAGGAATGAAATGAAAGCAAAACATGTCGTGAAAACACGGCCCAAAATGGAAATTCTGATGTCATGTTTACTCGATCGCGACGCCCCTCACCCCCGAAAGCTCATAGACTAACACGGGACCGTATGCAAGGGACTGCTGCTGAGGTCCCAAAACAAAGGAAAAAACTGTTTAGATGAAGTTATTTCATTCGGAAAATTATTTCTTCTCTTTGGGTACTTGTGATTCTTCAACAGAATTGTTGTCTTGTTTATTGTGTAAATTGATTAGAATGGGAAATAAAAGTGTGCCTAAAGAAACTTTTGTATGTTATTTTGTTGCAAAAACCCATCATTAAAATGTAAAATGCTTTAACTGCGAGGGGAGAGTTTAACGGATGCTTGAAACTCAGGAAAGCAAAGGATATGATCTAACGTGACCTGTTACGATTATAAATGTATGCATTCATTTAAGGCCTGACTTTAATGGTATCTACGTTCATACGTTTCCATGTTTTAAACTATGGTTAATAGTTACATTTACATCACCTTAACAAATAGCATACTTATTGATGAAGACCGTATACTTGATGGCTGCCAATCAAAATATTGGTAAATGTTCTTATGTGATGTGCATTGCCAAGTTAGTGAGTAACAAGCCAATTTCCAGTGGAATTATTTCTGCATTGATTTCTTTTCATATTAGTGCTGAATTTCGCTTAGTATCGCTGAATAACAATATTTTAAGCAAGCAACATATCATAGTAACTTCAAAACTAGTAAATCCTTGTCAATCGATATAAATTAATCCCTTGTATCATCATGAAATGACCAACTGCGCACAAGCTCTGAATCTCCTCAAACAAAAATTTGAGAATATATCATCTTTTACCTCAGAATGAAATAAGATGTTAGAACTACATTCATTTATACAGTACCACAATAAATACACTCACACCCTAGGTTTCATTGCTTAGCAACATAATCGGATAAACATGTCAAAATTCCACATAACAAAAAGGTGAAGGAGGCAAACACTATTTTTGTTGTGATCATATATACTGTGGAATTTTTGACTTCACCTGATGATGTTGGTAAGCAATGAAACATAGGTTGTGTGTGTGCGTATTTATTGTGGTATTGTATAAATTAATGTAGTTCGACCATCTTATTTAATTCGGTTAAGGCAAAGTACTACGTAAAGACCGAAACCATCAACCTTATAAATTTACCTCGCCTTCCTTCTCCTTAACTTAAGAGATATTTATAAATTATGAGATTTGAGGAATGCATCACAAACCTCTTTACAGCTCATTTATAGATATTTTGAGGAACGTATTGATTTTCCTGTTTTAGCAGAGCCGATGAATGCTATCTTTTAGTTCTACCATCTGTGCAGTTAACGTATCTTGAAGTCTTTTGTCACTTTCGAGCAAGTAAATCGTCATCCTCTTCTTGCCATTTATCTATCCGTTTGTATCTTTTTACTCCAATAAATAGAGGCTTTAATTCTTAAATTACCAGAATTTTATTTTCTCTACGTATATTGAGGATTGATGATTTCCAAGCATTGGCATTAAGTGTGTGTTGCATGTGATGTGAATAACGATGCCGCAGCACTGTAGTTTTGTAGCCAGTACATCGTTGACTTTTGCATTCAAATTTCCACATCGCCAACTTCATTCCCCCCGAGTAACGCATATGAAACGGTAAGCTATTCACTTCCGGTTTACCAACCCAAACAGCCCGCTCTAAAAATGGGACGAAGCTGAGAATAGAATCACAAAGTCTCTTATTTCAACCCACGGAGTCGCTGCATACGGGACGTAAATATTTAAATGGATCAGTAAGCAGTGCACGAGAAAGCAAAAAGGGGCGAAGCTGTGTGCTGCAAGGAATAAGGTGAAATGAAAGATCCAAGATGGAAGGTGTCTTTCTGTTCCATGGACCAAATATTGAGTCGATGCGAGGCGACCGCGCATGCGTCGATGGGACGGCATCTGTGAGAGGGGTGGGGAAAGAGGAAGAAGCGGTCGAAAGGTTAGAAAATTTCCCTCTCCTGGATTCCTCTCCCCTGACAGAGTTGGAAATCTCACGCAGCCGCTTCCCTCCCCCGCTCTTCACGCTTCCAAAAACTGGCTCCGCAGCGCCACGACACAGGGCGCACCATGCGGACAAACCCCGAAGCTGGAGATGAAGAAACGCAGAATCTCACAACAGATGGACTTAACAGTCACATTTCCCGGCTTCGAAATTTGAAGGTCCTTTGACGGATGTAAGATTCTCAAAAACACGATCATCCCTATTTCGATCCATCGAAAATGACTTCCCACGTTGATTATCTAGAGCGTTTTTACGAGTTTTAATTAATCCCTCCCCCTAAATTTTCCTCATAATTTGATTATATATCTAGAATGCTCAATATCAATTAATTGATCATAATTTGTCCACATTTGAGAAATCATATTAAATATTTATCGGGTGTTAATTTTGATTACATAAAGTTAAATCATATAAAGTTTTTATCTGGTGTTAATTCACAGCAGTAACCAGTACTTAGTTCATCATAGTGAAATTTCAGTAAAGAGGAATAAACTAACGTAAAGGAGGAGATTTATTATTTGTGTTATATTAAGAGAAGATAGTGTCATCCTAATGTGTATATTGTACAGGCTACACTCTCTTTACGGTATATTCATTGACTTTTTCAAGCATTTATCTAAATTTTATTAGAAAAAATCAGCCACCACTAGTTTTTATCATTTTATCAAATGAATTATGCATATCTCACGTTACGTTCATTTCACGATGGAACGTTCATTCTACATCAATAGAATATCAGTATTGGAATGATAATGGAAATATTTTAATTTATTACCCTTTCTCTATAGTCTTCTTCCGTGCAGCTAAATGGATTGATAAGGTAATAGGTGATAGGAAACAGGAAATGTGATTCGAGAAAGAAGGAATACTTTGTGGAATTAAGGTATATATTATATATGTATGGTATTAAATTTGTAACTAAAAATTCTACAAATTCAATTTTCAAAATGGTATCAATATTTATTAGGAAATTAACGTTTATATAAATATATAAATGATAACCATGTGTTCAATATTTTGGGATTCATTTTGTTACTTCCATCACTTACCTATTTATGGAGAAATCGATTATGAAGAATTGAAATAATAAATATTTAGACATCTGCATTCCCTTTCTCATAATATGATAGTAATAAATTTCACTCTACGCTAATATCCATACTTTCCAAAGTATACATCAAGAAATATGAAAATTTGCTTCCTAGGGAATAAAAGTAATTAATTTTTTATGCTATTTTGATTCTCATAAAAACTACTTTAGATCTTCTTAATTTAAAATACCAAAACCTGTTTATAAGTCTAGTTAATTGAAGTTATTTTATTCTACTTATGAAAATTAATTAAGTTCATGAATGAGATATTCTGACCATGTTGTACGCTTTAAAAACTACTCTGGTGAAATGATAAGTCTCAAATGTTGTATGCATAGGAAGTAGCACTATCATGCGATTCTGTTTCATTACTCCATGTATGGGGAACGAAATTTTATCAAGTGGTAATAACGTTATTATTGTAGGTATAATTTCTTTTCATACGAGTTTTTAAACATACTCTCTCGAATCAAAAACCCTATTATGCAGAATATATGACACGAATTTACAGAATTGTGAATGGGATATATTCAGAAAAAGAAAATATTTCAGCGAGAGAGAGAAAGTAATTGTAACATGTGATGAGATGAAGTTTATTACTAAAAATCTCCTTCGATGTTCTTCAATTGTCAACTTTCGTCATTGACAACTTGACATTGACATGATTGTTGAGTAGACATTTCTTTACATTCGATCCTAAAAACAGAATAGGAAAACAAACAATGGAATGTTTAATGGAAAAGATTAACATATCGAAAATAGAATATAAAGTAGAAACAGATTGACTAGACTGCATAAGTACTTATAGAACATAAGCGGTCTTGGGAATGGTATAACCATCAGGCATTAGTGTGTTCCGGAAAAAGATGAAGATATCTTATTCTTGTCCAACTTAAGGTAAAATAATTTCTTTTTCTGTGGTATTTTGTACCAATTATAAGATTACGAAAACAAGGAAAGATTGCCTTAGCAATGAGTGTGTTTCATTTAATATCAAAATGTTTTTTATTGTAGAAAATAATATCTTCTCACCAGGTGTCATATACTGATTGGCATTAGGAAAACTATTTTTCATCCTATATTCTACCACATTAATCACTAAGAGAAGCAAATGATGCAGTCAATGGGATACTTAATGGCGAACTAGCAGATATAAGACTCTAAAAACACTAATTTTTTTTGTAACAATATCTTACTTTAAACTTAAAGGCTCACTGAAGATAGTGATGTATGATGTACACTTACTTATGAACTTAATCTCCTTAACAATTTAGCGATAATAATAAAGCTATAACAGAGTGATATCCTCATCTGGGAACCTTTTTTTATTAACCTTATCATAGATTCAGTATCAACAAAAACATAATAATGAGATGAAAATCTGGGAAAATGTTTTGATATTGATCATCTCCTTTAAAAATAGGTAGAAACATTTTTTTTAATTTGTCATTGCATTTGTTTAGAAACTTAGAAAATATGAAATTCTTTCAATATTTTCATATAAATAATGCGAGATAGAAAATACCTTCATGCAAGTTCAGGCTATGAATTCATCGTAAGTTTTTAATGGAAAAATATCATAACTCCAAATTATTCCAACAGCAGTAAAACTTAGGCTTTTTTCGCTACATCCGAAAAATATTTTAATATAAGTTGTTATCTGATACCTTTCAATCTTTCTAAGCTAGCTCTAAAAATGAATAGTCACACACTGGAGCTAGTAAAAATTTGTGAATAGAAAATGAGTGCTTTTGTGGTCGAAGGGGAAACAAATTCATTTCTATATTAACTAAAATACTCACCATCATTCCTAAGATGCATATCTGAAAGATAATTGATGCATTAGCACTTTGCCATTGTTTTCCTGTTCTTAGAGTTCAAAAGAAATAGCTTGCGATTAACATATCGTATTATTAATTATTAGCAAGAATTGCACTTATTCTGTATTCAAATATTCCTTTCAACCATTACTTGTAGACATGATTTTTTATCTCTCTCGTGTTATAAAATATTTCTGGCTAAAATATAATGCTATCCGAAAAGAATTTTTCCGATGAAAGTGTTTAGTTTAGTTAATTTCTTGAGAGAGTGAAACGTTTCATGCTACTTGACAATTCAGGGAAAATTTGCGATGCAATGATAATCTATACCGCTCTCTTGGTAAAATCAAGAAGTTATCACTGCAATGCTTTGCTGGAAGATTTATCATTTGAATAAAATTATTACATAAATGTGAATGTAGCTAAGCTTACGAACTCTGAATGAATAAACTTTAACAGGATATAAACGAAGTCATTATTTAGAATTTATGTCATAACAATGCGTGATAAATATTTCTTTGCTGCGCTATGTAATGTTAAGCAATCTTTTTTAAAGAACGCATATTAGACTGTTTACCATTGTGCACGCACACATTTAAATCAAGTTAGCCAAATGGATTTACCCTCCAACAACAGTTACGTAATACAGACTGATTGGATGAAGCGATAAGAGAGACCTATCAGATGAAGAAGTGTCGCTGATGGATCGTTTATTCCAAGATTTCGACGCAATAAACGCAGCATTAGCACGATGGCTGACGTTTACGCCTCATATTAGAAAGGAATCAACGAGTCAAGTTGGGACAGTAAAAAAGATATAACCAGCGAATGTGAAAAGGATCCCGAATATGAGAGCGAGGAAGATTTCTGGAGTTCTTCTGGGCTAATGCATTTCAAGGCCGCCTTAAAATCTGAGGAGAGCCATTCCATCGCGGAAATGAAGCAAACGTAAAAATGTGGAGCAGTGAGTTGAACGATGGGAGAGGAAGGTGACCGACTGAGGACAAAGGGAAAAGGGTCGAGGGCGTGGGAGGAAAGGGTTCTTCGAGGCAGTTAAAAGAAGGAAGGGTTGTTAACCTGTAAATTTGGATCACCTGCCCGAAGGGACACTGAACCCTTTCTCGAAACAATCCTGACCCAATCGAATCCTACCTTTCTACGCTTCCTTAAACAACCGGAAAACGCGCTGAACCTGCGCAACGTACACAAACAGAAAGGGTTTAAGTTGTTGTCGTCGTCGGTATTTCGTTTTTGATGAATTATCCAAAAAGCGCTGGGAAGGTACTGGTGGAATGAGCTTTGCCCCACTTCCTAGTTCAGGTGAGTTGAGTAACGCCAGTCTTTTGGCGATGAGTGGAGGAGCTAGGTCACCTACGGAATGAAAGCATCGAACGTTGGTGTTCTGGACAGGCATGGAAGGCTTAACGAAAAAAGGTAAGTGCTTTTTTGTACATAATCTTCAGTTTTTTAGCCTCTGATACGTAGACGGTGCTCATTATGCGTAGTGGCTGAGCCAGCGGAAATAAATTAAGGTTCGGTCTCGCCGGTGCTTATCTCTCGCTATCTGTTCGCTTTTTCACCATCCCTTCAATCCCACTGCCGATTCGCTTTCAATACAGCCGGATATATCAAGTTACGAATATTTCCCGATCTGCTTAGAGCTAATGCTTCCCTTAGCGAGATCCGTTTGTTGGAAAACGGGAATAAAAATCGTTTCTCCACCCGGAGGCGAGCCTCGTTTCCTCAAAAATGCGGCTTTAGAAAACTCCCAATAAAATGCAAATTCAGAAATTTCCGCCGATGAAATTGCCTCGAATTTATGCCGTTCATTACGCATAACTTAAGGGGTATACGGCTTTGGAAAAACTAGTTTTGTCTTCTCCACAAATCGCTAACAACCGTCTCGGGGAACACATCCACTCAGAATTCAAAATAGCCACGGCGAGCCCCCGACGGCAAACGAGCCCCGGAGACTGCAAATCCACGCCAATGGATGTGACAGGTGCTCTCGCGTGCGACCATCAATTGATCCCCTCCCCTATCTCTCCCACGGCCTCATCAAAGTCGCCTCTCACGGAGATTTTTTCAGTCTCGGAGGGGGACCGTTCGCTTTAATTATCTAACCGTGTTTGTTAGAACGCGCGGCTAACAATGCCCACCCATCTTTCTTTCCGACAAAAGTGACGAACGAAATTCTGGCACCTTATTAACTAAACGAGAATCATTTGAATCTCGTGATCTCTTATTTCGTCATCAAATATTCTTTAAAACCCAGAACTAAAATATTATTTGAAGTTTAGTCTTGGTTCTAGGAAATTTTTACTCTCTAAGAAGAGGAGAATGTAGGATATGCATACATTTTTATGTATGTTTTTTATAAACATATGATTATACATACATAATTCAAACAGTTGAACATTTTTATTTTTTACGTTTCAACTTTCTTAAGTTTTCTACTTTCTAAAATCGGGGTATCGTCACACCTATGGCATCAGCTAACTTTTAAGAATAATCGATTAGTGGGTAAAAGTCGATTATAATATGTATTAATATTCTTTGCTGCTCCTACAGAAAGTGTTCATCTGAGTTATACTTTCTATCATTGCTTTTTCTAGAATCAGAAAGTATGAGTTTTATGAAAGAGTTAATTTTGGATTTCATTCACGTCGAAAAGTATGTTAATTTACTTTCGGTTAAGGTGGTGATCTAATTGAATGTGCCTGATAGTAGGAACGGAGATAGGATTGGAACGAAGTACTAGACATATCCCATTGTATGCCATTAAATTCTGGTTTTAAAGTATTAAGGACGGTTGAAATTTCTCGGTTAACCATTTGTTACCACTGATCAGGTATTCGATCAGAGAGCCCTGTAATTTTCTTGTAGTGAATAATTTTACAAAACGCTCTACCAAATGCATTATCCTATAGATAGATCAATGACGTTACTGAAAAGCTTTCCGTATTGTAATATAAGTAAAAGATGGAAAATCTCCACTCTATCGGGTTAAGTAAAATATTTGTGTAACTAATTAAAGTTTAAAGTAGCTGCAAGTTCATCTTTGACTGGGGGTTGTACCGTCGTATATATTAAATTAAAGCTAATCTGGCATGATACCGAAATAAAGAAATTTTTTCGTTCATCCTAATTTCAAAGAAGTATTTTTAATAGAATGGAACCCCAAAGTCTACTTTGCAGCAAGTTCTCTTTATTTGCATTTAATCGGACAGAAAATTTCTCACCATAAATTTAAGTCAGTAACTTTAAATTATAAGTAACATAAAGAATTGAAACCGAATAAATGTTATCAAATAAAAAAATGATGGTAATGTATACGCTGCTGTCTGTGCAGTTATTACATGAAACTTTTTTCTGTGGAAATACTGTTGTCAGATTCGGTCTAACTGATCCATAAAAATTTTATTTTTTAATTAACTGGTCTTCAAGACTTTATGTTACTTANTTCAAGACTTTCTTATAGAAGATATTTGATGTGACGAATTAACTCTCTAAGAAAGACATTCTAAGAACGAGCATTCCTTTATTGTATTCTATTTATAGTTTTTCTTTTTACTAGAACCATGTATTTATCTCAGAGAGAGCTTTCGGTATGTTATTCTACACATATTCTACATATACAGAATTTACAGCTTGAGCTCTGTGATACCTCCGAGTAAAGCCAATACAATCCAACGCATTAAAAGAAACGCGAAACAGAGGATTTTGGGAGCATTTCACGCAAACCCAAACGCGTAAAATTCGCTCCAAAGGGAATTCTGCGGAGAGCATGAAAATTTTAGAACTTAGGATGCACATTCCTTCATTCCGATGGAAAAAGACTGTAAAACATGGACGTTTAGCCGAATCCATGAGGTTTTCAGGTTTTACCACGCTCTCATCTCCCAGCCCATCCGCGTTATCTTCCCTAAGAATTTTTCGCTCAGAAATTCATTCCATTTTCCAGGCATGCCCAATCCTTTCCCACAAATTTCGATTCCAGGTCCTCATTGCGTCTCTTCGACCAATATCTTCCCCAAGAGAGCTTCTTCTTCCGCTCCTCCAACTATACCCATCTCGCAGCGCGCCTCTCGCATTCATCACGCATTCCCTCTCTCATTCCTTCCATTCCCATCTCATGCCCATACATGCGCGCATCCCTTATTGATGAAGAGACATCCATCCTTGCTTGCCTCCTCCCATCTTCATTCATCTTCCCAAGCGTCTTCCATCCCCTCGCCCCCTCCCTCCCGAGTAATGCAATTCCGTGAGCTTTTCATAAGGACAACTCTTGAGGGTCTAGCAACTAAAGGATTGGTTGAGGGAATAATGAACTTCTGAAATTCCGAATAATGGCGAATCTTCCATGGTAAATTGCGTAATTTTCAAGAAAGTACGAAACAGGTTCGAATATCGGATAGCAAAATATATAGTTTCGAATATTCAGTTTTCAGCGGCGTTTTTTTTACAGGCTGATATTAAAGATGTTGATAGATAGATAGCTAGTTAGATAAATAGACGCTTTATTTGCGAGGTGCCCTCGATATTGCTTATTAACACATCGAATGAGGAAATGAATTTTTTTTTAAATATCCGTCTACGGAGTTCGGGCGGAATTGTGTGACGATATTCACTATCCTATCAATCGAATTTGAGTTGCTAAAAGCTGACGTATGATTAACGCAGTCCTTCCGCCAACTGGAAGTTGCATTCCCTGCATCGCCAAAACGTAAGAGGTAACGACTATGTTTTCTCGGCATCAATATCGAAGAACACGAAATATCCGATTATACCGAAATAAACCGAGTTTTAAGCTTTAATTTTCATTATTTCACAGATAACATACGAATATAATGCATCGCAATAAAAAAAATAACATTGGGTTTTCCCCGTCGGATTTATAATCTTAAAGGAAGTTAGGATGGGTCCTTTGCGTTCAGAGAATTGTAAAAAGAGGGAAAAGTCAATCCGAGTTATTCTGATGTGACTAATGAAATTAAATTGACTTTAAAATTTGAATTTTTCCTATGTATTTGATAGTAATCTTGTACAACAAGCAGCGAGCCTGAAGTACGAGTGGTAGTACTCGAGTAAATTTTCGATAAAGCATAATGTAACGAGTGCATTGTGTAACCATCTAACCCGTAGCATCCAAGTAGGTTTCAAAAAGTAGAATGAGTTCACTAAAGAAAAGGCGATTTTCTCCGGGTGTATGGAAGTAAAAAGCTGATGCGTTTTACGTAGGATTTCAGATGTTACGTTTCGTGAATTTTACGAAAGAAAGCCTTCAAGTACCCTATGCTTCCATCGCTTTATGAAATTATATGTAAATAAAAAAATGGAAATGAAGAGCGTATATGTCACGTTTATTGATGCTCATTTGTTTTTACTCCGTATTTAGTTAGAAAATTACACAAATTAAATGAATGACATGAATAAAAATCCGTTATTAAAAAACACATTCGATGATAGAAAGTTGACAATGGTAAACGAACGGAGATGTACTGCCCAAAAGAGCCTACTTCCTAATAAATCTCGGATATCGGTCAGTATAATGACATTCTTCCCCGTTCAAATCCACCAAAAGGATCTCCTATATAATAGAATTACGCAGACGATGAAATTTAAACATGAACCACGAAACTGATGTCTGTTCTACGGAGAGCGAATATTATTACGATATGAAATATTCTGACTCATCTGCCTCCAAAACGAAACCCCTCAATACTTTTATGAACGGAATTCAAAACAATCTTTTAGAAATTTTGTACGAATATATTTAGAAAGATAAAATTAAGCATGGAATTCAATATGGAATGCTTTGGAAACGAATGAACTTTTCCCTCTATATTTCGAGGAAGAACAGCGAAGAGAGGAGAGTAAAGGACTCCCTTCCTCTCCCTTCTTCCGCTTCCCTCACGTCTCCGAGGACACAAACTTCCATCCCTTCGACGCCTTAGATTCGCTCGCCTCGAGGATACGAACCGATGTCAAGAAGTATGGGGAAGAGAAAAGGAGGCTGCAATGATTCCCCGAGGGAGATACAGGAAGGGAATGCGATAGGAAAGAAGGAATTCTGTTCGTTCCGATGATCTCAAGGGAGCTGAGGTATCCTCGAGAGATGTGACAAGGTCGGCAGACACGTATTAATATCAAGGGATCCCGAAGACATCTACGCGAGGTAGCTTCTCCTACCAGAATGATAATCGTTGAAATCAACTTCGACCTAATTTGTTATTCGTAGTTTTCATTTAATAAATCTGTGTTATTTATTTAAATTTATATGAAATTTTAACGATCCGCGTGATATAATTATAAAACAAGAAAACCTAAAGAAAAAATAAGCTGGGATATGGTAAATATATTACTCTACATAGATAAC
>KZ308287.1:29386-107403 GCA_000376725.2 Ladona fulva | reverse complement strand
TTTCTGTCGTTAGAAATATTTAGTAATAATTGGGACGGCTAAAACTGGGAATTACACGAAATTATTATTAATTATTAGTAATTGAATAGCCAACACCCGTTTGAATATTTCTACATCAATATAAACCAAGAAGAAAGATTCCGATGCCAAAATAACGACTAGAGTTAGACAGAAAATCCCTATTTTGCTAAGATATAGAAAAGCGAAAGATAAAAATATATGCAAGGCGGTGACGACAAAGACCGATCGGTAAATATAGGAGATGCGCCTCATCCAACACAGCTTCCAAGAACTTGAAGTTCTCCATTCTCCATTTATCACCCCAACTTCTCTTCTCCCCCTGCTGTCCCCGTTCCTTGGCATCACATTCTTCATCCCTTATCCTCTACCCTCTGTTTCTACGCTCCATCCCTTTTTCCTCTTCGCCTTTCACTCCCCATACATATCCTGCTCATGTCAAACTTCCGATCTAACGAACCTTCCTACCTTCATTATTTGTATTACATCGATTCTTTATCTGAATTCGAGTTCCTACCAAATTCCTGCTTGCAAACAGCGGTACCCGCAAATTGGATGACTGTTGAAGATTTCGAACTCCGCCTCTTTCCTGGGACCAGCTGAAATATGTTTTAGGAATGTTAATGGCTAAAGCAGAAAAAGGATGAGCAAGATAATTTCTTATGGGGCGGAACATATATCAAGTCGCTACTCTTCACCTCTAAGAAACGTAAGCTGGAAGGAGCAATTTCGTTTCTCAGTATTTTAGATAGTGAATACGTGAAAGTATTTACTTCTTTGTAGTAAAAATAAAACGATAAGTTATGTAACTAATTAGCAAGACAAATCAGAAAGAGAGTCCTAGATGCTTCCGAAAGTGGGATGGATATCTTTAAAAGAAAGAAGATTGAAACTTAGTCCTAATTTTCTCAATAAAGTTTGAGATAGTACATACGGATTTGGAAGACATCGCGGATACTATGCGTCCTCCGTATTGCATACATTATCTGATACTGCTAGAAAAGTAAGGGAAATAGATCAAAAATTAGCTTCAAAAATTCTTAAGAATTTTTTTCCCCTAGCAATACATGGCAGCATATGATAAGAGCTCCATACAGTACACAGTTGACTCCCTACACGCCAAATAGCGACTCGTAGTTTATATACGAATTTGAAAATTTATTTAACTCGCTTTTCATGCTATGACCTATGAAAATTCACAAATTTTTAAATACTGTAAGTACACTGGGTTACATAAGGATCTACTGATCGATAACAGTAGCTAAATGTTTTAAGTCAATGGAAAATTCTGCCACTTAAAAGAATAGAATGACTGGTATCTAGGTTCGAAACTCGTAAATTTTAATGTTAAAGAACGACTATCGATAGTTCAGTCTATTTGATTCGGAACACAAAAAAGGTCTTTAATATATCCTAACTCCAGTTATCTCAACCGCTGTTGATGTTATTAAATGAACAAGATTAATCAACAACTACACATTTGAAGAACGATGTCTTACAGAAATATTTTCATTCAAAATGCGTTCTTGTACTTTCCTAAAACGATATAAGACCCCGCAGGGAACAGTTTAAGATAATCGACTAAAAGTCATCATGCTCGGATGAAAAAATTTTCGGAGCGAATGCATTTCGGAGAGTACCTCGATATCTGAAAAAAGTATCCGAATCAAGGGTTCAGATGGAAGAGGAAGCAGTCGGTGTAGAGAGGGAGAGCAATCCAATTCGGACGCGAACACAAAAAGGATATTCCATTCCGAGAAAACCGAGAGAATGGGCCGCAAGTCGTGGGAGGCCGAGAAGAAAGAATTCCACCGAATTTTCCTTCCTCTTCCAGCTGAAGCTCTTCATCAACCCCCGATCTCTCTCCATCCATCGACCTTTGCTCCTCCTCACAAACGCGTTTCCTCTCTCCTCTCTCCTAACGATTCCTCCGCAGAAAGAAGATCACTGACACTCACTCAAAACCCCTCTCTCCCTCCTCTTAATCTTTCCGAGGCGATTTTTTCCCTTCTTAACTCTCCCCGCTCATCATAAATCCCTCCCCTGGAAAGAATCTTCCGCCTTATCTCGCATACCTCCTTTAATTTACCTCCCCCTTTTCTATCCCTACCCCTCCTCCTGGAAGATGTCCGAAAAAGGGATCAGGACGTGGTTCCCCATTTTGGTCCCTCAGGGAAAGACCCCTTTTCCTCCCCCGAATCCCACTCACCTCTCTGCAGACTAAGGTCCGTCCGAAATTGAAGAGGACCTCAGATTGGGAACGGTTCGAAACGTACTCCAACTTCCAAAGGGGTTTGTCCTACGGGGTACTACTTCAAGGGAACCGTGGACGAGGAAGATGGGAGTAACCAGAGAGTGGAGAGTATATTCCCCTAGGAAATGACGTAGAAATCCGTCGAAGCATGTCGAACTCTGTTTCTCGGCGATGTTATACTGGATAATTCTGAAGATTTCTAGGGTTCGATGGGTTTTTATCGCTGAAGTTTTAACTGCACGTTCTTAATGGATACTCTAATGTATGTCGTCGAGGAATCATGGCAAAGCATTATCTTAGTAAATTGTCTAGTGATCTCTTATAGAATCATAATGATACTGAAAATATCTCTTTGACTATTCTACAAACAAATTTTACAGCTCAGTAGCGAATCTAGTTGCATCACATCATTCCGTATCAGTTCTATAAAACTATAGAAGACTCTCCGTACTTAGCAAAAATATTTTTAATACTTAAAAGTAAAAATATTTTTAATACTTACAGAATAATTTAGGAATTAAAATTTACATATTTTTGTTAATTACGGAAGTTTAAGAAACTGAAAATGACAAACTGAAATTTGGCAAACAACAAGTAAAGCAAAAGAAAAAAGGCTCCGGATCTTTTACAATTCCTATGAAAGATACATAAGCTTACCGTTCAGAAAGTTTTCAAATCAAAAGTCACTGAATAATGCAAATTATCATTAATAAAGATAAAAAATTACATATATTACTTCTGTTACTAAATTAGAGTTATGCGCTGAATTCATATTTCCTGATGTTGATTTTTATGTATTATGCCGGCGACCAAAACTGCGTTCCACACTATTCGATTGATTAAGGATACGAGAAAACGGACGAGAGAAACTGAACGGATGAATTTGGAAATAAGTAAT
The DNA here is from genome assembly GCA_000376725.2 of Ladona fulva. Taxonomy (NCBI): domain Eukaryota; kingdom Metazoa; phylum Arthropoda; class Insecta; order Odonata; family Libellulidae; genus Ladona; species Ladona fulva. Next base: position 104,233 of record KZ308287.1, on the reverse strand, counting down.
GATAAATAGATACGGAAGAAGAAAAGGAAAAAAGAGGATTTAAGATGAGATGAGAGAGTGAGAGAGAGGGATGAGAAGGGGAAATGGGAAAGCTTTGATGGAGATCCCTAAGCATAAAGCAAAGGGTTATCTTTGAAAGATTTCAGAGCATGCGCAGATCAAAATTGTTAGACATACTGCGCAGTGAAGTTGTTCTGCATGCAATATAGCATAAATTGTGTATAACAAAATATTTGACGAATTTACTGCTTATAATAAATGTTATGATGGTGTCAATTAATCAAAGAACTTCAGAGATTATTTTCGGTTAACTAAGAATTGCGAATACCACTCTCAACATCTCTTGATAAGTTTGCGCTACTCAAATCGCTCCTTTCGACAAAAGAAACCTTTTATATAATAATATATGAATGTTCCAAGATTGAGGAGGAGGTATTGAAATTAGATTGAAAATAAGAATGATGAAGTAGACTACTGACAAATTTTTTGGCAGCTTTGATTATCATGAGATTAAAATATGGTACGAGTAACATTTACTAATAAGCTTACATGGATATTTGACCTCTGAACGAGTATAAAACAAAACTTTGATAAGGTTAACTAAAGTAACTTCAAATTCATTCTTCACAACAGCTTCTTTTAACACTTTCTTCCCATCAAGATTATTTTCCTATTTCAATCATTTGAAAAAAAGACGCTAAAAAAGTTATAACTTAGTAATGCTATAGAAATGTTTTATTAATAATTTAATTGATAATTTTTTAAATTACTATGAGCTATTGTTATTCCTCTAATTATAAAAAAATGAGTGAATTCATGCGTATCACAAGTTTTAATAAGCAATTAAGTGTTCAAAGTTGGAGAATATACGGGATATTATTGATTGCGTACTATGTTATTCACATCAAAGGAGTTTTTATCATTCACTTGTTTAGTTCGATTTAAGACCCACGACTCTCTATAGCGCAAAATAATTCAATTTTCTTAAGAAAAAAATATTAATCCGGTGGAATAAATACAAATAAGAAAATGACGAAACTGATTATATTTGAAACTGGTGTCTCTATTGTTATACTTAGGCGATCTACAGTAACTAAACTACTGAAGAATTTTAAAGAAAGGAGAAAATTCGTAACAGATGTAAACTTCCAAGAAAAGTATTAGTAACACGAACCATTCTGCAGAATGAATCATTCTAATCATGAATCATACATGCTCTTATGATATTTCGTTCAGGAATATAAGCTCCTGCGTAGCGTATGTACCTCCGCACAATCGAATATAAGGCCAGCGAACTAAGTCTGCTGCGAATGAGGAGGAGGAAATTGAGGTAGAGAAGGGCGGGGAAAGAGAAACGGCTTTATTTCGGAGGAATTGAGAGAAGAGAGGGAATGAGATTGTCCGTATGAAGGGAGTAATAGGCGAGGGAAGCGAGAGAGGTGCGATGGAAAGATAAGGGAAGAAGGAAAGGTGGAGGCAGATATGAAATGAAATTCCAGGATAGAAGTAGATGGGCTCGGGGTTACACGTGTCTCCGTCCATGGAACACGGCGGGCGTAGATTGGCGATGCCGGTTGGCGCTCTAAAAGTTGAACGTGAGGGGGTGTGGGGATACGGACAAAGTACAACAGGGAAATGTATATGCATTCGCAGGGAATTCCCTGCCAAGGAAGGAGGGATGGGAAGTCGCAATGAAGGGGAAGTGAAATTGAAGTGGGCTTAATTCGCAGGTAGGAAGGAATCCTCCCTTTGTCATCCCTCGACCAATCACGGACATTCGTCTGGTCAGAGATGACTACGGTCCACCCCTTGTTTTATTGGACAGACGAGCTACTGATTACGGGGTGGAGGGATGGGATCAACTGCAAAGGATGAAAGAATTTACTGTCCAAAAATGTCACGATTAACGTTTATAATGAGGCATGTTAACACAGGGTGCCCGTTTTTCCCTCACCGTATGAAGTAAATTTTTGTTTTTGGAGCTCTCCAAGAGCAATGAAATCAGATATCGGAACGATCAAATTAAATTTCAATATTATAGTTTATTTTTTGGTTAAAATTACATGTCTTGCTATGAAATAAGAATCAATATGCAATAATAATTCATACCTCGATCCATGATTTGTCCAGCAATCATCTGATAGTAGTTACAATGCGAATTTATTCATACGAGATCGAGACTAACAAGTCTCTTCTTACATCAAACTCCCCTTTCTATTAAATTCAAAAGAGATAGCTCGAAAAAATGCACAGAAGAAAAAACTTTGAGGGTTTAAACACCAAAGTTTGCGTTTAGGAGAAATACACCACATCAGGGAAACCTCCACAAGGAAGGGGTGAGAAATATGGTATGATAATAACATTAGATTAAGTAGACTAAAATTTGGCAAAAATGTTAATATTGCCCCAGTCGTGTCTCTATTTTTTACATATGTTATCCTTAGAATTGGTGAGGCTAAAGATGAATAATTCACAGGAAAATCCATCTTAAAATGCATCAACGAATCGAAAGATCGAAAGATACTATGCCAAAAGAATAGAGGGAACGAGAGATAGGATTGAAGAGGAAGAGCTACGAGGTTTGAACGAGGATCTCGGCAGGCGAGGAAGATAACACGCTCTCATTCAAAAGGAACACCCGAGGAATTTGTGTAGAGAAGCTGCGCACAATAGTAATGACAGCACGAGTCTCAAGACCGGCCATTTGAAAATATTCGAAAAGGAAAGAGAAGAGGAAAAAGGAACGGCGATATTTCGAGACTAGAGCGCCAGATGTTTCAAATCGCGGGCGATATTTAGAAACGGAAGAGAAACTGCTGGTGGCGTTTAATTTAAAATTAAACCACCTTAGATATATATAAACTTGAAGATTATTCCATGGACAAAAGATTGTTTCGGTAGCATCCATTTAGGAAAGACATCCGAGGCGGGAATGAGACAATGGGAACGAGAAGGCGGGTGTGCGGAATGGTCCACGGAGAGGAGGCTGGCGGGTGGGAGGGGGCGGAAATCCAATTACCGCAGCACAATGGTGCACGAGCGAAGGAACGAGGTCCAAGTGGCCGTTGGGAGGGGAACAGATATGAGAGGAAAGAGTGATACAGAGGCGACGGAATTGTTGCACGGAACAGGATGGGAGAAGTAGGAAACAATGAACGTGAAATGAATAGGAGAGGCACACTTGATTGAGTCCGACGAACTGTCCAAATGTATTCCACTAAGAAAAGCCCTTTTGTATAAAGGAACCCCTTTCGGCAGCCCTTTGTCGCATATGAAAACATAACCCCGACGCAGGTGCAAACGTTTCAGAGATGAAAATATACAGACAGCTACATGGCCCTATCGTTACGAGAGATTTGTGCTTTAAATCTTACTTATCAGCAAGTTTAGCGTTATATATAATAATACATAATAGCAGCGTTTTCAATCAGTAGCGTAGCGATCAGGTTATCGCGAGTATAACAATATACCTCATTACATATACCGAAGGTACTAAAATGCCACTAGGTAAATAATTTGAGAAATACACTCCTAGCGCAAACCTTACCTCAGATTATCTCATAATTTGAATTCGCTTCCAGAAAATGAATAATAAATCTGTTATTAATCAATAGAATTTCAATTTTTAAGGATAAAAAAATCGATATAGTATATATCTCCATTCCAATTTTCACATTATCGAATTAAATTGCGTAATATAATTCCTTACATTCAGCGCTATTCCTTTACGTTTGATGAGGGGCAAATTTCAGCTACCATAGAGCCCTCATTAGGAATTATGAGTAAAAATTCGAATATACATCCCATAGACATTTCAGTCCCCTAACTACGGCAGGAATAAACAAAAAAGTTTTGAATTACAATGAATAATAATTCTATAAATTGCAAAAAAAAATTGTGTAGACTTTCATATAGCATAGGGACATGAGCAATGTAATATATTCTGTAAAGACGTAAACTTACCCAAAAAATACAATATTGTTCTTGAAGCGAATAAACAGCACATTTTGTTGTTGAGGGGTTAATAGCAGAGTTTAATTGAGTCCACCATGCGGATGAGGCTCTCAGCTGTCACCTATTGTGCCTAATTATAAATCCGCACCTGCGTTTAATATAGATTAGGGATGGAATGTGTTAGGACAGAAAGTAGTATCTATTAGGATGAAATGAACGAAATTGAGTCTAATATTTAGTAAACACCTTTTAAGGAATATCTTGCGAAAATTCGCGCAAAAGATCGGGACATCAAAAATTAATCAGTTAAGAATCCGTTTGAAAAAGCTTTAAAATAAAATAAATAAATACCGAGCAATAAATTTTAAATGTTTGCCGATAAATATCTACAGCTGTTGCCTTTTTGCGATATTATGACACGCATTCATCTCCATTTTGAATAAACTAAAGGAAAGCACCGGAATCTTTACTCGGCACAAAAGATTTCCCAGAATTTCGAAAATTCTTTCCGCCCTTTCCTTCCCCTCCACTCCCGTCTCCTCCCCCTCCCATCCTAGAAAGAAGAGCGACGCCCAGATGGTGCCGCGGAGATGTTGACTCTGGCAGGGAGGAAAAATTTTTGAGGAAGAGAGAGAATCAGAGAGAGGCTGGGGCCAATTTGGGGAGAGTGCGTGGGAGGGGGTGGAAAAGGAGGTGCATGGAGGTGAGGGTGCCAAAGGACTTAACCCACACCCTCTCTGTGCTTCCGGTAAATTGGTTCGAGGAGGCGATGGAGAGGAAGAAAATGAAAGCAAAGGGGGCGGATGTTGATGGAGAATAAGGAAAGGGTTAAATTGGAGAGGGGAGGCAGATCCAGGGTAGGGGATATTACATCCTCCTCACCAACACTTCCATTTCGCCAGCGGAAGAAAAAATGGACCTAATTAGAGAGCTATATAAAACTCCATGCTCCGGAATACATTTTCTGAAAAAAGATCTTCCCCTCCGTTTTCAAAGAAGTGACAGCAAAGGGCCTTTGCTAACTAATAAATTTAGAAGAGGAATTTCAACTAGAGAAAAAAATCAAAGCGGCTCAATTCCGAACTTTTCCCTCTCCGATATCTTTTATTTTCGATGTATGGGCTTATATTTTACCCGTCTAGTGAGCGAACCGCGAGATAACCTTTATTTTAATCTGGATATTTTAAGGAGTTGGACTTTCGGAGACGCAGAGGATAGCGGTAGAATGTACAGTAAATGCGGTATCCTTTCGAAAGCCTTCATTATCTTCCTCAACTAAAAAAATTACTCTGTTTCGCGTTCTTCTTTTTATTCGTCTCAATTCAATCTCCCCGAGTCGCTTTTTTATATTTGTATGGAATATTAATGTACTCTACTTTGCTTACAGAAAGCCGTCTCCAATCACTTACCCCAAGCACATTCAAATTGCTTATCAGATCTGTGAATAATGTAAGCGAGGAGACTACCATCGCCATCTCTGAGACGGAAATGTAAACGCTGCTTCGAAACAAACAGTTAATAGGCTCTCAGATCAGCTTTGAAATTAAAACTGTGAGCTTCGGTCGTGTGAGTAGTTCAAATTTTCAATCAAAATTGAGATAATCTTTATGAGATGCTAGTTCTAAAATAGCTTTAGTTGACATACGGTACAATACAATACAAACTCTTTATATACGGAGTAAAAGAATTATATTTATTAGCATCGCAGTATAATTCGACAACAAAGTAAACCTCAGCGATCGTTTCGGTGCGTTACGATCAAGAAAAAATCAGTTCCTTTATACTTTTCTGGACGTCATTAGAGAATGAATTATAAATTATTTTACGAATAGCAACAAGTCTTTGGACTGTTTTTAAATAGCAGTTGCTGAGGTCTCCATGTTTCATTTTACATGAAGACTTTTACGCCAAATGTTAAACATTTTTGAATGATATCACAATGTAAAACATCACGAAGAAAGGAGAATTTAATTTTAATCTTACGCAACAATATTAATTGCAAGGAAGTTAGGATTGGATCACAAGTAATAACAGGTGTGAAAAATAGCGGCATGACTGGGACTCGAACCCAGGTCTCCCCCTTTCCGTGCAGGTATTGTAACACATTCTGACCTATTCTAACAATTCTAAGTAAGACCCCTTTTCTCAACACATGGGATTGGATTTTAAAGAAAATACGTATGATGAGGCTTAGACTATGCTTTGCATCATTTATATTTTATTAATTCATTTTATATGTTAAGGAACTTTATCTTTGCCACTTTCGTAATCTATTCTGGGTGATAAGTTACAAGCATACAAATTAAATATGCTAATTAAAATAGCAATCGAATAGTTTTCAATTTGATGAGATTAATTATTATCACATAGCAGGTTCCATTTGGGGGATTCAAAAAATTCGTGAATGCTAAAATATTCTCGCTTGAGCCTCTACTTCACGACAATAAGTTGCTTATAACGTCAGTATGATGCATTTCTATTATAATATCCTTATATAATATCTTTATGTAATATTTATCACAATAAGAGGGTTAATTCATAAGCAATCGAATTAGAGGAAGGATTAAAACTGAAGATTTAGGAGAATGGGAGTATCATACTCATCAATATAAGAAACAGTGAGGGGAAGTTCTTGGGTAAAGGTTTTCCTACCCTAGCGCCACTAATTTGAAGCTGCAGATGTTATTCGAGAAAATAAAACCAGCCCTGACGTCGTCCTGAGGGGTTTCTGTAATGGAGGTACTACACTCGACAAGTCATGCGCCTCCCTAACCACAATCACTATGTCATGTGCCGCAGGAGGCGGATTGGAGCGATGCGATAGAATAATGGATGGAACGGGTTGGCAGATATAATTGCAGGGACGAGTGCGCTTCTTTCGTTCCAAAGTAAAATTGAATTGGGATTCGCGTGAAATTACGAAGAGATACAGCATCCATTCTTGCCTGCGTCCAACGTAGATTTTGAATTTGTGGTTCATTTCTTAATCATTATACACATTGGATTAATGTTTAATAAATAATGGATTTTAAGTTGATGCGAGCTTTCTTGTTAATCAGCTATGTATAACAAACAAATTTCACATAGATACTATTGAAATTTTCTATATTTATCTTGAAAAGCTCGACATAGTCTACCAAGAAAGCGATTTTTCTAGTAATAACCAATGCAACAATAGTAATTAATGGTAAATCGCAAGACGCTAGGAATCCATGACACAAGGAACCACACATAAAATGTATTAACACCGTGAAAGTACATACATCGGAATTTTTTCGAGTTCCTTCAGCTGATTCGAATTCTGTTTAAATTCTTATGGCATCGTGGGAATATTTGTGTTCAAACAAGGAAAACGGGAACCAGCTCGAATCTGCCCACACACCTCACGATCAATGTGGCATTCGAAACGAATTCTCCGCGATCCGAGCGAGGTATATTTTTAAGTTTCCGACCGTGGCGCCATCCACGGCGACAGCTCCACCTATCGGCGAAGGGCGTACCCATTAGAGCCCCCTGTCGGCGGATGGGAAATGTCGTTGGAGCCTCAAATGCCTCATCTCCTTACAGCACTCATTCCGGCTGCTTTTGAGGGACTGGACATTAGCGCCAACAGTTGGCGAAGCGTGGAACTCGGGCCGCAATGCTGTTTCGGATCGATGTTTCCCGTGACGTCACGACTCCCACTCCTTTCAACCGCCCCCACCTTTCCATCTCTCTCCTGCGCAGCCTCTCCCCGACCATGTGCCTTCGTCTTTTTCTTCAGGAGTTCCTTTTCCTCGGCGGCGGTTTTGCCATCGCTCAAAACAAGACCAACAGGAGTTGTCGATTGAAGTCTCTAACGTGTGCGGTGCCGGATTCCAGTAGAGACAGAAATCGGGGACGAGTAATTTTTATCCCGTATTTCAGAGGCTTGCGATAAAAGATATAGCATATCGCTGACCAAACGAAACCATAAAACATCGACAACAAGGCTATTTTATCAATTTAATGACATGGATTCCTTTGATATACAAAATAGAACATATTGCTCTCTGGGAACTCTCTGTCCTCCAAGCCAGATTAAGCGAAGATATCATTAGAAATATTTTTTTTATGAAGTTAAATAAATTGATCTTTTCGTCCCGGAATTCTAATTAAGACCATCCTGGCCAGGATAATGTACGTAATTTCTCTAATTACCTAGAATTAAAGGTGTCTGCTTTCATTCTATTGCAATTGTCAAAAATGTTGTTGGGCAGAAGCAACAAAGAGAAAGAAATGAATATCGGTTAACTGCTAAGTTTAGTGCCGTTCGCGATGCAGATTTCGAATCGGGCAGCTATATTTAGAGCAGGATCAGCCGGTAAGTCATCTTCTGCTAACGAATTAAACACTATAGATCTAAATACACGCTATCTACCTATAAATTAATAATATTGAACTTAGCTATAGCATTTTTCCTAACATCGGTGGACTCTTACCTTTAACTTACTCTGATGCAGCGGCGGATTTATAATTAGGCGCTAAAGGCACTAACTGAGGGCCTCGTCCACAGGGGCCTCAATAAGACCGCCCACGAACTCTCAGTAACGTATTAATATCAAAATGTATAAATATTTTAGAGCTAAGACGCGTTCGCAAGTTCTTGTTTTTCGCTCATAGGAAGAATTTTTTATATGTTGAATAAAACTATACAATATATCCACAGAATATATTACAAATTTTAAGTATTTCTCATATGTAAATGTATTATTCATTATAAATCATAGAAACACCCCACAATTGAGTGTTTTGTATATTATTGCCGTTGTGAAGCGGCTACGTCTTCTATGGCATGTTTACGTGGCACATGTTTGTGAATTTCGTAAAATTTCGTAAAATAATTTTTTATTTTCTAAATCCTAAAGGGAGCCTCGATCTGATTTTTGCACTTGAGGCCTCTGATAACTTAAATCCGTCCCTGCTATGTAAATGAAATAACTTATGGGTATAAATGATCATCAAAAAGTACGAAGTTATAGTTATATAAATCCGCAGCTTTAAATGTCGCTTTCTACTATTTACTAATTGCTTCCACTGTAATGAAATAGGCATCTTGCTATGCTAGACTCCGTACCAAATAAATAGATACAAGATTGCTCTTGATCGCCTAAAGATTCCTCAACGACCAGTCAGAGGATGGCGAATCGATCGACCGTGGATGAATCAAAAAGTTTACCTCAGATTATACATAAATCAATAGGCTATTTTTTCTTGGGATCTAGAGCGTTCTGAGTAAAACATTGAATTTTTCTTAGGTAGGATTTCCGTCTTTTTTATTAAGTGGTGAAAATATCAGTATTTACAAGCGTGTGGTTTCTGTCGAGGAAAATGGTCGGTGTTTCCCAAACTCAGACCAGTGGACTCCTCGCAGATCGGGAAGTAGAGGGTCTTTTTTCAGAGGTTGTTTTTAGCGAACGTAAAAATCTCTAATGACTTCCTTAAAATATACGTATGCCATGAATCACGCGGTGAATTCTGAACCAGTACAAAGAGCAGAGATTTTGAGATTCCTCTTTTTTTACCATTGACAACCGAATTTATTTCGATCCAGGCTAAATAAATGAATAGTAAATTAAATTCGCGCCATTTAACCGGTCTTCACCTGAGGTCGTAAAATGATTGATGACGAAACCGGAAACCAAAGTCACTGTAATGGCCCATTTGTAACTGATGCTACTATCAAAATTAATTATCGAAGAGAAGATCTCTAAGCTCAATGGTATCGTTTTTTATATCTTCCTTATTGACTTTCATATTTTCTCCTTTGTTTCGCATGCGTTAATTTTATCCGTGGAAAGTATATTGCTACATGGGATCCGTTATTTCAATGGAAGCCTTTATTTTTCTTTTTTGCCATAAAAATGGGTGATGTTATGAATTAAATTTTAATATTAGTTCATGCAAATTCATAGATTTTTACTAATCATAGATTGAAAATGAAATAATTACTACAACTTGTGCTTTTCCACAAATATCAAAATTAATTATCGAAAAGAACAAGTTGTGGTTATTATTTCATTTGTAATGGAATTCCACCATACCTCGATAGAGAATATTCATTTTAATCGTAGATTAACTAATCATAGATTTTTCAATGGAGATTAATTATTCATACACAATTTCTCTCAATTTATATTTATTCGTTCAAGTCGCTTTGAGAGAGTTTAAAAATTCAAACGCGTGGATATTAATTTAAACGGTCCATCTCCTTAAGGTTCACATAATAATAATAGAAATTAAATCATTCCTTTAATGGAAAAATGGAAGATGATCCCAATTAAATCCATTTTATAACAAAAGAATTATTACTGTTACTTATGAAGTCACACTACCATTCCTTGACCAGAAAAATCCGATTAGGCGGGACTCGAACCCTGAACCTTAGGGTTGACACGCAAGCACGTTAAGCACTTCACAATAGCGATGTGGTTGGTGACCAGTAACACTATTATCCTTAAGCATGCTGTCCAACGTATATATTCTCGTGGCAATATTTTCATCAGCTACATTATTCCTTTTGCTCTGATTACCACATTCCCTTTGGATTTTTCTTCTAGAATTACGTTAAATATACAAGTTTTCAGATTTTTTATACTACTTATTCTGAATTTATCAGCGTAATTACAACCCTTCTTTTGAGTCGATTTACACAAGCCATTTTTCCAACAACGTTATTACAGAAAAACAGATTTATTTATACAAAACATATTACAAAACCAGCAAACTAATGCTCCCCTTGTTTACCGAAAAGAAAAACATTTAGGATTTATATAGGATTTATATTTCCACTACCTCAGCAGTACTTACAATATAAAATAGTTAGAATTTATAAATTTATCAAATTAGTATTACAGGATTGCAATAATCTGGAAAAACTACGTTGATTAAAATCATTTTAGACACAAGAAAAGTATTCTCCTGTATTAACGCAAGCGCTTAAGAAAGTTATTTTGGTTACCATCGATTCGATCGTGCAAACAGAACTTACTATTTTCTAAATTATAAAATTATTTTTATCATTACTTCAAAATCCACTTATCAGGCTGTTCTAAAATAAACACTGTCTGTATAGTACAGTAATTGTAAAATTACATATTGTAACACCGGTTTTGACGCGTAGAATCTATGTAAAACTTGTGAAACATGGGGGAAATTTTTCATGGGTAGAAAAGCTTGTGCTTGAGCTATTATCAATTTTTTAAATCAAGAGGTTGTTCAATAGGTTTCTTAATCATCTTTTCCGGTTCGGTAGACAAAATAAAGTTCACAAAACTATTTCTTTGTCTCCAAGAGTCCATCGTTCAATTCAGGTGAGCGTTTTCTCTAGCATGGCTTATGTTAGGAAGTTCAACGCACTCTTGGAACATTTTGGAAAGACTACGTTTCTTCTTATATTCCTATTTCCCATGCCCCTGGAAAAATTCACCCCATTCCCCAAGAACGAGAGAGAAAAGTCACGGAGAATGGAGGGGGGAAATGCAGGATTCAAGGGTTGAGGAGTGGGGCGATCGGTGGGAATTTTCAGGACTACTGTGGTAGAGAGAAGACCATAAAATAGGGAAAAGGGAGAGTGAGGAAGGCAAGAAAAGAAAAGAGGAATGGGGATGGGGAGGGGTGGAAATGGACGGAGTATCCTAAGTCTCCTAGTAGGCATTCAGAAGAGGATCACGGGGAGATGTTGCATTTGGGGAAAGGGTGGGGAAATATTACAAAAGAAATATTTTAGGATCTGCGTCTATATTGGAAGTGCGGCGAGGGGCAAGACAGGAGAGGAGGAACAGATGACAGGTTGAGTGTAGGATGGAAGGAGGAGATGCACACTATTGCGTGGGAGCGACAAACTATAGGTATTCGAGGACACGTGAGGAAGTCTCCAAAAGGGAAGGACTTCTGAATATGAAAGGCTGATGTCCAAATGGAGATATCTAAGCCAGAAAACAAGATTAAAGGAAAGAAGCGGCAAATAGAGCATCGAAAGGTTTAAAATTACTATTACTCAGTCGTGGTAGTGACGTGTAATAGAGTCAGATCAGTAGTAGTGACGTCGATCTCACATCACAAGTGGTAAACATAATAGTTTGAGCAACTTTGTAACGAACTGAGATCATTCTGCGAGTCGAAAGTAGTTTACTTGACGTAGAAGAAACTAGAGGTCCCGTTTGAAATTATTATTACTTTATCTATATGGCATCAAAAGGCTAAGAAAAAGAGCAGAAATTATTTGGTCAATTATAGGAGTAAGGAAATAGAAAAGGCCATCGATGCAAAAGAAGTCATAGGTCATGAACAAAACAATGAAAACGTTATGACGCTAGGAATTCGAAAAAAAATCGCATAAGAAATATGACCGAAACAAAAAATTCTGTGATGTGTAATTTCTGTGATGGATTTCCACAAAACATTTCCTGATACTGTGAAAACTGAATCATTACCGATATTAATTTCATAATTAGCTAATGTAATTGGCTAAAATGTTATTCTAATAGGTTATACTCCGTGTCCGTATATTTTTGTGTGAATGTTGAGTGAATTGTTCGGAGAATTGTTTTTCGACGACGTATTCTTGTACTACAATCAGCGGAGAGTAAGCCTTCTTCAACAAAATGAGACTTAGCGGAATATTCTACCTCCCTTCCACCAAGATAATAGCCTCTCTACTTCTGTTTCCGTGTATCTGCGATATCGTAAGTAATTCAATTCGTACAAAGCCACGATTTCTAATAATCTTAACATTAAAATCGTTATTTCAAGGTCGTAACAACTTTATGAATTTAAACATTTATAGCTGTTTCAGAAAGGGAGGAAAGCTTTGAGTGTTTGGCCGATTGAATCACCGATCACCCTTACAATTTCTACACTATACTTAAATATAAGTAAGAAAAACTTCTTAGAAGAAAACGACATGCAAAAATCCATACTCTATTACAATTCTAACGGAATCCCTCTTGATTGATTATTTATATTCATTAGATTATTTGCTTTCAATTTAGTGCCTATAGCGCACTAAAAATGTTGATACATTTGAAATGTAACAAAGGCTCAATATCTCCCTGAGGAATTTACTTCTCCTTATTTTTATCTTAAACATTATTCGCTCTCAGTACTCCAGCGAATCATGAAATGTGTTCGTTTTAAAATGTAAATCACAAATAAATCCTGCAATATTTTACAGTCCTCCGTGATTTCGCCAAGGTTATTGAGATCAAGTAAACGCTGAACCATGGTTGTATTTTCCTTTCTCTTTGTTGAAGCACCACTCCCGATGCTGAGTAAACGCCGATCTCACGTCACAGAAGAGGTAAACATAAACGTTTGAGCAACTTTGTAACCAACTAAGATCATTCTGCGAGTCGAAAGTAGTTTCCTTGACGTAGAGGGAACTCGAGATCCTGCATTCCTGCGACCATCTCAAAGATATTCCATGTCGGAAATGAGAGTTTGCTAGAAATAAGTGCTCTTTCCAAAACTTCAGTTACCGTTCTAACGGAGAGAATGATGAGTCCATAACTCAAACGTTTTCCTTAGTATAAGTTAACGTTACGGAGAAACAGTAAAAAAGAGATTACATCTCTCATGCAAGTGTTCAAATTACCCCTGATAAACTTGCAAAAATACATGGTAGGAATGTTTTCTTCATTCGTGTAAGTCCTTCTTAGCATTTACCTTGGCAATAATTTCCCGCTCTTATTTCTATTAACCAATAAATATCAATAACTTCCATAATTGACACAGGAATACAATCCAAATTACATCCATTTCAACAATTGTTATTTAACAACATACATAAACATTCCCTAACCAGAAAAATCTAAATGATTATATATTATATATTTTAATAGCCGGGACTTGAACCCGGGACATTGGGGTCATTAGAGCTGGCGAGCTTACCGCTCCTCCATCGCAGATATTTTACTGTGGTAGTAGTATTGTTGAAAGTGCTTCTACTACTTAGGTCATTTTGCACGGAGGCCCCCATCGGGAGTCGAACCCGGGACCACTTTCACCTAAGTCTATCGCGTTACCATCATGGCTATTTGGGAGACCCGCAGATAACTTACTTTTTGTCTATGTTAATACATCATGTTTGCCTTTTACATATTTCCAAGTGCAATTTCTTGTGCTTAATGCAAGAATAACCCCGAAAACGAAGTATGTACCTTTCAAGTAGATTAACTTTTGAAGAAAACAAAGGCCATGATGCCAAGTTATCGATAGCATATTTTTAAAGTTATTTTTGAATGGATTTTGATCTTAGGTTTCTGAGATACAGACGCTCATTCATGGACATTTTACGCAGATAAGATATGTGACTCGCTTCGTGTATCTCCGGAGAAGTTTCGCGATATACTTTAAAAAGTGTCTCGTCGAAGGTAAAGTTTTTCGTGTTTCAAATCCACCACATTCGAAATCGATCCAAGCAAGAATCTCCAAATCCGATAATTCTGTCACCCTTCGCACTAATTTACTCCCCGTTAAGGGAGCGATGTGTTGCGACACATTGTTCTAGAGCAAGAGGGCAAGGATTGCAGGACAAAACCAGATTTGGCAACGACCGCCACCCGACACTCCACCTACATTCGTAAACCAATCTTTGAGCTCAAATTTCTCCAACGAGGGAAAAACCCCGTGATCTTTATCCCCCACGATTCCATCTCCGGAGACAGCCGACGGGAAAAGCGAAGGTCAAGCAAAACAAATCCATCAGCGAGCAAGGCGATCTCAATCCTCGCTCCCTCCCCTCTATGAAACCCTCGTCTCTAAGCCATCGGCCCGAGAATTGCCCAAAACCCTTTCCTAGCCCCTCTCGCGACCCCTCATAGTTATTCCTCCAGCATCCCACGCCAACCATGAACTCCATTTGGTCCAAGCGCAGAATCCGATGTCGAAATTGGAGGGAGACGAAAGAATGGGAAGCGGGATGGAGCGCTCGCGAAAGAATTGGATCCGGCACGTCCCCTCACCAAATGGAACGGGCTAACCCCGGCGGAATGGAAAGCAGCAGCTCCTGGGATTTTTGGAGGAATGGGGACGCTGGAGGGCACTACGGCTTTCCGGACCGCTCCTTTTCGTGCGGGGAATAAGAGCACCAGGAAATGGTGGAGCAGCAATGAAAGGTGAGGGGGAGGCGACGTCTCCGCAAGAGAGTGCTCTCTCTCATCCAGAAAGGACTGATGGGAATCCGATTTGGCCTCATTAGATATGCCCGGGGAATTTACATGGAGAGGAGGAATGTTTTTTTGCTGATTCGTGGAGGAATAGCGGGGAGGAGAGAATTTTTTATCTGAGGAAGGCCGAATTGGGATGCTGTGGAGGAGATGGGCCGGGGAGGGATTGGATATTGACGCAAGGAGGAATTCTTAAAAGAGGAGGAAATAGAGGGCGGCCTGAGTGGATTTTGGCGCGGAATAGAGAAAAAGTTGCCCCCGCGGGATATGAAACGTGAGGGAGGTACAGAGGGAAAATAGGAAGGAACTCTCCGAGCGGAGGTATAAATTGTGGAATCAATCCATGCCCGGAAAGGAATGGGTTTTTGATGTAAATGAGGAGGAATACTCCGTGAGGCTGAGTAGGAATCCGTGTTGTGTACATCAAGAATGTTCCTCTACAGATACTTGCAAAAACCTGAAACACTACCAACGATACTTAACAAACATGATGTAAAGATTGAAAAAGTTTTCAGCACACCGATGATTGTACACTTTTCTCATAATCTACGCAGTTTTATTAATTTCAACATAAATTCCATCAAAATATCTTATATGACTGAAAATGTCTTACCATCATCAAATAATTCAGAAATAAATTTGATCATTTCAAATGTGCATCATATTAGGTAGAACATCGTACTCGAAATAATAAATTACGCTATGGATATATACTATTTGACATAACCTGTGGGCAGTACATATTTCCTAGCGTAATTGATTACGTTAATCCAGGCTGAAATTTTTACAAATTTTAAGGAAAGATCATATGAAAATAAGCAAATTTTTAGTTATGCCCTGAGATATAAAGGGAAAAGAAATCATTCTTTTCGCCTCTTATGGAATATTCATTCAGAAAATAACGGAGTACCAAGATTATAAAGGAAATAGGGGCAGTATTTCACTTTTCCTGGCATTATCACGAAATCTTTCAATTATTCGCCACAAAGACGCAGTATTTCACTTTTTCCCCAAATTATAATCGAATGTTTCATAATTTTCGAGCAGAATTAAAAATGTATCCTCAATTTGCAAAATATCTTACCAGAACTATTAATCGCCCTCCTTTGGCTTGAAGATGACGCAGATAAGAACGCGTTCTTCGTTGAACTTCCAGAGTAAGAGGAATCCGGAAACATAAACCCAGACGAAGGCAGAGGAAAAGCCGTTAATTAATTATAATCTTATCATCTTTAACAGGCGAAGGAATAAGAAGCCCAGTTCCCTCCAAAGTCGAGCCCCGGTTATGACGCTAATTCTCGTTTCGTGTTAAGCGAACAATTCATCAGGCTAAAAATTCTGCAAAGGTAGCGAGTAATTTATGCAAAGAGGCAAAAATGACGTAGGCCAAGTACGAAGCGGGGGTCTTTTCTCCTCTGGAATACGTACGCCTTGCGAACACATAAGCAGTGGGTGCGCAGACGAAGGGAAGATTGCTCCGAGGGAGAAAACCACCCAAGGAAATGCATAAAAAATAAATAAAGCGATGAATATGTAGCGTACATTTTACCTAAGGCATATGAGATCCACGTCCGTTGAACACGAGGCTCGCTCGCGCCCTTTATGCACGGCGGCGAGGTCTTGGCGAAGTACTGCCATGGAAATTGAAGGGGAGGCTGAATATGCAAATGCCTTGTAGGCAGGTAGGGTTGCCAACTCTACCGAATTTGCCGGGCCACCAAGTGTAGAGCCCGGTCTTCTGAAACTCCCCCCCACAACGCCAGCATAGCTTTCATCTTCATCCTTTTCGGAGAAATTGTCTTGAAAATACAACCCGAAAATACAACCCGAAAATGTCCACTTATTTCGTGGATTGTCCACATAAATCTGGCCAAAAAATTTTTTCCCAGTTGAAGACATTAATTCATTATTAAATGCAATAACACTGAGATAAAAACACCCGTTCGATGATTTAAATGCTTCTAATCTATGTTTTCTCTGAATATTGGTATTATACTCGTATGTAAAATTTTTCAATTAAACGTCTCCGACCACTTCCATTTACCCATTTTCCACATTAACAATTTATCCATCAGGAATAAGTGTTATTCCTCTTATTCTTATTTTTTTATATTCCTTCAGAATTTCTAGGTATAGATAAAGTTCAGTGAGAACAAAATAATTTTAATTGCTATGCGTGCTGAAGATGATAATCTATTTCGACGGATTGAAGAAAAAGGCACACGTGCAAAATTGTAACTCTCTTCTTTTCCGCTGACTTATTAAAATATTTTCATATTCAGAATGATACGTTTCTGACTTTATTTATCTCTTAACAAACTCAGACTCCTCGTACGATCATCAAAATCGTTTTTAAATGAGGCTACGTACCCTCAGGTTTAGGACAAGGCGAAAGATCGAAATCGACTAAGATTGGTTCGCTTTCTACAAATCAAGGATCAAATATGCCAATTTTTCGAATCTTATTCGTACCACATTCCATCGAAACGAGAATTACGCAACCAGCTGAAAAGTCCACCCCGTCTTCCGCGTTTTAACTCTCTACTTAGCCCATGCCATTTTCTCGCGCACGATTGACGGATTTCGCGTTTATTATAGCAAGGGGAAGTACTTAAGCATGAGAAAGGGAGGTCTGGAGATACGGGTGGGCGGATACGTCTACTGCACTCCACCTCATTGAATTGAAATGAGCCGTAAGAGTTTGCGTATGCAATACACAATTTGGAGTATTTAGAATATTTCCCTCGAAATTATGTATGGATGGTACGCTTGGAAATTCATGAATTACTTCTCACTGTGGCTTTTCATCTCAAATTCGGCAGAATTAGCCGTAAACTAGGCACAACTTATGAATAGAAAGTGGAAACCCCGCAAGTTGGCAACTCTAGAAGCGGGGACGTGCCCGCAGAGGCGTGCTCTTTGCCCACGACGGTAAAAAAGATGAAAGAGGGAGGGAGTATACAAGGTTTTTTGATAGTAGTTTTTTTCCACACGGGAGGAAGAATGCGTAGGAGTGGCACCTGGAGAAGGAAAATGAAAGGCGATATGAGTCGGGGATATGATGTACGGCACGAGAGGGTTGTTTCCCTCTCTAGGGAACGGATGAAATGAGAGGAACGCTAATGCGCGAGGAAGCAAGGCAGTAAACGGTGCCATCGCTATCACGATCATTGCTCCAATTGAAGCAGGAGGGGGCGGAGGATGCCGAGAGGGACTCAAATAAAGCGAGCGGGCGGCATATTTAGACCGAGAGGAGAAAGTAACGAAAAACAACGTAAGGCTCCGGGAGATGAGTGTTTTTACGAGAAGGGGATTAAATAAAAAGTGCCTATACCCGCGCAGGCGCAGGGCCGGTATAACAACGGAATCGTGAGAGATTTACAGATAAATATGCAATAATTTTTCCCTCCTCGGATATATCCGGGGAATAATCCGCTTCTCCGAAACATGGGGGCAATAGGATAGGAATGGATCGGTGATATATGGAGGGCGTAGCTGAAGGGTTGAGATGGAATATCTCGGAGAAAGAATAAACGAAGCGGGATATTGCGGCCGTCGACGTATGGCGGATGGGATTGATGAAAAATACTGATGGCGAAAGAAGGGAACGATCTGACATTTGAATGGAGATGAAGGCCGAACTGGAAGGGATAGGGAGGCGGTGAATGAGATCAGAGTATTCGGAAAGGTCAGCGATTAACTCGAAATACTCTTCGGGGGAGGAGATGAACGTGACATCGCGCTGAGAGTGGGAGAATTCCATCGCTTTCCGCCCAATGTCAATCGTCCACCCTTCATAATTAGGTCGACAAGACCCCGAGTAGGGAATAGTTACTGAAGAGAAAGAGGTATGAGAGAGACGAATCATGGTGTTATCTTCCAAATGCAGATGGCGTAGAGAATTAGAAGTTAGCTTTGAATTTCCGAGATAATGTCTAAAAAATGAGTAATTAATAGTTTTTGAAATTTCTAGTCGCTGTTAAATGCCACGTTCTATACTCATGGTGATTGTGTCTGGAAAAAGTCGCACGTAGCAGCTAATACGATGAAAACATGAAAGAGAAAAATATTGATTTCTTCATCTAAAAACAAGCATGTGAATCATGCGTTTTTCGTCGATTATTAAGCTATTATGAGTCAAGACTTAGATCTTTACTTCTGCAACAGAGAGGTCAGATTTTAGCAATTTGAAAATTGTTTGGTTTTCAATTTCCAAATTTACAGTGCGATTTACCACGCGAAATCTTAAAGTACCAACGTTCTCCTCTTCCGTCAGAGCAAAGGTCTCTAAATTGCGACCCGCGGCCGGATTCGGCCCGTAAAGGCTTTTTCAGTCAGGAAAATAAAGGAGATTTCATAATCTGGACACTCTCATGATGAGACGTGTAGATTTCTATCCAGATATTGCCATTCACATTCGTTGGCTTACATTTTTTGAAACATATCAGGTGAGAACTGTTTCACTAATGCCTTTTTTGCATAAATGATTTGAAGAAAAATTACTCCTATAGATCTAGCCTGCTTAGCATTTTCCGTGCACTTATACGTGTGTTTCAAAAAGTTTGGGGGCTCTTGCATCAGAGTAGAAATGCTATAACGAGCAATTTTCCAAATTATTTTTATTCGAAACATAATAAAATGANTAATGCCTTTTTTGCATAAATGATTTGAAGAAAAATTACTCCTATAGATCTAGCCTGCTTAGCATTTTCCGTGCACTTATACGTGTGTTTCAAAAAGTTTGGGGGCTCTTGCATCAGAGTAAAAATGCTATAACAAGCAATTTTCCACATTACTTTCATTTGAAACATAATAAAATGATATCTAACCATTTCTATGTTTTTCGCATACTGCCTTCTCAAATAATAATTTATTTACAAGAGGATTTCAGATTAATTAATTTTCAGCTGACCTAATGATTTATTCCTTCACTGAAGTCGGAGCAGGAACGAAATTAATGATTCAGTTTTCTTTTTTGAAGAGATTTAGTGATGGATGAACTATGGTAAAGAAATATTAAGTTAAAAAATTGAATTCCTATCATGAACTTTATTTCTTACAATACATTGCCTATAACTGTTTTCCATACGTGTCAAAAAATGAGTTTTGGGTATTTGCATCCCCTGCCACACACCGAAAGGCGGCTTACAGGTTATTCATGTATCTGTAGATGTACGTGAGTACACGCAATGTGACCATGACTCTGAGAAGGGTCGAAACATTACTACTGGCGACAATTTCTCTATCTGGTGTCAATGTAGGGATGAAAAAAAATCCTTAAAATCTCTACATTGATGCAGAGATTTTTAATCTCCTTTCCTCCCGTTAGCTGTGAATGAGTACTGAATTATTCATAACTAAATTAAAAGAATGATTTATAGAATACTTCTCGGAATTTCAACTCTCTTGAAATAATGAAAATTACTGAGCAACAATCTCCGAGAAAAAATGAGATCCTTCGAAGACGATAACCGTTTCTTTTCTTTTGACATATTTTACTCATCCATCAAACCTCACAATATATTTCGTATTCTAAGCAGTTATCTTAAGACAAATGAAAAAATAACAAGGCCATGCGATTTCTATACAGTCTTATGGTTTGAATACATTTCTAGATGTTGACTTCGGGACTTAGCTAGCTGGAAATTGCATGTCCTTGACGTGAGCCTTACTCCAGCGGTTTCGACCTTGCCTACTATGCAATTTACTTCCTCAGCGTATGCCTTTAGTACTGGAAACGGTCCCATGCCACCCGCGGCGTAGCATATGATGCGGGTGGACGTGGGTTTGCCACAAGGATAAACTCGCGACATCATAAATTCTTCAGCCTTATCAGATGAAGAGTTCTCGGCAAGCATTTGAGGAGGAAAGGGAATTTTGTCGGCGACTTCTTCAAAGGACGATATTCCCTCTCATACCAGCAATTTCTGGTAATGGGGGACGTAAAAATACTTGATTAAATCTCTGGCGTAGATCGTACCTCTGTTAAACATGCCGATTACATGAGTTGACGATATCAGGAGCTTTGCTTACTAGCGATTTAACAGGAACCCTTTAGTGGATCGCATTTTTCCAACGATATCTTTCCTCGCGATCGAGCTATTGAATACAGGAACATTTTGGAGTCTCAAATGAAATTCTTGGTAATCTTTAGCGAATTTTATTCCTTATTGAGGAAAGATTCCCATGATTTTTACTGCTCGACTTTTGGAAAAACTGAATAACTCCACTTGAACACGATATATCGAGGTTTATAGGATATACTTTCTGTTCTATTAATGTATAATCTGGATTTTACGATCTCCAGGGAAGATGGTAGAATTCTTTTCTCAATAAACTTCAGAGAATTTTAATTGTAAAAATGTACGGAAATACAGCTGGAATAAAGCTGGAATTCGTTCTTATTACCTAATTCCGAACGTAAATGTGTATTGTAACCCCGTTATGTAAATGATTAGCAAAGGATACTTCACAGTACATTTATAAAGTTTGCCTTTGATTAAAAATATGCCAATTAAAAAGTAAATCGATTAAATGACCAGCTGGAAACCACGAAATCATACGGTTTAGAAACAATGCACCCAATGGGAATGTGGTTTCGTTAGTGAGAAATCGTAGAGATTTCCGGTGGAAGAATTGCAAATTGAAAAAGGTTCTCGTGCAATTGATAGCAGATCAAGTAAGTAGCTATGCGATGGAGAAGCTTTGCGTAGTAAAGGCAGCATATTTTTTTGAACCAGTTACAAAAACCGATACATCATTAAGAAAAACGAAATATTAGAATAGGAATATTATACCAACGCAGAAATCCTCTTGATTAACTTCACAACTTAAAAGCCACCTAACACCGAGTAGGTTAAAGCAGACCAAGACTTTCATAAAATATTCTCATTCGTTTCGAATGAATCATTCGATTGCGATATGACATTTTACAAAAAGTAGTTTTGGTATCATTACGTAGAACAATCACTTAAATTCCTCGTATGGACCATGTGGAAGCAATACGACGCTGTGGGGCTACATTTTACCGAATTTTAATGAATGTTGACAAAATTTCCACATATGAATCTTACACAACTCTGAGGAAATGCAATAAGTTCTCTAAATCATGAACCGTATTCGATTCTCAGATACAAATTAACGTCGAATAATTCATTCGCAAGGCATACTATAGGGTCAAAATCTGAATTGTAGGGGTTAAGGTTCAGTTTTGCTTGCCACTTAAGCATGATACAGTGAAATAATTTTCAGTTCAGTAGATATTTGAGAAACGGAGAAATATAAAAGTCATTCGTTCTGCAGAATCTCTTATTCATTAGTTTAGGATAAATTTTGGGTAAGATAATAAGATAATAAGTATGAATAACGCATACTAACCATATCGAACTCATACGTATGGAAATCTGAACTTTCCTTCAGTTCATTCTGAAAGACTGAGGGGAAAATGGTTGCTTACACCTGGTTAAAGGGATGACCACCATTTTCTGAGAAAGAAAGACCGACCAGAGAAAGAGCTAGGAGTGGTCAGCTCACGAAGGAAAGGGGAACTAAGGAAAGATGAATAGAAAAGGGATTTTGACGCGTCCTGGCGTGAAACACGGAGACATTCAAAACTAAACCGTGACCGGGCGAGTCACGAACAACTCCCATAGGCCAGTCACGCTATCTTCCATCTTTCCCATACACTTTCGTTTGACTTCCTCCTGCTCATGCGCGCAGCATAAGCACTTCAATCGCTCATCGCCTTATCGTGTAATCCCCCGACTATGGCTCGGATCGGTGCTAATTTGCATTTTTCCATCCGGCCCGTGGTATTCGATTCCATACCAGGGTGCATACATACGACGCTTAGCTGCATTGTATTGTCAGCGGCAGGACAGCCAACATTCGGTTTGAGTCTTAAGACCTATTACTGAGATATTCATATTTTATATTACCAACGATTACAATAATATTTAGAATATTTAATATGATTATTTATAATATTTAGCGTGCAGCATCCTCAATGAGAGAAGCAAGGGAAAACTACCTCACTCCTCATATTGCCTAGTAAGGCTCATACCCTCTATTAAAATCTGTTTGGCTAATGGTGGAGAGGTCGAGCCTTCAGGCGGATTACTTTAGAGACTAACATATTATTCAGATTATGTTCTAAAGAGGAAGTGTTCGCAAACGCTGATAAAAATGTAGAGATTTGATGTTTTCCTGGTGGATAGTTTGTGTAAATTTTTCTCGGGTTAACATCCAGGTAAGTTCGGGTATACAGTTCAGTGCTGCTGAGGTATTACCTCAGAAGAAGATGGCAGAGTAAGCCATCGAAACGTTGGCGACTTCATGGTCACCTGAACTTACCTGGATGTTAACCCGAGAAACATTTACACACGCTGATAAAAATGTTTCATTAAAATCGTTAATTGAAATAGATTAAAGAGCTATTTAGTTCACAAGTACAATAAATGTTTCAGTCGAAGCAGAAAAAAGTAATGTTTTTTAATGTACAGATATACTTACTACAGGATTCTTTATTATCACCAATAAAATCATATTGATTCAAGTTTCTACGATTGAAATTTATATACGAAATCTCGGACATGTTCGTGGGCCAGTATTAAACCCTCAGTGTGCAGAAAGCTATACAACCTCGACTTAGATGAAACGAAGAGAAACATATTGCAATTACATCACTATTTCAGCGATAGATATCTATGTCATTCACTCATAGTCAATACAAATCGTCAAAACAAGATAGACAATCTGCTTCCATCATCCGCAAGGTATTTTAATAAGTAAGCAAAGGGGCAGCTTAAATTTAATTTGTATTCCATACTTCTCCAGGCTATTTTTTGCTACTTCGCAACCTAATCACGAATATTTTAAACTTGACAGACGTCAACATAAACTCCTGTTCTTATCTCACTGTCCAATTGGCTACGTATAGTGAAAACCTTCGATTCACGCAGAGCTAAAAGATGGCACCGCTGGTCATTTTTAATCTGGGACCACTCAACGATATTACATCACTGAAATTCCAAAGGTTGTTCGGTCCAAACTGGAATAAATATTCGATTATAACGGCTCTCCTCGGACATCTCCAAAGACAGCATGTACGCCTTAGCCTTAATACTGCCATATAAATTCAACTCTAGATCATTATCCCAAATAAATTGCTTTTGTTACGTTTCAAGTTGAAATAAACAATCGGTTCAATGGTTTTGGAAACCTTTGCCTCATTATTTATTTAAATTATATGGGGACAACTCTTATTTATGAAAGAATGAGTTAGAATGCGAGATGATGCAGCAGTACGGATTAGATAAATAATCATTAAAATGTAATCACGTATTACTGCTAAATGTGGATATAAGTTTTCAATAAAATAAGTTACTTAATAATGTAAATCAGAAGGAGAAATTATTTCCACAATTAAAGCACTAAGCCGCCGTATAATGGAAATCCTATGGATTGATGAAACAGAGAGCCTTATTATTTTAATAGAAGGTTTTTATATTCTTATTTATCTTTGAGTCTGCGCTAAAGCTCACATTTTATCAAAATATGATTGGTAATATCATCTTCCGATGAAAAGAGAGACCTGGTATAGACGCTCATCTCTGTTTCAAATAAAATCGAAACTTTCATCTATTGAAGGTAATTAAAATCACGCAACTAATTTAGCGAATTGAGATGATAAATAATGTCGAAAATGTAACTATTATCATATCATCAAACGAAAATAAATTTAATTTCACTGTTAAATTAGAATGATAGATATATCGATTAAATTAGTTGATTAAATCCATGATATGAAAAATTGCGCCTTGTTAGGTAGTGTTTCTCAAGAAGTAAAAGAGATATTATGGAAATTTTAGTCGAAGAATTCCTATCATAACTCTCCAAATCGCAGATTAATTTTATGAGTCTATGAATGAAGCACCAGCAAACAGTTTTCGTGCTGATATGACTTAATGCAGACAGTTATGCAAGACTCTATTTATAAATTTTCAAGGTTAAGCATCATTCATAAGTGGTTGTGCAGTTTGACCATGAACTTCTAGTTTCCTTTTGCATAAAATCTTCTTTTTGTGCTATCAAGAAATATGTTTTCTTTAAGGGCTTTTATAAAAGTTTCCTTGATAAAAATTTGCAGATATAGACGTTCACATTCACATGACACTCACTTCAATAAAGGATTTCGTATTAAACACTCAAAAATAAATTACTGTAATAACAGCAGAAAAATTTTCTTTTCGTGCATAAGATGGGGAAACTTCGAATTATTTCGATTCTCCTTTCAACATCGATTTCGCCGTAAAGTTTCTTTTTGTTTCCACAGAAGAATAGCTCCCAAACGAGAGGAGAGCCGCGATAAATATAAAAATAAAGGATGCAGGATCTTAGGCGTCGGCAGGGAGCTGCCGAATGCTTCCCACGTGCCTCGATTTGGAAAACATCCAGGAGATGCGAACCAAAGGCTCCGTTTTGAAGAAGCGATGAGAATTTTTTGTGAGGTAGTGAATCTGAGGGATACAAAAAGATTTATTTTACATCTTTGGACCTGTCTAGGAGCCTCCGTTGAAATGCTTTGAGCATTAATATTTCTACATGTCACCGATTGCATGTTAATCACGTGTCGGAATTTTGGAATTTTTCATCGTGGTCTTCTCCCGAACCTATCTAGAAGAAACAAATCGAAATCATATTAAACGGTCTAAATGTGTTTTCGTACGTACATACCTTGGAAAATTCCCAAGAAGAAACAGGATGGAAAAAGGACGAAAAAAGGCTGACACGTCCGAGACTCGAAACTAAACAGTTACTAAAACTAAAAGGTCTCCCGAACGGTATACCTTGATGTTGTGGCAATTTAGCTTGATTGCTAGTGCAACCGTTCGTCAATTGGGAGATATAGGATCGATTCCCAAACCTGTCAGATTATTTTCATGTCCATTTCTCATTCGGAATAAATGAAAGAGACTCTAAACTCGTACAAATAGCATGATTTTACAATCTACCATGTTTCGCTGTCCAAGATTGGAAAAATTAATTTATAACTTTTTGGTCAGATTTTATAAAAATACTATTGCTGAAAATAGTGTATTCGTAAGAAAATTTTGTTGTTCGTGCAATGGAAATGCATGCTAGTATATCATGGTCGAATATTTTTGAGGATCGTTCTCATTTCAAGTATATTGCTCTACTACTATTATTGTTGATGCAACCAAATGACTATCATCTCAACGCAAATTTACGCTATTAAATGTTTCTTAAATTCCGCTTTTAATGCCCAGAGAGGAGTAACTTAATATAACGCCTCCCTAAAAGACTCTAGATCTAAAATTTACCGGATTAATATCTAAGAAGAAAGCGTCATTATTACGAAAAAGCTTACAACAGAAAACCGGGGCCACCAAGAAGGGCAACGTAACAGGAGTATAAGAGCGAAGGCATGGACATAAACGAACCAAAATAAATAAACAGATTCCAATCTTAGGGATACCGCCGACGTATAGGGGGCATAAATTTCGAACCCGATGTCATCGAGCGTTCGCTGCAAATAAATTTCGAAAGTTTCCCTGGATACAAATCAGAAAGCACCAAATCGTGAATCTTTACATAAAATAAGCAATTTGTAACCAATAAGCAACATAAAATGTAAGTGAATTTAGGGCTTCAATGTTCGTCCGGTTGTGATTTCACTTACTCTCGTTTGTAAATATTACCTGGTCAGACCAAGTTAACTAAATCTTGTAAACATGTAAATAGATCTCTCTTTTTAAGTTCACTCGTGCGATTGAAATATCTTTTTTCTGCATATAGGCTACGGAACAAACTCACCTCACATATTGAAAATATTCGCAAACCACCGATATTTAAAAATCGCTACTTTAGGCTCCTCTTTCTAAATCACATCTCTACTGAGATTGACAAATTCTAATTAAACCTTTCTTGACGTTGATCTTTCACTCTCCCCATTTTCTTACTCTTTTGCACCTGTTTTCTCCTTTCGTTATTTCGTTAATTATAAAAAGGAATCAGACTATTTATACAATGTTTTCCTTTTCATTCGGTGTGTTATCCTTCTATTATTCAATATATGATTCAAAAAAAGGCAATGAGGATTCTGGCTGGGGCTAAAATTACGGAACACGGTAAGCCAATCTTTAGGGCAGAAGGTATCATGACTGTGATCAATCTTTATATATATGAGGTACTTGTGCATAAAAAATGTAATATGCCTAAGTTTCAGGTAAGAGGTGATATTTATCTCTGCAATACCAGAAATGCTTATAAAATTGATACACCTGTATGTAGACTGTCCAAAACAGCTGAACAACATCAGGTTGCTGGTATGAAACTATATAACAAGTTACCAAAGAACTTACAAGCTGAACCAATTAATAGGTTTATATTATCTTTTATATTATCATGGCTTCTTAGAAATCCTTTCTATTCCATTAGGGAGTTTATTGATGTACCAATGTTAACATAGTATGTGTTCTTTTCTTCCGACATGGTCCTTTGCTATTTTCTGTATGGCTATTTCGAATAATAAAATATTATTAATATTATTAAGGATTAAAGTAAAGTGTATAACTCTGCACCGTGAAGCCGTGCGGCTGAAACCCTAGGAATAACAAGTGCAAAAATAGGACTCGAACCCAGGTCTCCCACTTTTGGAAAAAAACCTGCCCGGAAGGTGGGAGGCCTGGGTTTGAGTCCCAGTCATGTGCTATTTTACACATGCAATTTTTTTAACTTGTTATTCCTTGAGACTCAGCCGCACGACTTCATCGTGCAAAGACATTACAACTTTCCTCAATACTTGCAATTCTCTTCTAATAAACAAATGCTACATTTTTTTTAAGATCCTTCAGTATGTACATAAAATCATTGATGCAAGGTTAGATGGAAGAAGAGACTTTTCAGTCTCAATCTCGCCTTTAATAAAGACCTATTATTATTATTATTATTATTACGCTTTCATGGACTGAGGACGTCTATAAATTTTTGCTCACAGTAAAAAATAATTACTCAAGTACTATGCAAAATGAAGCTAAAGAATATGAAGTGAGAATCTTTTACACAGCTCAATGAATATGGTATCCACCCTTCATCTTTCCTTATCCTTTATCCTTCTATTGCGTACTGTAATTGATTTCGATTTATTTTTTATCTTTCTTCCTCATAATTAATGTGATAAATGAAAAATGGGAGTAATTGGTTCCAATTTCGCCCGAAAATAGAGTCGCTTGTATGTATGTATGAATTCACACCTTGAGATGATGTGCTTCTACCGCTCTGGATCGAGAGAGTGAAAATCCTACGATAGATTAAAAAGATTCCTCGAGGAGGACGAAAATAGTCTGTGTGGAAACGGAAAAAGTTCACGTTGGATATCGGCTCATGAAACCCACAATTTATTATTGGGAGCAGGACTTCGGTCGGAATTCCGGGATTTAATTAGTCGCACTCGGGTACTCACCAATCCGCCGCTCCCTCTCTTCATCTCCACTTCATCCAACACATCCGCTCTTCTCCGAGAACCGAAATACGTAAGAGCACTTCCCTCGAGCACGGCCACATCCGGCGTATATCCGCTGATCCTGAAAATGATGACAAAGTTTCGAAATTTTACTCAGGAAATGCGAAACGAAGTCGATATTTGCGGTTTTGAAATGCCAGAGGTTTTCCGTAAACATTCATTATCAGCTGAGCAAACTGACTGCCAAGTTCATGATGATGAAATCGAACATGGTGCTCTGAAAATACCCTTGGTGAAACGTGAAAGCTTTCTCTATTCGAACTAGGCTAAGGGAATAGTTTATGCGCCGTTTTTCTACGGCGAAACCAATTTTCTGTCACCACATCTTCAAAAAAATACGGATAAATCCGAGTAGATTTCATCAAATGACCTTTTTATTGGAATGTGGACGAAATTAAAACGTTGGCTTATTCACCAAACTGCAAAAATGTCTACTTCTCCAAAACGTTTTTTTTTTTTCATTTCCTTCATTATCAATCTCGTTACACTATCAATTTTTCCAGCTAAAGCTTCAGGGTTCCGAAAAGTGTGATTAGAACTCGTATGTGAGATTAAAATGATAATAATATGGAAATGAAAGTATTTGAGTTGCCGTTTAATTGTTTGGTTACTTATGAAATAAATAGAAGTTTCCCTAGCATGGAGTTATCTCCTGGCGTTTTATTATCAATTAAAACTCTATGAAAGAGCTAGCTGAAAATCTTTATGGAATACTTTTATTAAAATTTTTCAAAAATTCTTAGGAAAACTGTAGGCACTCTGCACTTTTTGTGGTAGCTTTTGTCATTTTCATAAAAAACTATGCCGCCATTTGACAATGAGTGAATCTTTGCATATTACGAATTGTATTTACTGATTCGATTGTTAAGTCCAAACTCTTTGGTTTGAGTTACTTGCATACTACTTAGTATGCAAGTTAATCAAACCTAGGCTCTTATTGTTGATGAAACATAAAGATTATTTAGATATTACATCCCTAGCAGTGATTATAATTACTGCCCTGGTGGAACAGAGACAAAGTTCTGCATTTCAGATCAGCTAGCAATTATATTTCCTTAACTTATAACGAAACATATAAGATCAAATTAAAAGAAAACCTCGAAAGATAATAGATACCTCGTAAACATTCGCAGTTGGTATTACAGAATGTGAGATACAAACAATCCAAGCTAAAAGATATACATACGTAAATAATAAAATAGTAAGGCTATTATTCCAATACATGTACAAACGAAAATCATTCGTTAATTTGTATATTCATTCATTCTTTTGGGTTCTCATATAATTCCTTTGATCTGGACATTCGTATCTTTAATGAAAATCTATAATGATCAATTTTGCAGCTTAATTAAATTGTTTAACCCAACAACCCTGCAAATAAAGCGACGCCTTAATCTATAAAGTTATTTCCAATTACCAACGCTGATGATTTCGACTCGGTACTCATGCAGTACGTATCCACTAAAGCACTTCCTTAGCCGAAAATTCGTTAGACGAACTTCACTCCGGCGGAATATCCTGAGAGGGGAGGCAGAAGCCCCGACACTCCCACCCGCCTCTCGGGCGCCTTGTAATTCCCGCGTGGCGATGCCCGCAACGCACCTCGGGTGCTTCATCTCAAATTCCATTACCGAAAAAGACGGCTCCGACATACTTTATTGTGCGACCCGCAATACATTTCTAGCCTCTCTGTCGCAAGACGGCGGGGGAGAAAAGGAGAGAGGGCACGATTGGAAAGCGATGTATGTTCCGTACGTGGCCATTGCGCCGATGGGTATCCGAGCCCACTCATTCCGATGAGGGGGAAATGGACCCGCTCTCTCACCGGTCATAAGGCAGCTGAACCCACGGAGAAAACAGGAAAGAGGGGAAAGAGAGGGGGGCATCGCGGGAAGGAAATCCATTGGTCGGAAGGGTCAGACGTCGCTAAGGACAAGGTAATAATAAGGAAGAGAGCGGTGGTCGGAGAGGCAGGAGGCGAGATAAATTTGACAGTGGGAGGAGAGGTACAGGGGAAGGAGGCAATTGGGCGGGATAAGAGAGTCGGGAACGCCGCGGCCATCAGATCGGGAAGAAGATGAAGACGGCCCACGCCAAGGGTTAAGGGATATTCCTTTTGGAGGTCAACTGTCCGAAAGTCTCCCACGAAGTCACCGCCTGTTTCGACCAACTCGGAGGACTCGCTCATTTCTCCGGGGCCTTAAAATTTACATTTTTAAACCTCATCCGGGGAGTAATCGCGGAAGAAAATCTCCTCTTTGCCCTTTTAAGTGAATCGATCGCTCGAGAGCCTGTCAAGGACGCTTTTTTTTACCTCGATGAGTATCCTCGAGTGTTCGCTGCATATTTTCGTTGAAATATGTACAAGAGTCGCAACGGCGCTGGCAGCCGAACAGTTAAGAAGGTTGCCTCCGGCGCCGCTTTGCCAGAATGGAAGCTTCAAAAATATTGTCTATTTTTCTCGTGAAAAATGGAAATAAACTCCAGGAGTTATTTTCTCGCGTCACGTTAGTATACTCCGGGGAGATTACGTTTCGTTTACAATCCGCGCATATCCGCATGCTACATAAATGGTGTCCTGTGCCATACTTCAGACTCTTGCCCACAGAAGTTAGTCCAGTGAGAAATCTAATGCATTAACGAGAATTGGGAAACGAGGAAAAAACAGCAGTTATCAAGGGCCCTCATAAGAGCGAAACAATATACATCCTAGACAAATTAAAGCAGAGTTTTAGTGCTATGATTACGCTAGATGTTTATACCTTCCAAAAATATTCCTAATATGTATCCCTCTAACGCAGTTGAACTAACGCAGTGAGCTAATGAAGTTCACAGTAATTGATGTTTTCACCATGGTATACACAGATTCCGATTTTAGTGACTGGAATAATAGAATGATGTGTGGAATTTGAATTATTTCTCTGATTAGCGAGACTAATACTTGAAAAAGTTAGTTATATCTTAGAAAATACCTTGTATGCAGTTTAATGGGAGAAGAGTAAAAACATACATACATACGTACATACAATCGTATTCGTGAGGCAGAATTTCGACTAGCAGGCTCATCTTCCATTTAGCATTTGATGTACGACAAGTTATGAAATTTAATGTACGATTTAATGTACTCGTAACTTATTTGAGTCATTCATAATTAAAAATGGGATTAATGCAACAAACGGATGATGAAAGATTGTACTGCATACCACACTATCCTTCATATCCACAGGGGCTTAAGTTAACATTTAACCCTTATAAATTGAGTTCTCGGAGGGAATACGGCAAGACAGACCTAATCCAAAATCTACCCTCTCTTTGGACAGAGAGAGTGGTACATATTCTCCCCAAGATTCTTGTTTTAATCTAAATAAATGGAACGTAACTTGTTTCATACGGTAAATGATAGCTCCCTCAGCATCATATTTTACCTGAAATAATTCCGAGGATAAGCATGAATAAATTCTAAGTATGGCACGAGGAAATAATGTCATATTAAGCCCGGTTGATCGTAACTTATCGCCAAACCCGCACATACTAATAGCCTGCTCCAGGTCTTTATTAGGACGAAAAAATCGCGAGTTTTTCAAACATTCACAGAAATGGAGTAGCCGGCCTTGAAGCAAACGGCCACTTCATACGCTTTCGGTTAAAACCGCGATTCTTCCTCGCGTAGTGCTCAAAGTAACGAGAGAGAGTCCTCTTAAATTATTCCGAGTGGGGTAATTAGGACCAAAACGAAACAAAAAAGCGGCAACTCTTTCCTCTCCAACCCGGCGGAAAAGCCCTATCAAGACTTTTTGAGTTATACGGGGTTTTTCGTATGACCATGTCGTCCGCCCTAACCCCTCCTGCCGTCCAATTTACAGACTGGATGAGATTGCGTGTGGGGTCGGGGCAAACGAAGGGCCTATTCCAGCGTCGCCTTTTCTGTATACGGAGGGAGGGCTCAGGTAGGGCGATCCCATACACATCGCCAGGAAGAAAGGAAAGCAAGGATAGAGAGAGATACGTGAAAAATACAAAAAGCGAGTTGTGGGTGCGGGGAAAGGGGGTTGCGGGGGGTTTAACGAGAGGGGAGGAAACAGACTGTTGTGTAGAGGCTGTTTGAGTGCGCGCACCTCTACTGCGCACTCATTCGCCAGGTCCCTCGAACGAAAAAAATACATTCCCCCTCGATGTCCTTTTCGGACAGAAAAAAGTAAAACTCCCACGAAATTGGTGCGCTGGAATGCGAGCTCATAAGGACGGGAAACTTATGCGGGGGGCGGTTGCATCTTTTCACTTGTCATCCCCAATGGATTGTGATTTTAAAAAATAACGAGGGGTGGCGCCGTCCTTTCTTGAAAGGAGTTAATCAAACGCTGAGGAGGGTCTGACAGAGATACTCCTCGGGAAAATACGTGTTTTTCGCGTGTTTGCATGATGTGCCCCAGTCGTTTTTCCCCAAACGACGGGCTCCTTTGGAGAAGCTGATTAAAGGACGAGAATTGGGAGGTAAAAACTTGTAAAACTTCCCTTGTTAGTGAACTTTCTGTGAGAAACTTTGATTAGAGCCGCGTGGAATCCAACACTTTGCCAGTAATAGATTCGCAGGTTCTCAATACGCCTGTTTCTTAGTGCCTCGTCCATATTGGATGTGCAAGATTGCGGAACGGAACTTTATGACTGAATGGAGAGATTGAATATCCATATTATGTATATTTTCAGCCTATAAGAACGATACGACGAGTAAAGGAATATTTTTCGGAATGGAATGACCTGGTGGAACGTATCCCTCTACAAAATATAAGGACCACAGCAGAGAAAACATCTGCATATAGGGGTGGTAAATTTTCGGCTTGCTCCGCAGGATCTACTTCGAGGTGGATTAGGATAATAACCTTGGATTCACCATATATTACCACCCCATGCTAATAATCTCGCATAGCCGTTTAGCGACCATCGCTCTGATAAGTTGATTTTACATCTATTTCAGAAGCTCTTAAGGTTTACGACTGTTTTGATCTTTGGTAAGTAAGTACGGGTGGTATATAGTATATTTTTGTTGTTCACATTAAATTTTTGAGAACTAATTCATTTTAACTTACGTAGAAGTAGTATAATTCTATAGATCAAAGAATGCCTGTAGTTTACATCATCGACATATGATATGAATATGGTATCCCCTTATTAGCATTACCACTCTAAAAACTATGTAGTGCCATAGGAGCGTAGTTAGATATATGCACTATGCCCCACTACTTTTTAACCAAAGAACATCGATTAAACTGGAAAGGTTTACAAATTGTAACCGATTACAATTGTAAAATTACGTAATAAGTAATAACAAATTAAATCAAATTTGTGAATTATTTAATTAAGAATTTTAAGACTTTGTACAAGTTATAATTTTGAAATTAATATGGTACAAAACTACTCTTGGCATATCAAGAACACAGCATAACAACCAACATCGGTTACTATTACCAACCAGAAATAATCAACCTGATGAAAATGGAAGATACTATATCTTCCATTATATCCTCAGTAAGAGTGTATTACCAATTTTACCTCAATTTCTGAAGGCTTTTAAATATCGAAAAATGTATCTTAATTGTGAAATTTAATAGACCCATCCTACAATCATTCGTCGTTAGGTCAATACTCTTAAAAACGAAGACCTAACATAAGATGAAGTATTTCGAAAATTCAGTTACTGATTTGATTCTTCCTCCTATTGTCCAAATCAAAATAAAAATGTTACGGAAAAGGTGCGGGCAAAGGATGGTAGAAAACATAAGCAAGGTAAGTTGTGCTTTAATTGGAGGAAAAAAAACATGAATAGGAGAAGGAAAGAGAGAAATAAAAAGTCACCGCAATTTTTTCTCATAATTACAGCCGAGAGAGAAACAGAGATACATATAGAGCAGGCATACATATAAGAGTTCAGGGTGGAAACACCGGGTGAAATTGCTCTTTGTGAGATAAAGAGAAATGCCTGTGATAAAGAAGTCTCAATAAAGTTACGGGTAATACTGCAGAAAGTGCATAGTTTTCATATATGATGTATGGTATTCCTTAGAAAATATATTCAAGTAGTTATTTTTCACACTTGTTATTCCTTTATATTCAAGTAGCTATTCTGAATTCAACTAATTTCCGAGTTTCGAGTATTTTGTGAAAAGGAATTTCATACACATTTCGTACAGCGCGTAAGGGTGGGGGTTAAATCATAGAAATAGATTACGTCTCCGAACAATACCCGAAAGAGTTCCTCGACCCCTGGTCTATGCTCACAGCAGGATTAGTAGGAATTCTGGCCACATCAACAGAGAGCGAGAAAAAAGAAGGAATAATATAGCGATGGGGGAGTGGGGTTGAGGGAGGTGAGATTGATGGAATAGGATAGGGAGCGTGTCGAAAGCTACATTCCAGACTACACTTCGGCATTACATCACCTTAGTAGGAAGGCGTCTTCCTGGAGATAGATTCTTCTCCTCTCGAATAAAGGTGCGAGAGAGAGTTATAAAACGAATTCTCAAAGGAGCAAAAGAGCTGAATTTTAATAGTCCAATTTCTGGAAATAGCCTAAGAGTCCAATAGGAAAAGAGATCACCTTCATGCTCCTTCTTTCTTCTACTTCAATTCAGGGCACGTCTATGGAAGGGCGATGAATCCAAAGCCGGAAGAAATTCCTTAGAACGTGAGCTTATGCGGTATATTTTAATTAAAGGGATCAGACTCTCCAAACAAACAAACTAGATGGACTCGGCCTTATGAGTACCGCGGCGCAGAATATTAAAAACTCAGAAGTAATTTCTTGGTACCTAACAAGCAAAACATTTAATTATATACGTTGGCATCAGGAATATGCCTAGTTACTCATCTAGTATTTCATTATTTTGAAAATTTGCATATATAATAGAGCGATATATGGTATGATGAAACATAAGCTCACAATAAAAAACTATTTGGTTATGCAATATTTGGAAAAACTTCTAGCTACCTTTTGAGACAACTGAGGTGATTCAGATATTCGAAAAAGAACCACATGATTCTGGTTTTATTCGATCTCATAATTAACTTTCCAATACTACCCTTTTAAAAATTGTCTTACCTATAAAAATTGTACAATTTTGCACATACTGATCAATTAAGATTAAATAACAGTCTGCAAATACAATATTAAGTATTAAATCTGAATTTTGGAGGAAAGGGAACAAAATGGGCAGATAGTTTAACAATCAAAGAAATGAAATAGTTTTATGACTGTAAGGATATTTGAAGCAAATTTAAATTTAATAAAATCACCGTTAAGTTGGCTATGCTGAACTAAAATATTGTTGATTTAAAAGAAGTGTTTTTAACTTCCATAAATTGGCATGCTGCAAAGTTTTGCTGGAACTCACCGAGTCTCCGCAAGTTTAAATCGTCTTATAAGACTAATCATTAAACAATATAATCCCTAGTTATTTAACTTGTATTTAATTTTTTTTAATTTGCATACATAATAGAGCGATGATTATTAGGATTAAATGTAAGCAAACATATTTTTAAGGTTTACCAGTAGAAAAATAAATCGAATTTTCTTTTAAAATACTTCGAATTTTTATACCTTATGCATCATGAAAATTTTACAGATATTCTTTTAAGTTGAGAAGATATCGCACTGAACCACTCCTTTTATAAATATATTCCTCTTTCTCCTGCAATGCTGGGCCTCCAGTACGTGTACGAAATTTTATTTACGAATATCTTGCGGTAATTCCATTATTCGCAAGCATTTACAAAGAGGTTACATTATAAAACGTAACCTCGCCTGGGCGAAGTAAGCTACCTGTAAAATGATCAAAACTTCCAAACATCGCTCTATTATGTATTACTTTCATCATCAAATTTAGTTTTCTATCTGTAGGTTTCGCAGGTTTTT
The DNA here is from genome assembly GCA_000376725.2 of Ladona fulva. NCBI lineage: Eukaryota > Metazoa > Arthropoda > Insecta > Odonata > Libellulidae > Ladona > Ladona fulva. Next base: position 67,644 of record KZ308287.1, on the reverse strand, counting down.
CACACCCTCCTTCTTGAGGGTGTTTTCCTGCAGTGGAGATTTATCCCTGAGCTCTTAGCTTAGGTTTTTTAATCCACAATATAGTTTTCTTCATTGTACTTTTGCAAGCTATCTCTCTCTTTTCTTGTCTCATATGACAAAGGGTTAGATGTAAGAAGAGACTTGTTAGTCTCAATCTCGCCCTGAATAAAGTGCTTTACTATTATTATTATAAACCGCGCTCAGATGGAAGACATCGATTAAGATGTCACAAATGCAATCGAAGACGTAATAAACTTCCCTTTATGCTCTCTACCAAATTATGAATCTGATCCCGTGTTTATTTAACAGCGATAAAAATTCAGCTCGCGGCCGAGAAATAATATTAATTCAACCCTCAACATTTTCTGCGGATAAACCCATTCAAACGCCTCGCCGCGTGCCTATTGCGTCAACTAATTGACAACCGTATTAATATTCTGAGGGATGCGCATAGATGAAGCCGGAGATTGGATAATAAGGGGAAGGAGAGAGGGAAATGACGCTAAGAGAAAGGGAGAGCGGAGATGACGGAAGAGGGAAACAGAGAAACAAAGGGAATGGGTGAGAAGGGGAGTGCTTGCGTGATACAGTTCACGTTAGGGCGGCGGAAGAGCATATATTCTGTGTGACGGAGACTCTTGGAAAATGCCTTCATCCCAACCATTCCCTCTTTATTCATATAACAACTCGACTCCATTTATTCCGCCTTTTTTTCCTACGCTATCTCTTTGAAACGCGTCCCTCTTCTTATTACGCATTAAATTCGGATAATGGAGCGGACTGGAAAGTGGAGGAACGATGAAAAAGTCCAGTTCTTTAGCATCGAATTCCAGGAGGAATAAAAGACGAAATTCCACCGTCATTGTTTAGAATTTATTCCCTTCGCGCAGAAACTAAAGCAGGAGACATAAATAAATGCTACGTTTCGCGGATCAGAATGTATTCTGAGGCTGAGCGCAGATAATTTGCGTACTGCATATCAGATGTTGCGTCCGCTCCTAGACGTTTCGAAGAAATATTGGAGTCGTTTGCAGCTGATTCGCTCTCGCCAGTTATTAAATTCGGATACATTTGGTGAGGTGACATTCGACGGTTACTGTCGCGAAGTAGAAGCAAGATTTTTTCTTCTTATGGAGACAGGCTTGAAAAAGATTTCTGATCTGGTTACGGTGGCGCTGAAACTTTTTCTCGTATTTTCACCGATCCAAAACGGAAAATAACTCCTTTAGGAGTATTATTCGATCCGACATGTAGCCTTTCTTTATTTACGTACATTTCTGGAATGGTTGGTGTTATATTTACAAATAAAATCCTATTCATCCGAGGTATCCTTATAGGTTATTATTATCCCGCGTGCTCACTCAATAATACGAATTATTTCCCTACAATGGAATTGAGAGATGAACAACTGTGGAAAAAATGTATTACATATATCTCACGACGCCCACTTGGTTAAACAATCCAAATTTGGGTGAATTTACCAACGGCTGAAATTTCTGCGCGAAAAATGTTTTCGACGAAAGACCTAGCATGATAAAGAAAAGCATGCGTTTATCCAGGACATCAAATGTTTTGCTCCAGAGGCGTAAAGCGAGCAGTGCCACCCACTTTAATAAGCAAGCGCCACGTCTTCCACGAACTTTCTCCGCAAACACACATCCCTCATGCTCGCTCCGAGCAAATAAGTCAATACAGCCCCGCACACAAAAGACAATAGGGCTCGCTAAATCCGACTCGAAAATCCGAGAAGAGGAACGTTTGCGAGTTTCCAACTCCGAAACGAGGGTCGCCCGCCCGAAAATGCAACCCTACACCTTTCGCATGAAAACTAAAGAAGTAAAATGTACCCTTCATCTTTGGGAAGGTTACGGGGGGAGGAGAGCCGGCGCATGGGTATAAAATGGAAGTAAGAGAGAGAACAAAAAGAAAAGTAAAAGAAGGAGAGAGAGAGATGAGAGGACCATAACGAGAAAATAGGGACTTGGGGTCTTATCGCCCCACGCACACACATACACCGTCGTCTTTCACGCGCCTCCATTCCCTCTCTTTATCTCCCTACCTCTCACTCTTTATATATATGTTTCTTCCCCACATTCTTCCTCTCTCTTTCCGTCCCGCTGTCTTTCCGTGGGATGGTACGCAATTTCTGCTCTTTTCCTCCTCGAACCCTCCTCATACTCTTTCTCGACCTGCCCACCTTCCCCTTTCTTCCCCGATCCTTCCATTGCCCTCCCCTTCGTAAACCCTACACGCGTAGCCCTTTACAAGTCCGCCGAATAGCCTCAAACCCCCCGCCTCTCTTCACACTCCCCGCAACTCCCATTTACTCCGACCAAACTCCTCCGGTCACCCAGAGTTCCTCGGCCATCTCTCGTAGACGACGCATGCTAACCCTCGACTTTGTTACGGCCCCTATCTCTTTTGCGTCCTCCCACGCCATTTGCCCGCCTCTTAAAAAAGAATCTGTATTTGGTGACAGAACGGACCGAGTTCTTCCTGTGGAGTCAAACAGATCGGAGATTCGCTTAATTTGTTGACTCGGAGGTGTAATTTGGTCCTTCCAAATTCCCGCCGAAATTAGGGCGGTGATTTGCGATCGATGTCGGTAATGCGACCGATTACCCATTGTTACGGCCGGGGGAACGGTCGAAAACACGGGCGCGGAAGTTCTTAAATAGCCTCGACCCCTCGGACTAGGGATGCGACGAACTCTGTTTCACCCTCAAGAGAATTTACCGATCTGAAGTTTTGGAAATCAACTATTTTTCTGCGCATTGTATTGTGTTTTTCAGGAATGTGAAGAAGAAGGGAATAGCTAAAAAGTATTTATTATTTTGTATTCCGAGCTTCCTTACTTCATGATGAGACTAAGCAAGTATGTGGATACTGCAATACAAAATGAGTTATCTAAAAGTGATGATATGTGCAGTATAACATCGGAAGATATCAAAATGCATCGATGATAATTTATTAGTTTGAGAGAGTGATGTCTCAATAACGTTATTTCGTATAATTTACAAATTTATGTGGCTTTTGTAGATGATATTCTAATTTGGCATTAGCATATTAGATAAGAAAAAAATGAAAATGAAAAATCTTTGTAACAGCGGATGGTAGAAAGGAGGCTTCGCGAAATATAGCAGCATGTGTTGTTTACATAAAGTTTGAAACAAATTAAATTAGAAAAAAAATAGTAATTTTACGTGTATACAAGTTACGTGACTAAGCGGAGTCCTAAATTTTAGAAATTTCAACGTATTGTAATATAACGTATTATAATGAATAAAGTCATTATTGGATAGGACACTAAACATCTAATGAATTTACTCATAAAGTATCCATTGCTTTATGGTTCTTTGAATTATTTAAGACAAAATTCAACTGCAGGCACAACCATTACATGAATTTAAAAGAAACTTTGGCCTATTTTAAGAAAACTATTTCAAGGATTTTTAATAAAAGATATTACATTTTTCTTTACACCAGTGACTAATCTAATAACAAATTATACAGAGTTATTACGTAGTTTGTATTACATATTTTCTCTGAATNAAAATCACCGTTTGAAAATCTTCTCGTCTCCGAATCGTAGGGAAAAGTACACAAAGAGAGATAACGTTTATACTCTTTTGGTAGTACAAAATCTGAAGAAAGTCATTTTAAATTTAGCTATTTAAAACTATAAAATTGTGTTTTATTGTATTGCAATTTTTGGTGGATTAAAAATATATACACACACACACACACACGTTTTTTTATATTTTGTACATAGCAATGTAAACATGGTTTCCTTTGCAAAATTCTTAAGCTTTCATATAGCTTTCATCTTTTGTTTAGCAATGAAACGTTTCTGAATACGAAATTTCCGTAAATATACGTATAAATTAAATAGCAGATATTCACAGTTTCTTATTACCATTCCGGAAATTCAACAGTTGTAACTCTGTACCCTGGAGCTACCACCCACAGCCCCGAGGCAGTAATATTTTCCCTGCTCTCATATCACGTAAAATTATCCTCTTTTAAAGCTCCTGCATCTCGCCTGCCGAAATGAAGCGAAGACGTGTACGCGCCAACGGAGATCGTCTTCTCCGGGACACGCTTTCCGAGTAAAAAGATTCCCATTCCTTCCGCACCACTCTCACTCTAAAGCGAAGAGCGTCATCTCTTGCACGAGAAGAAAAACAACGAGAGGCTTCCTCCATCAAAGGTTTTCTCCGCTGGCTGGAGTAAAACGTCGTTGGATCTGCGTGGGATGTGCGTGAGGAGGGGAGGCGGGGGAGGGGCGGGTATTGAAGCGGGAAAGAGTGTGGGGAGGCGGTAAGGGGGTTGAAAAGAAAGGGGAGAGCGCAAACCGCGGCTTCTCCCAGGCGAAGTGCGAGATATACGGAGATAACGAAATAAGTGGATAGATAGGGAAAGGCAGGCCGAGGTAAAGTTGCCTCACGCCCCGTATTTTCACGGGCTGGTCCGGGTTTTTGCACTATCAGGAGTTTCTGCAAGGTCACCGGAATGGGAGGAGTGAGATAAAAAATGGCGGACATGTAAAATGGAAAAATATTTATGTGATTTATAAAATTAGATCTTTTCCTGATGTTGAAACTCAAGGAGATTACGGAATTAATTAAGTTCTTGCGGCATTTTCCAATCATTAGCTTGAATCGATCGCGGAGGCTTTCCCACAGATGCTAAAATGTTTAAGGGAAAACGATAAATATACTTTAAATAAAAACTAAATATTCTGCAGCCTCGCGAATTTTTATCAACAGTTTTTACCTCATTAAAGGTATGGAAAATTGAGAGAAATCATCTTATTCCAAAGTTTTATGAAATCGAATTACTAGGATTTAAGTAATAGTTTCTAAGTTTTCATCAACTTTGTACAATTGAATGGGTTAATACTCTGTCAGAAAGCGATAGAAGAAATAAAAGTTGATCTAGTGACGATTCAATTTCTTACACATTTTTGCATTCGTCGTCATTAATCGAGGAAGTAACGCAGCCTCTACAGGTGTGCAATAATATTAATAAAATGTACTGTTTCAATAAAAACGAAAAAATTGCATCTATGGAGCAAGACTGAAGAAAGAAATACAACTCCCCCTACGATAATTTAAGATTTTATTTTTGCCTCATAAACCTTGTAAAATGAAGAATGGAGTATTTTATTTCAAATATCAACTCCATTAAATTGCAACGAAGTAATAGTATTTGGTAAAAATAATTTTGGTGAAATGTTTTCACCAACAGCGAACGTGCTACCCAATTGGCCATCCGGAACCTCTGCAATTGCAACGATTCCAGTTACAAACTTAATAAACATGGTAATTAATCTGACTATCCATGTTGAAAACCATTGGGATAGTAAGTTTCAATGCTATCGAATTAGGTTTATCAATCGCACCTTGCTTTTGCAATATTTGTCTTGATCGACATTTATCAAAATTATATTGTGTAACCATCCGTAGAAATGTCCAAATTGAGCTAATAAAGACGCACAAGCGTATCATTATTACCACTAAAATGAAATTTTTCCATTCTGCATTCCGTAAGTTTTTGGGGAGTCTAATAAATTATTATTTATCATAAATCGAACTTTACAAAAATCCACTTTATAAGTATATGCAGCTTGGCACCATTTACTTCAGAGTTTATTAGTCAAACAGATCGGAGATTCGCTTAATTTGTTGACTCGGAGGTGTAATTTGGTCCTTCCAAATTCCCGCCGAAATTAGGGCGGTGATTTGCGATNAATGAAATTTTTCCATTCTGCATTCCATAAGTTTTTGGGGAGTCTAATAAATTATTATTTGTCATAAATCGAACTTTACAAAAATCCACTTTATAAGTATATGCAGCTTGGCACCATTTACTTCAGAGTTTATTATTATTCATTTGCATACGCGAGAAAGGCGCCGTATCCACTTTGGTCGAGGATAAATAATGCAAAAGTATGCAAAAAATTAGATCATTCCTTTTTCCCCTTGAGTTTTCCCGTTAAGTTTCAACATCCACCCAGATTAACGAAATGGCGCTTAATTGGGTAATGTTTAAGGCGTGTTATATGGGGTAGGCACTGACGGAAAATACAATTTGCATTCGTTATTCTTTGGAAAGCACTGGAGGTTATCTAAATGAACGTCCTTAAGAGTGATAGGATGGTTTCCCGATAGAAAAATTGCACGTAACAAATTAATAATTCACCGACAGTGTAAATAATCGTTAGATTTATTAGGAAGAACAACTTAATTTCAGTCAGATATAGACAAATTAATTATTATAATTATTAATTCACATTTGTTATTCATTGAAAACGACCAGTTTTAAAATGTATACCGTCAACCTCATTTCGTTCGAGAAAATAACGTACTCTTTACGTAACGTACCATCTTTATAACGTACAACCTTTATACGGGTGGCAGGTGTTGTATACACCTTATGTCTTTCTCTCTAATCTTTTGCTTATCGTCTACAGAAAAAAACGAACCTTTCAAGCTGTCAGTTCTAGAATCTATTTCCCAAATTTTATTCTAACTAACTTCCTAATTATTTTTCTTTCGGAACGGCCTTCGCATCTTAGAGGACGCGTAATATCAACGTTTTCCTCCGACAACGTACTATTTCTCAATTAATTGAGCAAGTTTCAGCTGAAATTTAATCTCTTTTCTTCTGACGATTCGTATCATCATCGTAGCATCTTGGTAACGATTTTCAGTTTTTCGTAATAATTATTAGGATTTACGCTCATCACGAACGTGACGAATACCTGCAGGGTACAATTTACTGCGTTTGTATACTAAGGGTCGTAAAGGGAGCAAGGCGAGGGAGGTACGTGCTGAAGGTTCAAATTAATAGGGGCAAGCTCAATGGAAGTTCAAATTTCCCGAAATCGAAAAACCCAAATATTTCTATCGTCTTGGAAATACGCGTAGATTTTAAACAGAGTAATAACGTATTCAGTGTGAAAGAGAGAGAGAGTGAGAGTTTCAGTTCTGCTCTACATTTTTCCACGCAGCATATAACTGCAAGGATGATAATAAAAAAGATTAATCGAAAAAAATCACCGTTTGAAAATCTTCTCGTCTCCGAATCGTAGGGAAAAGTACACAAAGAGAGATAACGTTTATACTCTTTTGGTAGTACAAAATCTGAAGAAAGTCATTTTAAATTTAGCTATTTAAAACTATAAAATTGTGTTTTATTGTATTGCAATTTTTGGTGGATTAAAAACCTACACCCGGGGTCAAAAATGTCGGTACTACAGGTCTGTACATAGATATATTTCGATAGTTCAAAGAGAAAGTAAAAGAAAAAACATTTTCTACATATTTTCTCCACAACTTTCAACCACGGAAATGCTAGAATTGCGTGTATGTGAGCTGGGAAAGCAGTAGAGTAAGGTGGCAACCCTAGGCCGGAGTGAGGATCGATGGTGTGGAAAGGGAAGATCGAGTCTCGCAGGGGAGGGTATGGCATGGCAAAAGAGAATAAAGAGAGGAGAGTGGATGGAGGCAAAAGTGGAAATGACTAAAGGGGGAGCGAGAGCGTGGGGAGTAGATTAAGGAATAAGATGATAGTGGAGGAGGAAGTCACGAGCATGGGAAGAGACGGGTTCAGTGAGGCGGCGAGAGATAAGGAGGAGGGAATGAAAGAAGAGGGACTGAAAAACCGTGGAGAAGAAAAGCGAGACAAAATATATGCGTCGAGGGAAAGATGCTAATCTCTCCGATTCCTTTCATGTGCCGGTTTAATTACGTCATGCAAGTGTGGTCTCACATTTTTCCAGACTTGTATATTTTTCTTTTGACGTCTTCCAGCGCTAGCATTTTGGAAAAAATCCAAAATTGGGCCAAGGGACATTCTTCTACGAATATTTCGCTGAGCGACGGGCGTAGATTTTCGGTGAATGCGTCTCGGAAAAAATAGGCGTTGAGGATGACTTTTAGAGGATACCTTCGAGAATAAGAGATACGGTTTGGGTCCGGTCCTATTTCCATTTCGTATCTCGAGGTTTTTTATTTCAAAGATCTGATATCTTGAGGTATGCGGAGAATACTGTGAAAAATAGTTTCAAATTATGCGAATTACAGCAAAAATTTTGCGAATGAGATTATTTTCTATAGTATATTAATAATTACAATTACTAATATATTGGATGGTATATGCAACCACACACAAGCCAAACGACTGCTTTACTAGCCTAAAATAATCTAAATCTCCTGCAAATGTTCAACATTAATACTCACTCAACAATTCTCAAAAGCAGTGGCAAAGATGATGAATATTTGTTCACTTGTCTATCCAAGCGATTCTTACAAATTGCGGAATTAATTATCAAGCAAACGCGGTGATAACTTCATGCAAATATTAGTCTGCTTTCAATTAAATGTTAGAGACATTTAGAAAGATAGTGTGTTTTCCTTTTACTTGATATTCCGAGAAAAATTATTCTCTTTAAGATATATTAGATTTAAAATAATAAAGCTAAATGTACCATTTTAATTTCCCAATGCTTCGTAATGGTTATAATCCAAATCCAAAGTAACGTTTAAGCTGTACGGGAGAAACAAAAAAGTGAATTGAAATTCAAATTTCTATCCATTTTGTAGGTTTTTCTTTACGATTGCAATCGCTACGATTGCATGGAATACTATCGATAAAGTCCGTAATGAGTTCCCGATGTTGCTGTTATCTATAAAGTCTTCATAAATTTAGTAAACCTCATTCATGAAGATTGCATATTCAAGAAATTTCATAGAAAAAATACTGTGGATATGTCAATAAAGGATAATTAATATAATTATAAGGGAACTTGCTATCGATTCGTTGTGAATTTCCCGAGACGTTGAAGAAAAATGTATCTTATTTCACTCCCTAAATTTTGCGGTATCTTTGGGAATGCATTTGAATATATAAAATTCAATAGATTGTTCTATTAGTTAATACCTATTGGGAAAGAGGTAATTGATACCTATTGAAAAATTTAACGAAAAGTTGTTGAGCAGCTTCATTTTCATGTAGAAGATTATTTCTTATTTGATCTTAGTATGGGACACTAGTCAATTTGATGTATTTGATAAAATATTTCACATTCCACGATGAAAAAATTTAATCCGACTCTAAAATTATATGAAAAGAAAGACAAGTTAATTGTTGTGGTTACAATAGAAACATTTGCACCTTGAATTCCTTCACGAATACCTTCCATAGAAATTTACCATTATAAACAAAGGAGAAATAAACGTCAAGTAGGAGAAATAAACGAAATAAAAGAAATTCCTTCGTTCTACATCATCCTAGTTAACTCACGTTCGTTATTTATCCCGCGAACAAAAGTAGAAAAAAGGTGACGAGTATAAGGTGATACAAGAGAAAGCGTCCTGAATACCAAGGTACAAGATTTCCTTTTCGAGACTCAAAGGGTGCATTGAACCGTGCGTAATGGAAGTGTGCTGTATCATTATAATTGGTTATATTTCTCAGAAATATTAAATCTGAGTGCTGTTCTCTGTAATATATTTTGCTGAAAAACCAGAATTTCTTCTTTTCCGCGGGATCTACTAAGCTTTTTTTTTAGTTCTGTGGGGTGAAGGCACTTCAAATTTTAACAAATGCGCTGACTTTAACTTCAAATTGCTTTTATCAAACGTGACTCGCTTCTTGAACGAAAACCTTCCATCTGCATTCTTTCTGTCAATACCAGCTCTTCCAGGTCGTAAGCAGAGAAGATTTTGACGAAATTTAGTATATACATAAATTACACGAAGCTGTCGAGTTGGGCATAACTTTCAAATTTATTGATCGTTCTGCAACAGAAGCGTAAAGGAGTCAATAGTTCCATAGTAAGCTTCTATTCGACTCCTGAGAACTAAATCCATGGGAACTTTAATCCATGAGACAAGTGTAGTGAATTTTATCCATAGGCCTCAATCCTATACTATTATATCTACAAATACAATAAATGATTGATAAAGAAGAGAATTAACAGCATAGCACAAATATATATTGAGTCCTGTTTTATGAATGAATCACAGGTTAAATATACTGAATCATTTAACTTTAAATACGAAAAAATATATAAATACTTTCATTTTAATGATGTAAGATAAAAGTAGATGATAGTTTCTGATAAGTTTAGAATTATGTGTTGAGTTGCTTAGATTAGTCATTTAGATGTTTTCAACTCCAAATTGCTGTTTAAGATTAAAATTGACTATCATAAATGAACAAATTGTACTCTAGGATATTAAAAGATATTATGAACGAAATATTATTACAAAAATGCATCTATAATAATGAATCTTTCACACTTTGTAAGAGAGAATTTGATAGACTTATTCCCCATAACCAAATATGACACCAAATGCTAGTCAAATATTTGTACTACAAAGTCAAAGTAATGTACAGTAATAGGTGAGCTCCTATTGAAATCCATCATGTAGAACAAAGAGAGGCCTTGTACTTTCACTCAAAAATATTACCATTTAATGACTAACACTACCAGCTTTCAACGACTATTGATGACGGTTATTCGTCGAAACCTGGTCGTGTTAGTCATTAAATAATAATATTTTTGTTGAAAAGTCTCGCCACTCTATTCTAAAAGTAATTCAATTGTTCCATAAGGTATGGTAAAATTATTTTTCAAACGTATTTCGAATAATGAAAGCCAACAAATTAGCTCGCCTACTGCAGAATTTTACATGATTGTATAAATCGCACAATCATCCACTCACGGTTCACTCCTAATGTAGCTATGGTGGGATACACTTAGTAATCCAGTATAATAGCACTACTCAATAATGCATCATTAATAGCAGCAAGGAATGTCATTTAGAACGAAATGCAGCGAGAGTTACTCCGCTCAGATATATTATTTACGTCCGTGAGGCAGGCAAACATTCCAGACACCGAAAACAGAGTCCCCTGTTAAAATTAATAAAAACATGGCTCTGTTTTCTCCCGAATCCACTTTTATACTACTTCATTTACCCACAGTTCCATCTATTCACCCCAAAATTATGTCCCTTTCCTCTTCTCGAGAAAGGAAAATTTGATAGCTGACCCTGCCACCGTTATCCCTCGCACCTTTTCCTTTTTTTACGGTCTTCCAATGCTTCCTCGTAAGCTTTCCCCCCTTACCCCGACCCGTCCCTCCTCCCTCCCTAAATCTTAACAAGTTTGGATCCGAAAACGTGATAGGCTTTCCCCGTATATCCCTTTGTGATGGCGAAAGAGGGAGTGGGGTCTCTCTCCACGAATTCCGAAGGCAAAGGGCCCCGGACAATCCAGGTCCTCGCGGGCGTCGAAATGTTCCCTCTCTTTCCCTGGACACCGGGAATAAAACCGACAAAAGGGTTGCAAACTTAAGGGACGGAGAGATATATGTGTGTAGGTGTTGAGGGGGGATCGCATCGACGCTGGCCCCAATGTTACCGCCTCCAATTCCCATTGGGAAAGCCCCCTCACCTCTTCGAAAAGAAACCTCTTTCTCATATCGCCCTCTATATGGCGTTCCCTTCTTCCCTTAGGGATCATCCGAGGCGCCTCTCTTCACTCCGAGCAGGAAAACAAGTGCAGATCTCATCCTGCGAACACGGCCTGCCCATCTATCTCCCGCTTCTCCAGGGAGTTAACCGCCGCCTTACTTTCCGATTCCGTGGTGAGCCTCGCGCCTTTGCAAACATACACATTTCCTCCTTGGCTCCATTTCCGCCCCCGTCTTTTTTGCCCTTTTTTAAGCCCTTTTTTGGCCTCCTTCCGCATCCCTAAATCCCTTGCTTCCTTTACATCGCTTCCTCTCGGAATTCTCCGATTTCGACCTCCATATCTAGTTCGATTCCATGTCCGCCCATTCCTTCACTAGGTGAACAATAGGAGAGATATGGAGTTGTTTTCTTACGCGGAAAAACAAGATGACGAAGCGGTTGTAGGTCACCGTATGATTACCAGTTTAATAATGACACGTACATAATGTATACGCCTTAGGAAAAGGAAACAGAAATCTTGGAAGGAGGAGGTTTGTAATTGCAGCGATATTTTCATGATGTCATATAAGATTGTTTGGGGATTGGTAGATGATCTAAAATCAGTTATTTTCACAAGATATGCTATTACCACATATGTCGTGCCCCTGCACAGATACCTTTTAACTCCTAATATTGTAATGAAAGTAACACCTTAAATGACGCTCCACCGACTCGAGTAAATCACTCAAACTTTTCGCAATTTCAATCCCTTAGTATTCAACCTCCTACATCTCAGAAAAAGGCGATTAAACAAAAAAAAAACTAAATAATCTTGCTGTTGTGGCAGAGATAATGACGGAAGCCAGGTACAATACAACTTTTTTTCCTAATCAAGGTACCATTATAATGTGTGATGATTGTGATTGGTCAACGAAACTGGTTGCCGATGAAAAATGCGTAGGATGCGTATTTCCTTCGGTTTATTCTTGAGATCAATTTCTACTTTCGAAATATCTCGCTTTGTCGATTTCTCCAAAAATTTAGTCAGCATTCTCAATCTAGAATTTCCGCTGTGATGAAGCGAACGAAATTGGCATAGAAGAACCAAATTGATATCGAAAATAATTTCAATTCAGGGAATGACTTTTAATAACTCACAGTTAAACGAACTGGATGATTATTAACCAAATATGCAGAAATCTTTCTGTTTAGCTTCGCAAAAAGAGAAGCAATCCTCCGGCCACCGCCGTCAATGCACCAGCTTCCGTCAGAAAAGTGACTCCGTTTCCATTGTTCGTTTACTCCACTTATAACAAACTCCGCGCCGTAAGAATCGAGGAAAGCAATTTAAAAACCTTAAAACTGACCCGGGCAATATTTCCTTATTTACTACCTCCTCAGAATTAATGAAGACATTTGTGCCATCAAACGTTCAGTGACCGAGTCCTTTCGGAATTGTATTTAGTTTGGCGGTCGAAAGGGTTAATCGGTGGGCCTAATATGTGGGAGTGAGAGAAAGATCTCTTGAGAAGGAAGGGGAGGGGGTGGAGGACACTCTGCTTCAACGGTCGTGTCTCATGGTTTATGGCCATATAAAACTACCCTGGGGTCCCTCTCTCCTTTCTCTCCCTCAATTTCACCTTGCATCCCTTTAAACGGCCCCATCCCGAGGACTTGTTGTTTGTCGACGTCTTCACCGCTAATCTGATCCACTCTCACTGATTGTTTCCCTTGCTTTTTTCTGTGGCGCCAACGCGTAACGATGGAGGATTACAAGATGGCGGCGGCCGGGAGAGCGATGGACGGCGGATTGGAATGCCGGCGGTCGAAGGCGGCGACGGACGCGGACTCTGAAATGCGGCGACGGACGGATTGCAACGAGGGCCTGCATATGTCGGAGCTGATGCTGGACGGAACATCCGAAGAGATTCTCGTACTGTTCAGGAAGCAACCCAAGGCTTGCCAGATGCTCACTAGCCATGGTAAATTAATGAAACTATCCATCATGGAATTCTGCTTCATGTGCTTTTCATCCTCGCTAAAGAGCTTCGTGAGATAATTTTAAAACGTTACATAAACACCAAAAAATATATTTTTTCAAAACACCAAAATTTTTTAAATATTCAATAATGAACGAATTACAATAGTATTACTCAATATTCCATACTAATGAATATCTATCTTTTATTTAGACCTTTCTTTGGCGGTATTTGAAAATTTGCTGATATACAAATAGCTCTACCTCACAACGATCGATCTCTTCCGCCGTTTTTACGTACTGCTATAGAAATAATTGATTAGCTTGTTTGACTGCCCTCTTTAAGATGTAGTGAGTCATTTTTGAATCTGATTCACTCTAGGCCACACATTTTCTAGAATGCAAAAACAGCATATGTAGTCACTGACAAAAATACGTCATAAAGAGTTCTAAACGAAATAAAAAAGACGTGCTTCACGGATGTGCATTTTGCATTCGATTCCTATCTGTTTAAAATCATCTCCTTCAATTGAACAATAAAACGGTGGGCAGAGAATTGTTTACTTCTATGGTCGTCTAATTGATATAGTATTGCGTTGCTTTCGGTTATTTCATATTTACCCTTCTCCCATTCTATTTTCTCAAACTAATTAATCATATCTTATAATATCATTCGAATTTTAAAGTAGCTTCCTCGGTTATAATCTCTTATAATTAGAATTTCTTGATTGTTATCGTTGAAACAGTACAACACAGAGTATAGATACGTTTTGAATATTAAGATTTCTCTTTGGACCGTGATATTGTTATTACCATTATTTATCTTACCCAAGGAATGCATACTATCTATTTTATCTAGGTGAGAGATCTACTTAACATTTCCTGATTCTCTCTGAAACTTTTGCATACTTTACGCGATTCATTGCCTTGTTTTTTCATTTCACTTATTAGAAAATTCGGTGATATTACATCTCTTAAAGAACGCAAGGCCCCAATACAATAAGCAAGGAATCTAGTCTTACAAACAGTATTTCGTTATTGATGAGGACTCAAGTGTAATTTGACGCCATTTCTTAACAAAACTTCATTGGGACTCATAACTGCTTCCAGTCATTTCGGAGGAATACTTGCCTTAACATATATTTTCTGATCATAAATTCCTATAATATATTAGGCAGAATTTTAAGATTTATCCTTATCCCTACTATTTGTATCAATAAGCCCCCATGCAGAAAACCTATGCTAATTTAGCAAAACATAGGAATTCATAGCATTCCTCGTTTTCTTGTTTTTACTTATTTACAATAACTACTTAAGCTGATTCTTCCAAGGAAATCTCAAAAATAGAAGTGGTATGTGATATTAAGCTAAGTAGTACGATCGAATGTACCAGTAAATCAGAATTTGCGTAGTAGTTAGTTAGCAACATAATAGGTAAAACTTTTTAATACACTATCTGTTCCTTTATAATATTTAACAACTTTGTCAACACATTGAAGTTTTTCACTCGCACCTTCTATTTAATTTAGATGTATTGATATTACTCGTATATCTCATATATTTCATTAGCTCTTCATATCTCATACTAAGCTATAACTGCTTATAATAACCTATGATCTAAAAAAAGGTTTCAAGTGGCAAAGACTATAAAACTCTATCTTTTATAGAAAGATGAATGACCAAATGTTGTTAACGTGCATAATGTTTACTCTCATTTACAACTCAACTTTTCCCTCTCTTAATTCCAATAAAAATGAAGCTAACCCAAACAAATTGCCCCGGATGATGGCTTCCTCTAGCACGGTATCTAAGCCGCAAGCTGTTGCGTGCCATCATGAATCGGATCATTCCTTGCTGTTCTTTTTCCTCAAGCAATAAAATGAATTCCTACTGCAAAAAAGCTCGTCGTCAATGACTCAACACCGATTGCCCGGCAACATCATTGCTTAATGGGCACACAGAATCTTCAATTGTAATTTTACTATTCTCGTAAAACGGTTAGATCGCAGATAACTAAAATCATTGCGATAGTTTGGCGACGTAACTGAAAAAAGACCCTTACGGATGGTGGACTGGTAGCTAAAGTATTGAGACTATCCCGTTTTCCTACTATGGCCATATTTGACGGAAATTGAGCGAATTTTCTATAGAAAGCGCTGAAGGTGAGACAGTCCTTGGAAACGAGTGCGGGTGGGGAGGATATTTGGAGCACTGGAGATCTACGGCAACATCGGGTGACATGGGCCGAAAGATGCGAGGAAATGGACCGGAAAGAACGGGGAAGAGATGAGCAAACAAACAAGGAGAGAAACGAACGCCGTCGCTAATGACACCAATGAAAGAGAAACAAAAGAATCGCTTTGGAAGGGAGGAGCCGGCGCCAGAACCGGCGTTCCCTCCCCTGCAGTTCCCTTATCTGAAGAGCATGCGCACCTCCGAATAAGGGATGGGGCCTAAGAGAGACTCCTCCACTATTGATTAGTCGTGGTTCCACACGCAATCATCATTTTTATCAATTATATTGAGATCGCCTCAGCTGGGGATGAAAGGGAGCTTTCTATATAATAGAGCGAATTCCGTGTAATGAACTACGGGCCGAGTAGTTCCTTTTATCATGAAATATAGGTACGTGCTGCCTCACATCATACGCTCAAATGTCCGGCAAGGTAGGATATTCCATCAACCAACCGCAAATATGAAAGAACATCAAGGAGATTATGACAGGAATTAATTAAAATTAAATGATCTTCGGTGATTCTTGACGGAGTAGCATAATAACGTTTGGAATAATATACACGAAACCGGTCAATTGACGCTTTTAGAGAGTATTTTCCTGTAAAATTATGCATTATTTATTAACGTTTATTCTTAGCAGCAAAAGAAATTATATATTTACCGTACCAATACTCATATATTCATACTCCGGCTTCAATCGTGTTACTAGATTTCATGGTTAAAGGTGAATACTCGAGGAAAAATGTAATATTTCGGCCTTACTAATGTTTTTTTCTACAAAATATTCATGATTTAGGCTAGCAAATCATTAGATTTCTCTTTCAATCTTCGAGGAAAATTTATGAAATATTTATCCCTTAAATTATATTCCACTAATCATTAGTTCTCTAGTTAATAATATCAATGATATCTTCTCAACATAAGTGTAATATTCTTTTATTTATTTTACTTTGGGCGAACCTTCATGTTGTAGGACCTCTATTCTTTTAAATTACAGATCAAACTGTTTAACTATTCCATCTTTGGCGTTCATTATTCAAATGATTACCTGAAATAGGGACAGAACATAAGGAAACTATTATATACTAATATTCACATGTATGAGAACTATGCATGCTTTATTTATGCACCAGCTCTTACCTTCAAATTGTATTTGTTTTTTAACACGGTGCACTCCAAATAGATACCACCCAATTTACGTGAAATGAAACATATATCCATGTTGTTTAACTATATAATGATGAATTTTTATTTTTGTTCATTGTTTTGTACACTGCGTAGAATCCCTTAAGATTCGACAATATCTAAACCTAAAAAATAACATTTCATCGAGAAGGAAGAGCTTATAAAACCTACGTTGCTCGTTTAAGTGCGGAAGTTTCATCCCCTGAACGAAAGGTCTTTCTTTTCCTTTGTGTTTAAGTCTGAATATGAAAAGTTTCTTCACAACTTGGAGCTACAGTTTTCTCATTCGCAAGCAAACTATGATATATGAGATACTCTTAACTATGTAACTTTTACAGTTGTCGACTCCTCTAAGACTAGATGGTAGAAAGGATGCGCTGCTGATGGCAGCTAACGGGAAGAATGCGACAAGACCTCTGATTCTCCACGCCCATCCGCCGTACATACAAGGGTTCAGCGGGCGGTGGCCCTGCGCACGGCCGTGTCCAGGCGGAGGACTGTGCGCACGCGTCCACTGGGCGACGCCACGGCGGCTGAGTGTCGTGCAATGGCTACGGACAGCACGACACGCATTGCAATCGCTTCATCATTTCCACGCACGCAAAAGGAGGCGGGATGGCTCGCTTCTTTGGCCACTTAAGACTATAGGAAATTAGAAGAACGCTTCGGAATTTGGAACGGACCTAGTAGATCAGGGGAGTGGATAACAATGAAAGGAGAGTGAACGGCGATCCACTGTGAGGAGCGACGCCGAGGATGCGTTCCGAACTCAAGAAGCGACGGACACGCATGCGTATCAGTACTGTGAGATTTGTATCTTTCCATTCATTCCATTGTAGTCCTAAATGTAGTAATGAGGATAACTGATATTCTGGACCTGTACGATGTCATCATTTCCAAATGATTGTTTTCATTTTATGCATTATTATCTGAACATTTAATATGTTACTGATATCAAATTGATACCTCTGCCTGATAGAAAAGAGTTTTTAGAAGAATCGGAATAACTCATTCACATATATCAATAGTGAAGTAATTGAAAATATCACAGAAATTAAGAGTTCAAATTGATTGTTGTTATGGAGATCTGAATGCTCTTTAGAGCAGTAAATTTGCATGCAAAGTTACACTTGCGACTAGTAGATGTTGAGAATGTGTAAGGAACAGCCACCGAAAATGAAAATATTCGTAACGTCAAGCGATTATTATCTGCAGCCCTGATATATTCACTGTTCCTCTTCAAATTTTTTTATAACAAAGTATGTGAACAAAGTAGTTCAAATAAAATAGAACTAATGATTGCTTTAAAAGATAAATGTTGATCATAACCCTGGAGTGTCTCGTTTATTATTTCTCTTCCGGCTAAAGCAGCACAAGTATTTGTGAAGTTTATTAATTAATTCTTTCTTTTTTCGCTAGTGAAGATAATATTGATTGTGTAATGCTGCTATCAACGAATGTTTAAATTATCGTCAATAACTGTTAGTTTCTAACAATTTACCTGAGTTACGAATTAAGAGGAGCTATTTATGATCTCGTTCATAGATGAGCTTAAAGCTTAATGAGATTAAATTAAGTAGTATTGTTACCAAAAAACATTTACACATTCAAAATGTATGTCTTGTACATGCTCCCTCTTATATGTGGGTAATTAAGATATTTTACACCTGCAATCTATAGTTTAGAAGTAGCCAAATATAGTACATTAACCTTGCTCTGTTGAATTATTCCTTTATATAGATATATTAAAGATGAAATTCTTCAATATGTTTTACTACGGTTAGCTACTTTAAGCAAGATATTACATAAAGAGTTTTGGCATGCCATAAGGTTTTATTTATACACCTGAAAATTTTCGACCAAAGATAATTTCCCTCAAGTTTTAAAACTATGTTGATACGTGGGGGTAGACAGTGGTTGCAGCTAAACAATCAGATGGGT
Organism: Ladona fulva; assembly: GCA_000376725.2. NCBI lineage: Eukaryota > Metazoa > Arthropoda > Insecta > Odonata > Libellulidae > Ladona > Ladona fulva. The sequence continues at coordinate 48,816 of KZ308287.1, read as the reverse complement.
TGCCATTTTCCTCTAAATTATCACTCGACCTCTTGAAGCCAAAACCTTTTTTTATTTTTTTTATTCCGCGAAATGACCTCCCCGGGCATCTCAATTTTCTTTCCGCAGACCTTAAGTTGAGCCATTTTTCAGACTAGCTAGCCCAATAGATTTTAATAAACGTTACAGCCAAGCGCTGAAACGGAATACATCGAGCAGCTGGCAGCATGGTGGGAGCATTTCTTTATCTTTTTAGAAGTTAATTACAGCGAGTGAACCTCAGGTGACTTCTCAAAATATGTAGCGGCCAAGTCGGTCGTGATTCGCCGCTTTTTACGAGGGGATCCACTCCGAGGAATGAGCGCAACTTGCGCCCATCTCATTACCTCTCTCATCCGGTACATGTCCACCAGATATTCTCACTCCCAAGGCAATTCCTAAGTTTCGAATTCCAGCCTTTTCGTTTTTCCACAGACTCGTTAACCTCCCGCCTTTTTTCTGACCACCCCGCGGAGGAGGCGGCCATAGCTGGAGTGGGAGGGGAACCATCCCAGGTGGGTGCTCTCGACCCTCACCTAACAGCCGTGGAAGGGGAGAGGACCAATGGAAAGCAAAAAAAGGAGCCGAGTGGAAACTGTACAAGTGTGAGGGACATGGAACCCCCGCCGGCCGGCCGACCAATGGACGGAACGGAACTTCGTCTCCTCTGTCCATCATCCACCCCTCCCACGCAACTAAGCTCCACCTAAACCGTTATGGCATATGCTGGACTCTTCACTAAACCCAAAATTTACTCATCTGCTTATGGTATTTGCATATTCAATCTCTAAGAGCCGAAGTTCTATCGAGGTTTCTGATGTAATCAGCCATGAACGAGCTGGCTAGAAGAATTCGACAATACTCCCTGCACCTGGATGATATGCATGATAGAATCCAAAATTCGTGCTAATATACAAAAAAACTCGATAGATTCCACTGCTTGGGTCGTGAACTCGTGATAGGACTGCTCGAAGGATAAAGGAAAAAACGTACATTTACCAACCACGCTATTTATTAAATTCATGGATGACACTATGAGTCAAAACCGAGGTCGTTCTCTGTATATAGTGCGGTTGTCAAATGTGTTTTTTCCTATATCCTTTACAAATAAACCCTGCTAAGGAAATATTAGTTAATTATCTTCGCCATAGAATAGTATAACTTCTTCCTTTTACTCTATATTAATAACATTGACGACTAGTTAGATGTAAGAAGAGACTTTTTAGTCTCAATCTCGCCTTCATGAAGACCTAATGTATGTAAGAATGGAATGATATGATGAGATTCGAATGATAAACTCCTAGTCATTTCATGCCACTATGGAGATAGGTTCATAAACATACGAAAATTGTTTGCTATTCATTTATAGCCTAAGAGAATCCTTTCATAATGAGCATCTAATCCTTGGCCAGTTGCAAATTAATCAGTGGGAGTAGGTATACTCTTTTAACTTTTCTATGCCTATTTCTAAGACCAAACTTTTCATTTTACGATTATCATTTTCGCGCCTTTTGCTAATAACCATGGACCTTAACTACCACTTTAGACCTGGTGAGAAGAATGTAAATGACAGTATGGGCTTAGACCGGAAAAACTGAGCGAGTAGGCGGAATACAAATTTAGCATGAGTGCTCATAGGACTTGCTGGTAGGAGTAGCAAAAAAAGCGCCTTTTCACATTCTCCAACTTGTGAGAAATACCCCGTCGATTCTTTTATCATCTTAGATGTTATTCATGGGGATCCGGTGTGGGCGTATTCCAAGTATCGCCGTCTGAACTGCATGCGATCATTTTGCAGCAGCGAAGGAAATTTTGCCCAGAATCGCTCCTATAATTCTTCCGTGAATGGATCCAGGGTATGTCGTCGGACAGGAGGGAAAAGGCAGTTGATATTTTCGTCAGCGATTTTCACTCCAAAAGCATTTCATTATAAATCGAGAACTGCCTTTATTTCACTCAGGCTGAGCCGAACTTAGATGGAATCCACCCAGTCTAACATGCGAATTGACGTCGTCGCTCCCAAAGAGAAGTCGATGTTCGCAATATTTTACATATTTAAACGTGATTTTTGTATCTCCCGCAAAACAAGATGTGGATTTTAGCAAGTAATGAAAACTTGTTCAATTTACAAAGATACCTAAATAAAATGGTGACAGGAAGTTAAACTGCGGCTCATCTTTACTCCCACTTCGAGATATATATTTTCTCGATATCTAATTTTGGGATTTTGGCTGTAAAGTACTTTGAGAGAAAATCAGAAATAAATAAGAGTAACTATCATTGATTCTGCGTATTCAACGACATTCAGAAAGATTTATTTCGAAAATATGTCGCAAAATGCACACCAAAGCCACATGATTTTATGGAAAATCGAACATTTTTAAAGCAAGGGAACATCTTATGAGCAACCCTTTATTTTTATTATACTTATAAGCGTGTTTGTGATAAAGAGTACCTATGTATTTGTGAGTTTATAAGTAAAAGCACTGGACAAGTAGAATAACAAACAAAGAACAATAGGATTTAAGAGAGGAATAAGGCACTCCATATGCATTTCATCCTAATCTATGAATTTTTCCTTATTGTCGACATAGTTGCAATCCTAAATATAATACAGAATGCAATTCTCGAGCGGAAGTATTTAAAGATGTTAATAGTTCGAATTCAAACTTCGAAACATTCCGAATCTCGATGAAAAGGACAGTTAAAAGTTTGAAATGATCGATTTCAATATGAAGGTGTCAATTATTATTGAAATGATAATTGAAATTGATGACTTTTATCCAAGACTTACTCAATCCTGACAGCGAATGAGCCATTCAAAATTTATGAGAGGCGATTATAAAAATATAGAAAACAAGTCACAAAAGAAAACACTATTTACGACATGCGCTTGCGTCAGGAATGGGTGTCTTTTAAGGCCGGAGAGACGGAAGGGCGCCGATAACAACAATAAAGGGGAAATTATACCATTCGTCGATAATTTAACTGCCATAATCTTAAAATAAAACAGCACGACCTCCGGTCATCGGTCAAATAAATCCCCAGCCGTCTACAATTTCTGCCAAATAACAGTCTTATCTATTTGGAGGGAAATTCCGACCAACGTCCATGCTCGTATGTTTTTTTAGAATCAAAATTATTTCCTGGAACTAATAATGACAGCGAATTTGGACCAATATTTTAGTCTTCAAAACCGATACGTATCAACTGTGCCTTTAACGAAATGTATGAATTCACCATGTTTGGTGAATCATAAATAATAAACCTGAAATATTCCACGTATCCAGAGGGAAATCATATGTTGAATGTTGATGTTGAGGACTGAAGTATTTGACAAGTTTATCAAGATCCCACGTTATATGGATTTTCTCAATATCCCGCCAACCTATACGGAAATAATACTAGCAAATTTTCTGAAAATTTAGTTAATCTGAATATGGCAAAATGATGGAATTTCGTAGTCTATCTAACATCATCGCTCGACAGTAAAAAGATTTTACGGTTTCAACTTCGAGGTCAATCATATAAAATGGAATATATTATCTTTATACGTGAGGAAAAATTATTAACTGCTATTGATTATCCTGCAATCTTGACCCTCTTTTTTGCAACCAACTGGTGATCCGTGAAAAGGCCAAAACCTTAGAGATATTCTGAGAAAAGAAATACCGATTCCCGTCATTTTGTATACTAAAAATTAGCCATTTCCTTATGATGATCTTTAACTACATTATTTCAAAATACATCATTTGAAAATCTTCCCAAGCGATCTGGATCAATCAAATCTCTTCTCTTTCGCCAATGAAGTAGAGACACGAGGAAACATTTGTGGAGCACATGCTATGTACAAAGAGTTTTCATAATCCACAGCTTCACATAAAATAGATGAGTATTCAATGGATCTCTTACCTGACTAAAACACAAATATTTTAAAAATGTTATGGGAAACCCGAATAAAGGTATGAAGCGTACATTTTCAATCAATCTCAATCTGAAATTTGAAATCTTTAATCGTTTTGCGCGCACAAATCACCGCAGCTCAGTTTATAGAATATGGCCCTATCATGATAATAAACTCTCCGAGAATATTTCTGGCTTTACACCGGTCAAATTTATTTATAAATTGCATATTTATTGTTTTTGAAAAAATAAAAATTTTGTTGATAAAATTGTATTGAAACTAATTCATCATTAATGCAGATTTTATTAGTAATCAATAAATTATTGTTAATAGGATCTACTAAATCGGCCTTGACTTAGTTTTCTGTCATGAAGAAAAATGAAAAAGAGACTTTTGTCTTTACCACAGAAAGCACTTGAAGAAAAAGTGGCGGTATGTTTTTCATTTTTCTTCAGAACTCAGTTTTAACTATTAAAATAGCTGATATTTTTTACACTGATAGCAGTATCATTCTAAATCAAGAAAGTCGACGTGTACGTATAAAATTGATTCGCAACATCTTTGAAGAAAAACCTAATGTACAACTGAAGGCTAAAAATTAATTATGTAACTCAAAGTTATATAGTAGCGAATTAGAGATATAACTCCCTCATGTTTGTTGATGTCAGGCTGGGAATATGTATTGAGTAATCCACAAAATGTTGCAAAGCTAGGTCTTATATTCTCAATCTAAAACATCAGCTCCTACTCAGAGCTCTTCCAGATGCTTCGTCGGAGATTTTTCTTCTTATGATATTAGAGGCGACCAGGTGAAAGCGAGCGAAAGGACGGATCAATGAGCTGCCAATCGAACGAAAGTGCATCATGCACTTCCCTTCCGCACTTACCTATCGATTTATTAACGAACTCGAGGAAAAGTTGTGGCAACGCCTACTAGTAGCGCGGAGGCGAACGAGGCCAGTTGTGTTATTAGGAGAATATAAAATCCTCATTGGAATTGCGTGCAAATTTTCAGGAGACTACTTCCCAAAGGTGTAACGGCGACGTAAACTGAAATAATGTAGTAAAAATGTCCAAGACTTCCCGCAAGTTACAATGTAAGTGAAAAATAAAGGTGATAATATTGTAGAGGTGAAGGTACGTACTAATAGAACTCATAATTTTTCCTCACAGAGTTTATCTATTTTCAGGCCTAAACTGCAATGCATTCTCATATATTTCCCACCTTAAAGACATCCCTTGTTACCTTTCCTTCCATTGGAATCGGTGTAAAGGAAGAATATAGAAAGGTAGATATAATCTCAACTTACTGCAGTCCCATATGGTTTTCAAAACAAAGCGAACAAGAAAAATCGAACCTCATACATACAAAATATTGGAGCAAGCAAAAGGCTTCTTCACGTAAGACCGGTTGAAAAGATTTGTCAAGCTATTAAGTCGTCAAGAAAGTGAAATTTTCATAATCTCCTTTTCTGTGGGTATAACTACCATTTTCCTATGGAAAATTCGCCCCATGTATACAGAAGGTCAGCCGTCTCTTGTTTATTGTTTTTCAACTCCCCAAAATCAGTGTTCAGCCAGAGGTGGATTTATAACTAGGAGCAATATGTGCTAGCTGAGGGCCTCAACCACATGGGGGCCTCAACAAACCTGTGCTAACGAATTCTCAATAAAAATTGTTCAAGTTTTTCGCCTCAAGAAGGAATTTATTTGTTGAGTAAGCTCACGTAATAGGTTTATAGGATATATTACATTCCTTAAGCCAATATATGATGTAAAAAGTCTATCCATCACTTATTTTAATTTATAGAAATATTATGTACTGCATTTCAATACTTGTTTATTCTTGCCAGAGTGAAGTGACTGAAAATTATATGGGATATATTTGTGTATTTCATACAAAAATCGAATTTTGACGCATTATACATAGCGGGGGCCTCAATCTGATCCTTGTGCCTAGGGCCCCTGATAGTTTAAATCCGCCCCTGTATTCCGTAATATTTAGAAATCAATCTCCAAGAAAAATCCACACAAAAAGTTATGTAATATTTCTGAATTTAAGGGCAGATATTTAAAAGTTTACAAAAATAGATTTTTCATTTACATCGCCTGCGTCAGCAATAACGTATGAAGTTGATGTTCCAAGGGTCACCGATAAATTAATTCTTATCAGTTAAAAATACAAAACAGTAATGCAAATCTCTCATTCCGTCCCTCTCCATGTTCTCTCCAACAGTTTAGGCACGGCGGTGGAGGATGATGGGAACGAGAAGATGTCGAAAAGAGGAGAATGGTGGAGTCCTCTGAGGCACAGCAACGCCACACCCTTGACAGGTGACAACGGAAACTACTCAGCCAGCGTGAAACACACCATAGCTTTGGCGCGAGAGCAATTTCACCGCGAAGCAACTCTTTGGTGCCATTGGTGATCTGCGGGACCATTCTCAAGAGATAGAAAATAGCGATACACGTAGGAATGAAATCGTCTATTTCCAATCCAGGACGAAATAAAATAGGAAATTGAAGGCTGGAGAGGAAATTTTTGACATTTCCACCTGCCTCTAACGTTTCGGTTGCTTGAATATATTAAGGTAATATTCAAGGCGTCCCTTAACGTAGGATTCCATTTCCTCTTACCTAATTACATTTATTTTATTCCGATTTAATAGTAGATATTGAAAATAGTGCGTCATGGATTGTCTTTCCTCAGTTGATTCGAGACCGATACAAGTATTTCAGCGCAAAAATTAAAAAGTGTAACGAAATTGAACTTCCGAGATGAGAATGTACGAATAGGGATGATTTAAGGTTGGAGATATGTTAAAACGAGGGCAAAGCTCTTCCACGCCAAAATCTGACGCAAAATTATAGCTAATTAGAGATGATAAAGAAACAATGTAAATGTAAAATGAACTTAATACAGTTCATTCTGGAGATACCGGAAAATTCATAAAGGAAATCGCGCTTCAGCAACCTCCCACCTTAAATTCATTTAAGAATTTAATTTTACTGGTCTTGCTTTCTTATCTGATAAATAAATATCCAAATATGTATTGCACTGTATTACCTTAAGTAATTCATATTTATATTTTGCGGTATTTTCTTTAGATAAACTTGCCAAAAATTAATTTTTTTGTCCCTTTGCCTCGTAGGTATTAACACAAAATCGGTAATAATTCTCCGTCATTCACATATATATTTATTATATAATTTATATAAAGCACTATAAAACGTATATAGAGTGAAATGGCTACACCTACACGAACAGCCAATGCCATCTGTTGGACGATTGCGATGTCGGATACGGAAGTCGTTGAGGGAGAGGAAAAGGGAAAAATAAAGATCAGAGAGATTTTACTCTCCGACATGTTTTTCCTACTTAAACGTGCAACAGAGAAACTGCAATTAAAAAAAAATAAATTAATAATTTCTGCGACCAATTACATCGAGACCATATTACGTGAATGAAGCCTCGGAAACCCTTTTAAATGTAATATATTTTATCGCAAATAAAGATAAATTTAGAAACGCTTATTCTGTGATTTTATCATACGTAAGTGCTGTCAGAATTATTTAATTAGTAGCTATTTCATCTAATTAAGCAAATAATTGAATTTATCGGATAAATTGGTTACCATGGTAGCATTAAATGAAAAGCGCGGTTCGAATAACGCAGTCTCCTCGTTTCAGTTACTTCCGCCTCCAAACCGACAGATGGCGCGCGAACTCCTCTTGAAATGTCGATAAAAAGTGAAATTTTCTCATTAAATGAACGAATTAATCCAATCGATGGCGAATGTACTTTAAAAAGATTAGAATACTGAACAAGGAGGAAGAGTTATGTAGTTATGGAAAACCTAATTAAACTAAGTACGTGACATGTCGTAGCTAATGTTATGCAATGCCAACCAAGAAATCGAGTATTAGTACTCCATCCCCTTTTAATTAAAACGAATGAGATAAATATATCTACTAATCGAATATTGATGTTAACATCCGATTTTATCGTCAACACGTAGCAATGTAGGTGACTTTAAGAACGTCATTTACATGAGCCCCACGTCGTCGAAACAAATGAATAATATACGCTCCAAAATATGAATTCCCACACTATCTAAGGAAACAACGACATGACATATAAATTCTGAGTGTTTGTGTGCCTACAGTATAACCTTTTGACATGTCATAGTAAAATATAAAGAAAATATTATAGGTTTCTAATGTCAACAGATCCAATCGAACAAATTCCTAAGTAAACTATATGTAAACATGGAAATATCGATTATTTGCTCAGTAAGCTTGAAGTAATCAAAAGCTTGCGATCAAGGAACAGGATATTTTACTGCTGCTCTTATGCGTAAAACTCTAATCTGATTACCATTCCATGCTGAAAGGATGATGTGCATTCCAAAGCATTTTAAGTGTTAAATACCTTGAGAAATGCTGTTGTGAGGTATATTATGGCATGTGTCGTTTCATTTTTAAGAATATTCTCACAGAAACATGCACCACATAAGTTTCGCTTCATGAAAAAAAAATTCATAGCCGAAGAAAAGTAAGATTTTGATTAGTATCTAAAGTGGATTGGTGAGCGCTTCAGTTAAGATATCTTCTATGAGGATAAACTCAAGACTATTCTTTACCATTTGTGAGTACTGATTGTAAATATGAGTAAAGTAATGACACTCTGCTTCTCTCCTCATCTTGTTTCATATAATCCACAAAGCTTTTTTATCTATTGAAGAGGGGATGATGGTCTTTGAGGCTGATAAATTTACAGTCATATAAATTTCGAATGAAATACTCAGATGTATTATCTTTCAAGTTTTCCCAATTTTCATATCATGTACTCTAAAATTTATCTCTTAAGTTACACACATTTCTTGAAATGGTTCACCTGATTATCTTGAAGTAAAAGAAATCAATACTTTCCATTTACATTGACAGACCTACATAATATTTTGATGTTACAAGCAATATTTTTCAATTATTTTGAATGATGCCTTTCAAGGCTAACGTTAGCTTTTCAATAGCTCACAAATATATATTCGTCTATGGCGAACATTATCCTCTCCGAAGAATTTTTCTGAGTTGTTCTAAAAAGTATACCCTCAAATAAATGAGGTAAAGATTCTGTGGTGCTCTTCGAACGGAAAATATTCATCACTAAAGCAAACGTTTTCAATACCTAAGCTACACATTTTGAAATTAAATATCATTTAGCAAGAATATAAAGGAACGACTCCATATTTTGGTGAATTTGATTTTCATCCGCTGCCAAGATTTCAAGAACTGTCAGCAATTTAGAATTCAATATAATAAATAGTAAAAATCGGCGGAAGAGTATGCATATGACAAAAAATAACAATATAAACCCTAAAGAAATATGTTTATTCTTAATATTACTTCAGCAGAAGATTAATTTAGTAGAAGATCAAAGAATTATGAAGTAACCTGCCCAAATTTGGGTATACTTTCAGCATTTAATCAATCTCTCAAATATAGATTATAATTATTCTGCATAATCCATTGTGGCATTACCAAGGAAGCAATGGATTTAGAATTTTAAAATTGCGATTGATTTCATACAGGAAAAACCGTAAAACTGTAGTTACAGGTATCCAGGGCAAAAGCGCCCCGCCCCAAGAGAGAAAGTATTCGCCGGTGTATACGTTTTTAACTCCTAAAAATTTAACAAAAACTTCCGTTCGCACCACGTACATTCACAATTAAAACTTGCCTTCGGCGAGAGCACTTTCTCGGCCTCCACTTAGCTGACAATGACCTGCGCCCGAGGCCACAAATTGGAGCAGCGACGCCTATCCCACGAATGACCCACTAAAGGCGACGCAACGGCCGGTCCTGTGGCCGAAGACGAGGGCAGGTGAGTGGGCGTAGGTTGTGCACAAGGACCAAAGCGACACTGCGAAGCGACCATTCCGCCACTTGAAGACCCTTACGTGGGCATCAGTTGTCTCACCAACTGTCCGACGGGTGCCGAATTTTTTTTTTCTTTTTGGTGTAAAAGAGGGCGGACGAGGATGGTGGCATGAAAGGCGAGACGTCCGAAAAGGGGGAGCAGAGATTAGAGGAAGAAAGCATCTTTCAGCAGGAAAGGGAGGAGAGGGAGCCAGGTAAAAGGAGCGGAGCCACTGAGCACGAATATTGGACGAAGAGGGTTTGTCTTTGTTATCTATTCCTTAAAATGGAATCATTCGGAAAGATAAAAATAGGACAATGGTTTCCTAGAAGGATCTAGAAACCCTTTCTTTTAAATCTTCATCCGAGGGTGCATCTCGGTATATTACTTAGATTTTAGGGTAAGTGACTTCGGGCAAAATATTTTAACTTCAGTGAGAAGACTCAATAAATGAAAGGTACTTGAATATCACTGAAAATCCTGGAATATGAGGAATTAATTATATAGAAGCTAACTCTTTGGACTCCCTCATGCATCACTTCGAAATTTCTTGCTTGCGGGTAGCTAAAGCACGTGGAAATTCAAACGCTTAGTGTGTGCAATATCATCGATGGCGACCACTACAGGAACAGGTCGATATTTTTGTAAAGGTATTTTTAGGACAATTTAAGTCAATGTTCTCTTAATTAATTGTCTCAAGTGAAATCTGGTAGAATTCATTCTGAAATGCACTTGAAAATTAAAATATATTGTATACTGTGTTGGAATACACTATCATCAGGTACAGAAATTTCACANGTGGAAATTCAAACGCTTAGTGTGTGCAATATCATCGATGGCGACCACTACAGGAACAGGTCGATATTTTTGTAAAGGTATTTTTAGGACAATTTAAGTCAATGTTCTCTTAATTAATTGTCTCAAGTGAAATCTGGTAGAATTCATTCTGAAATGAAAATATAAATATTCACAACCAGGTTTCGGTGTTGGGTTACACCATCATCAGGTACAGAAGTTTCACATTCAACAGCTTAAATACTAACCAAAGGAGGGGGAGGGGAAATTGTGGGGTGGGGAGGTGTTACAAAGTAAGGGAGCCAGTTGTTATTCATAATAGGTCATTAAGTGGAGGGATTAATTCTTTCCCCCTCCTTTGGTTAGTATTTAAGTTGTTGAATGTGAAGCTTCCGTACCTGACGATGGTGTAACCCACCACCGAAACCTGTCGTGAATAAATGTATTTTGTGGGCAGTATATATTTTAATTTCCTAGTGCATTTCAATATTCTCTGTGATGGAGTTCAACATTTTTAATTTTGGTCTCAGCAACAGAATTTTATTTGAAGCAATATTCGTCATTGAGTTGTGATTCAAGGTGACTTCTCAACTACGTAATTATCTTGTTTAATATTACCAAGATGAAATAAATCTTCGACGACATACCCAACTCAGGCTGAGCGAAATATTTCGATTTTGTAAATCTAATTGCTTTACCTACTCACATTAATTCAGTAAGAATCAATAAGCCTTGGGCAAAGTATTCTTAACTCCTTTGCGGATGTTATTGCACCAATTTATCGAGATATATGTAAATTCCGCAAGTATTCAACCTTCCTTGGGCTTGAAGATGGCTATTAACAGCCGAAACTAGTCGCCAATGAATTATATATATTGTGGATTAGTAAACAAAATTTTTCTTTGTAGTTCAAAACCTTGTTTTGTATAACAATTTCTAGTGATTGAATCTTCCGTTTGTGAATATTTGACTCTTTTTGCCCACCTTCCGTCTTCCATTCCCACAACCACGACTATAAAGTCGATCCACTGGCTCTGAATAGAGAAAACAATGACGTCTTTCACTCACGCCTTTCTTCCCACGGTTTACCTATCTATTCTCAATTTCCGTGTCATTCTTCATTAGCTCCGCATATGCGACAGTCTACAATAGATTTACAAGATGTTCGGATTTGGAATAGAGATAATTTTAAAACTAGATAGAATAAGACGAGAGAATCTAAAGTGTGTAAAAGATTAATATATAAAAGATGAAAATTTTAAACACGACAAGGAAAAGATTCTTTAATTATCAATCTTATTGACACAGCCTTGAAAAGTCTCATAGAAATTTCTATTGAAATGTTTTTAAAGGTAAAATTCTTGTAATATCATTGCATTTTCACCATACGTTTCTCTCTGGTTAATATACACTATTTCCTAATTTACTAGAATTATAGCGGGAGATCCAAATGTATTGCTCCTGACAGCTTACATTTTATTCAGAAAAAATAGACTTACTGCTTTCTATATGTGTTCTGTCTCTCCTAAATTGGAACAAGGTTTTTAATCTCGATAAATACGCCCTACATAATCTAGAATTACATATAATTCAAAATAAAAAAATCAATTCGTTAACATTACTTGAAAATTTTCTCAAGTGACTATTTTTCATGACGTTTTTTCAATGAGGTCAATAAACTTTACAGAAACTGTCTTCATTTTATTTCAACTCTTATCCCCTAAACCTCTTACCATCTAATTATTGCTCACCGAAGGAAATACTTGCTTATTCGTAACCAAATCAAAACTATCATTTTTTGCATCATGCGTTCTTGGATAGCAAAATGATTATAACATATTAATTAATGATAAACTCTTACCTTCGACCACGATAATTAGTACATGTGATTTCTTTGGAGGTAATAAAAGGTTGTTTCTTAATAAATTAAAGCATAAGAGTTCTGGATTAATCATGAAAATTCTAATTTTAAAGTTTAAAATTTCCTAGTAGTTGAGGTATTTGTTATGGAAATGTTATGGAGATTAGGAATTTTTACGCACTTCAACACCTGCAGATGAACACCGGCTTAATGAATGAAAAACAGCATGGCAACGAAGAGTAAATAAATCCTGATATCACAATGATATGTCAGATAATTCAGAGGGTGAGGAATCTTGCTGCAACTTAGGAGATCGAATGATCTGAAACATTAAGCGCTTTCGCATGAGCTTAGAAGTTAAGCTCATTTATAATAATCACAGTTATAACGTAAATTGTAATTAATAGAAAAATTAACGTGAGAATGATTTTCAATTGAGAGCATTGAAAATTTTATTACACATTAACTGATCAATATTATATTGAATGTAAATGTTTATGTAAAATTTAAGTTCTTAACCAAGGCTTCAATTTAAGCGTAAATTTAAATACAGAAACATAATAAGCGCATAAATAATTCTAAAAGAGTTTTGGCCCTTTTAAATAATACTCCTTGAAGTATTACTTGTAAAGGTCACTGGAATGTCTGGATTCCTTGCAAAATTACCACTATTTCGTATCATTATTTTAACAATAGTGACCCCTGCGAATATCGTCAAGTAATATGCTCCAGAAAGTTTGCTTTACGAATCCATACAGTCGAAAATTTGGACTTCATTTAACTAAAAATGAAATTCACTAAAGGACCCTGGCTTTTTAGGGGCACTTCTTAAAGCGCAAATTTTAATATCCTATCCTTAAGATTCACCGAAGTTCATAATGCATATAGAACGCAATTTATCTTTGCTGTACACTGAATTCTTCTATAATAATATTTTTTGAAAATATGCATACTTTTCGCGATGTAAAAAATGCACACAAAAATAGCAATTCATAATTCGAATGTAGTGAATTTTTCTCCTTGAAAGCTCTTTTTAAAAGGTTAAATACAAATACGACATAAAGATGTAATTTTTTGGTCAATAAAACCCTGCTTCTTATCGAAGGTAGGCATACGATATTATCTTTCATATAAAAAATACTGCGTTTACTTTTATGTCAGCAGACCCAAGTTTTAATTCGAGCTTAAAGGATGAATACACCTTTCCCCTTACGCCAAGCAAATACTCCTTGGAAGTACTCTAAGCGGAAATATTTGGCAAGACATCGTCTCAACCGGTTGGTGTTCAAACCCTAATCTTCATCGAATCAGGGAATTTCCGCATAAACGTCCAGAGATTGAGAAAGATAAGAGTTTCGAAATATAATCCTAGAATATACATAAAATTCTAAAGGATAATCAAAATGGGTATAATTATTGTACTTTTGAAAACCTAGATTAACCGAACTATTCCTCTACACAATTCTAGAAGTCTCCGATTGCCAAACAAACCATTTTCACTCTTAATAGAGACCCTTTAGCTGATCTCGTATTCCCAGTTATACTCTTTCCCTTCCTCTGCAGAACTTGAGTCCAATATGACACTCAACTGCTCCGACACGCTTCTGTGCAAGACTTTGCATCCCAATTCCAACAGATCCCCCACGCTTACTCAACCGCATTTCCTGCTGAATCTCAACTAGTTCATTCAGAGTCAAGTGCAGAGATAAATAAAGAAGTGGATAGTCTAATAAGAGCGAGAAAAGGAAAGAGAAAGAGGTTTCTGAGATTAGCATAAGAATGCGGAAATGGCACAAGTTTCAATAACTTTCTGATCATTCAGATTTTCAATTTGAGTTTCACCCTGTAAAGAGATGATTGATTTCTTATTACTGAATTGTTATAGGCAAATAGTTTTACACAAAAAATATAATCAAATGTTCCTTTAAGACTAATTGTCATGACAGCTACTTGACAGAATGTTCCGATTTACTGCTGATTTGAGCTTGAAATTTGCTCATAATAAATATTAAAAGCGCAAGTTCGATCGATATTCTGTGAGAAATATTATGTCAATTTCTTAAAAATGTTTTTGTGAAGGAAAAATTCAGGAATTGGTATGACAGGGGATGGACAAGCCCAGCCAGGGGAGAGGAAATTCCTGGGCTATTTTATTAGAATGTCACCTGAGCCATTCGGCCTCGTAAAAAAAAAATTGAGTTACTTGAGCTGCGAATTGCGTTCATTTAAAGAGTTTAAAATCGTTGTAAGAAATAAAAGGAATGTTCGATCAGAGTCAAACGCAGTCAACATCTGTTTTTCATTGGATTTTAAGGCGCACTTCAGTGTGCAAAGTAAATACCTTGTCCTTTCCATTAAGTAAAACGAAAGTAATCACTAAGTAAATCAAGATAGAATATTTCCATTTTATGCTCTCTTGGTGTAATAAACGAGATCGGGAAGCAAAATCGTTTGAATACGTGCATTTTCTTCAGAAAATTACCGAAAGGTCGCATTGAGCACCCGATATGGTCACATGAGGCCTAAAGGCCGCAAAATCCCCACCTCCGGCCAAGCGACATCAAATGCATGAGAGTAAATAAAACCCTTAATTTTGCGGTCAAAATTCTCAGTAAATAGAATGCTGAAGTTAAATATAAGACACACATGTCGCTGGTTATAATTAAATTTAACTATAAAATTGAATGTGGAGGTGGCACATCAGAGGCCGTGAGATGACTAAGTAGAGAAAATACAGAATAAAATGATTGAGATTTGTTTTGAATAGATAAGAAAGGCCAAAAGGCATCACTAAAATGATCGAAAAGTCAGAAAGGGGAGAAATTTATCAGATACTTCCCACGAACACTATTGCAGGAAAACCTTCGATGAACAAACTGAAATGCCTATTGAGGCTCGAACAATTTGGATTGGATATCTCGGACTAAAAACCTCGGTATGGAATCGGAATGGAATGCTTGAAGACGATTAAAATGTTTCATGCAATTGAAGGTAGACAAATAGTTTAATTTTTATTTAACAAACTGAAATACCTATTGAGGCTCGAACACTTCAGATTGGATATCTCGGACTAAAAACCTCGGTATGGAATCGGAATGGAATGCTTGAAGACGATTAAAATGTTTCATGCAATTGAAGGTAGACAAATAGTTTAATTTTTATTTAACAAACTGAAATACCTATTGAGGCTCGAACATTTCAGATTGGATATCTCGGACTAAAAACCTCGGTATGGAATCGGAATNTCTTGCATATTGAAAAAGCACATCACAAAATCAATATACTGATAAAAAGAAGGAAATAGGATTAAAATATCCCAGTAAAAGGAAAATTAATTTCGATTTAACGTATAAAGTAAAGAGTGGAATTGGAAGGAAAAGGAGTTTCACGATGATGCGTAAATTGTTTTCTCTCGCTTCATTCATTACTTCTTTGGATATAAAATTAAAATCAAAAGACCAACCGCCTCTCATTTTCATTCATGGAACTTTGTAATGGAAATTTAACCCTTGCTTGTGAAGTTCTCTTAGTGACGAAGGATAACAATTTTCGCTTTACTGGCCCAAATTTTCCGTATACCATTGGGTATGTTTAAGAAAACTGCCCATGAAAAAATAGAGGATTATCACCTAAAAGGTAATAGAAAAAGAAAATGACATATTTATAGAAATTATGGACGATAACAAACAAAAGGAAGAAATGTTTCACGACCATTGCAATTTTATATAACTTTGAAGATGAAATGGAATTTCACGCATTACAAACAAATTGATCGATTGTAGTTATGAAACTGTTTTCACTGAAATTTGGCGGAAAGTAATTTTAAATATATTTTTCAAATATTGCAATTTTACCATTTAAAAACTTTAAAGAACTTTTCACCAAGTTCATTCACCGAATTTCTTTCAGCAAGATATAATGGCTTACATTGTAGGGTAACGATTACTCTTAGGGATGAATAACATTCTTTGCTGTGAAATTTGGGGAAATTTCACCGAATCACCCCTTGCAAAATAAGATTAAAAAATTAATAAAACTAACAAAATCGATTGATAAACACAAACAAATTCCTCTTAAGTGCTTATCAATGAAGATCATTGTCACATAAAAGGAATCTTTTCCGTTTTCCGGTTGCACTAATGACTGGGATGCATTTCTAAAGAAAAACATTTTTACACTGAAACATAAATATAAAAGAGTGATCCATATTTGAACCTAAAACTGAAAATTATTTAAATATTTATTTATGATAAATATCTCACGGCAGGCTTCGGTAACATTGACAGTTAAATAGATTAGTTACAGTCTTAATGAAGTATAAAAAGAATTTCAAAAAGTAAAATCACCGCATCCATTTATCCATTTCTTGGCTGCCCATCACAACAAATCGATCGATCCCACGCGTACGATCTGAAAATATCCCACTTCTGCTGGGAACAAAATGAATTCTTCCCACAGCACGGCTAATTAGATCAACCGTGTTTTCCCATGAGTTAGCTTTTATTTGCTCCAAGAGACCGAAAAAAGGTAACGTACCATACGAAAATACCGAAAGGGAAACCCAGTCCGAATCGCGTTAGTTTGGAAAAGTGTCGGAGAGCGCGCATTATCTACACTGTGACCACAAACCCTTAACCGCGCTCTTTACTCCGTACAAAAAAAATCGGTCATCTGCTCATGGCGACGGCCATGCGAATGGGAGGAGTGAACCGTTAGGGGGATGCCATAAACAAGAGGACCTAAATCTTTCGTGGGTGCCACCCCCGATGGAGAAGCAGCAAAAAATGATCCTCGGACCCAAAGGCGAGCGGGGGCGGGAAGGAAGTCAGGGAATGGAAGGCGTGAGAAGGAATGCATATTCATTGGGAGGAAAGGCCGAACCAGAGCGCAGCAAAGCATCCATCGCGCATCGAATTATGAAGATAAGAAAAGATTAAAAAGTTGTCGCGTGAACTAATTGATTTCTTCATTGAGCTCTTTCAGAGACCATAACGAGCTTGATTTACTCCAGTGAAAAACAAGGCGCTACCTCATCAGTTTTACGAGGGTTTCCTGAATATAACACAGTTTTGAAGCAACGAAGAAATTTATCACTTTTGTTTATTCACAATATGTAAGTTTCGGCTTGTAATGCGTAGACACCTTCTAGCAATTACAGTTTCGGGTATTACAGCGACTAGTTTCGGTTGTGGTTAGCCGAAACTAGCCGCCGAAGAAAGTTATTTATTGCAGGTTTGTAGATTTAACCAAATTTTCGTCGAAATAAATTCCACAAAATGAAACTAAATCAGTTTTGTTACACCATGACAATGTTATAAGAAAGAGAATGATTCAGATATTTTGAAAAAAATTATGAAATTATTAAAAACTTTGCTGATTCAAAAAAAAAAAAAACTAATATTCGTGTTTGTTAGGAGTCGAACCGCAAATTTCCTCGCCAAAGCCAATTAAAATTAAACTTATAAAATGCTACTCCGATAAGTATAACTGTCCTTTGATAAATTATTTTCTAATTACTTTATACCTAAGATTCATTCATGCCACATACATATCTTTAATTGGTCGAAAAAATAAGTCAACTGAAACTGAATTAGCAATTTTATTTTTAGGTATATTGGTTTTATATTCAAACATTTATTTTAACTATAACTTGATTACGTGCCTACTCTTAAGTAAACCTTTCCAAATTATTTTTAACGTCAGGTAATTAAAGGTTTA
This sequence comes from Ladona fulva, assembly GCA_000376725.2. NCBI lineage: Eukaryota > Metazoa > Arthropoda > Insecta > Odonata > Libellulidae > Ladona > Ladona fulva. The sequence continues at coordinate 30,600 of KZ308287.1, read as the reverse complement.
TATGTTCATTCGAGTATTCTTGAGAAATTGCTCTATTATCCTATGTAATAAATGAAACAATAATAGTTTAGCTTTACCTTAGATGTGTAACTACATATTACGTACACAAATATACATAACTACAAATAAATAGATTTGTTGCCAACTAATTTCCGAAGTTAATCGGAAAAACATCAATAAAATCAGCAATAATAATTGAGAAAGCTACATCTGCTACAATACCGTCTTGGAAGTGGATCACCATCTTATATTTAATAAGGACATAAGAATGTGTAGTGATTCTGCATAAGAATTTTCTCAGTTTATCCTATAAAACACGGGGTATCCAATAAGAACTTGTTGAAATACCGCAAGAAACAACGAATATCTTGATTAAATTAGAAAACATTTCGAAGATTAACTGATTATCAAAATTCATAGAAAATAAAAGTTGCTCGTAATTTTTCATATTCCTAATGATACTGATAGCTTATCTATCAAGATCTATTACTAATTAATTAACAGGCAAGTTTGCTTAAAGTATCAAACATTAGTTTTATTATTAATGATCAAAATAATCTTGCTCATTGAAAAAGCACATCACAAAATCAATATACTGATAAAAAGAAGGAAATAGGATTAAAATATCCCAGTAAAAGGAAAATTAATTTCGATTTAACGTATAAAGTAAAGAGTGGAATTGGAAGGAAAAGGAGTTTCACGATGATGCGTAAATTGTTTTCTCTCGCTTCATTCATTACTTCTTTGGATATAAAATTAAAATCAAAAGACCAACCGCCTCTCATTTTCATTCATGGAACTTTGTAATGGAAATTTAACCCTTGCTTGTGAAGTTCTCTTAGTGACGAAGGATAACAATTTTCGCTTTACTGGCCCAAATTTTCCGTATACCATTGGGTATGTTTAAGAAAACTGCCCATGAAAAAATAGAGGATTATCACCTAAAAGGTAATAGAAAAAGAAAATGACATATTTATAGAAATTATGGACGATAACAACCATTATCAAATAAAAACCGTAGATATAACTAGGAGTAAATTCGTAAATTTTAACTAAATATGCCTAGGAAAAAACCTCAAATATAAATCTGATTTCCTCCTACAATTTATATTTAAATGAAATAATTTTTTCTTCCCTTAAAAGCAGAACATAAATAATGTTATTATATATTTTGATTTTATTTCATTTCGAAATTTAACTCAAACGATCAATCA
>KZ308287.1:0-27176 GCA_000376725.2 Ladona fulva | reverse complement strand
AGAATAGATAATAAAGCTATTAAACACTGATCTTCCGCAGAATTAAAGCTGCATGTTAATTCTTACTTAAATTTTAATGCATAAAACTAAAAGCTTAAATCTCGTCATCATCTACAACTTCAGGCTTCTTTCGGTGGAATTCTATTAAAAAATTAGATTTATTTTTATTCAATGAAATAAAAGTACGATGACACCGACACACTTCCAGAAATTCAAGTAAATTCATTATTATGTGCTCCATGTTTTCTGCTCCTGAATCCGATGATTGCCGAGCGTGCAGAAACCGGTCGTGACTACGTTTTATTTTAATTGGGGAAGTTTACGATTAGTAGCAGTAAGTAATTTCCATATTTGGCTCAATAATTATCAGTTTTCCCAATGACCCTTACCACCAATGCTCGATGACTTCTGGAAAATAAATTTGCGGCTGTAATTGAATCGCGGCGCCGTAAAATCGGACTCCAGTTAGTTACGTCAGAATGAAGAGTGACCTAAGAAAGCAAAGATAATTAAAAGTCGTAAAGAGGGAAAAGGAGAGTCGGTTGTTCAAACCAGCCGCCTCCGAGTCTCAAAAGGCCCTCATGTTAAATTATCAGCATATGAATTGACTCTTTTGAATTTTATGGCCGAAATATGAATGCATGATTAGCAGAGAATTAATTTCCTAGTGTCTTCCGGAGCTTAGTTAGCAACGCTTGTATCTCCACAGGAAGTAATAATCTAACGCAGCACGTCAAATCAATTAAAGAGGATTCTAATTCGACATCCCCATTCGATTAGTCCATTTAATGGGCGATCGGTTGATTAATTTCAGAAAGGAGGAGTAATAAAGTTCAGGTAAAGAAATTTTCGTTAGAATAGGTCTAAAATGTTTTAATAATGCTACTAGCTTCACTTTCAAACATTAAATTAAAAATAAATAAGTTTAAAAGTTTTAGTTAGAAGCGGAACTACTTTTACGACATAGAGTAATTTTATTTATGCATTAAGCTGAAAATTCCTAACTGGTATGAAGGAACATGTTTTTTACTATTTTTTACATATACAAGATTTTAACTAGGAGTTTCAGAGCAGTAGATACTTGCTGAAAAAATAAATGAAAAGTATCGTTATAGTGATTCGAAGAACACTGGAATGAAACTACTATCTGCGGAAATTTTCAAAATAAAAAATAACTTCGCTTTGTAAAAATAAACGTAAGTTTTATCATTCCGTCGGTAATAAAGGTAATCGAAGGCATTTCTCGAATGGCTAAAGTGGTCATTAAACTAGCTATTCCAATCAATGATTTATGGCAGATACGGGTCGCGGAATTCAAGATTGAAATGAAACGAATTTATAGGAAGTTAAACGATCGTTTACCTAACATTATGTATAAATTAATTCCTTTCTTCGAGATGGTTTTATTTATCATCGGACTGCCTTCGGCTAAAAGTAATTCTCAAGGGACGTAAACTGCGAGGGATGTAACAAAATGAGGAAATTTCCTAACACTTATCGATTGTCACTTCGGAAGATTGTGTTCGGAACCCGATAAAAACGGGAAATATTTTAATGAAAGCCTTTGAAAATATCCCGTCTATAAAACAAAAGGAAATTCTATTTCGCTTTCGGGGAAATGCGCTATTCAACGTTTATTCCAGCGTTTCGGAAAGAAAGTGAACAGATTGTATGTTGTGTGCCTACTGTCCTTTCCGAGCTAAGAAGTTTTATTGAAAAAATTCACGATTCTCATATCCTCCGAATGTCTTCCGGCGGAGTTTTTGTTATATCGCATGGAACAGGTTCCAACTTCAATCACTCGCTTTACGACGGAGCGTCAGGTATGTTTGCGTGTCTAAATCTTAGAATTGTACGCCGAGCTGGCTTACAACGGGATATGTGAAGGCATAAATAAGGATATATAGTTTCTCATACACACGTGTATCGTGCAAAACAAACGCACACATGGCGCAGAAACAGTGAACACACGCACGCAGGCTCATGCATACCAAACACCCTTCATTCGTGCGGAATCAAAACGAGGCGTTCCGCAATCAAAATCGGACTTGGAATAGGAAAAGGGTAGGCGGAGGTTTAGTGGTTGATCAGCGGAATTAATTAGTGATTGATTTATTTATTTGCGGCTTAAATAAACCATGTGGTACTCTTGAGCCTTTATTAACTCATTAGGTGGTGAGCGTTGTACATCTATTGACTAAATACTAAGATATCGTCAAACTAATGCAGGCCTGCACAATATACGGCCCACGGACCGCATGTGTCACACTAGGATTCATTCTTCGGCCCTCAATTGGTTCAGAGCTTATATTTATTCCCATTATTGGTAAAAATATAAATTTTACTTGAAAATCACTAGCTAAAAAGATACATTCCAAGAGAAATATCAAGAATATCTACTTTCAACTTAATTCCAAATTACACTGGAGGAAACGTAGCACATCGCAATAGTTATTTATTCGATTTTGATAACATTGATTACATTTTGACTAAATTTGTATTCATATTCTTTGCACAAGAACTTAATTTCCACTAAATTCTTCATCTTCAATATCTGAAACCAGATATAAAAGAAATTTTCAACTAATCCGTTGGGTAAGGAATAGAGAAACTGATGAGGAAACGGAACGGTTTTCATTTCATTTCTCCTAATCCGTGGGTGATATTGATGAAATATTGACTTATATATATGTGAGGAATAAAATTCGACCGCCATCCCGACCAATGGCGACGAAGAAAGGAACGATTTCTTCTCGCGGACGTCATTTTTCCCTCTCACGAAACCGATAAGGCGAGAATAAAAAAGGGAGTGCTAGGCGTTGATAAGGGCAGCGGTCCTATCCGAAGCTGTCATGGGCCGCCCTCTAACAAGAATCCGGCGGACGGGGATGTTTGGCGCGACCTTTGCCTTTCCCCAAGGAGACTGAGGGCGCTGGACGTGACCGAAGTTGGGAAATGCCTCCCCGAGAGTAACTCGTGCATACTGGAAAAGGCTCATTCATCGAAGAGAAACATAATGACCGATAATTGGATACGCGGTTTGTGGAGGAAGAGTTGTGACATTCGTTATGAATTGGCTATAGGGAAGTGGATGCAGGGTCAAGATGAGAGATTGGAGAAGGGGTAAAGCAGGAATGAGGGTGTGGGGTATTGATTTACGCGATGGGTGTGGGAGATCATTGACGGAGTCCGAAAAGGACAGATGCAAGGAAACGGGGAGAGTGAGGCTAAGTTGACAAGGTCAGGGGTCAAGTCAGAAATGCTTGTTAGCAGATTCTTTCCCAAAATGGAAAAGGACACAATGTAAGCAAATTGTTGAGGTCAAGGGAGTTTTGGGAACTTCGTTTTTAATGGAAGGACTTCGTTGAGAGTGTTTGGGTGTTGGATAAGAGGGAAAAAATAAACAAAAACGATCCTTGTTGTTTTCCTTCGTTAATTACATCCTTTCAACGTGAAGATAACTGTTTTAAACTGACTAATCCCTTTTATCCCCATATTGCTCATCATGACAGATTATTCTTGCCTTTCCGTACCGAAGTAGATGTTCTGCTACAGCGACAATTTAAATTCTTTGGAGAACCTATTGAGATGACTGAGATGAGATCTTTGGCGCTGAAATGCACCTCATTATTCAGAGAATTTTACCCAATATCATCTAGTTTTGGCCACATAATATCAACATCGCACAATAAATAATTTCTTCGATAAATGTCGTTTCTTTCGCGAATTTTTGATTGATGCCTCTGAATCGGCAATTATTTGCTTTATTTAATGGTCGTGAGGGAGAATAATTTTTTCGTTTATCATTCGTCAAAAACTGAAATATACTGCCAAGGCCAGTAAATACTATATTACTCGATACCTCCCAAAGTTTTTAAACTCTAAATAAGGACGTCTACACTATCTCATTCTAATGAGCATTCTCAGTATATGCTACACCAAAATTAGAAATTCCCCGCAATTGGCTCATTTCCTATCCCGCAATCTCTTGTCAACGGTATCATGAATTATGTATATATCTTTTCTGTCATGAAAGTTTATCTATAAGGTCTTTATTCTCAAACTTACGACTCCTAATTCATCATACTGTTCGAGGTATCCTTTGTTTCTTATCCCAAATGTGTGCATTTAAAATGCTAATATTAGTTCTTCATATGAGGAGGGTTCCATAGCCTCATCTTGTAATCTAATACCCAAGAATGCACTTTACAGCGAAGAACAGCGAGTTGCTGGACTTTCCCCAACAAGTACTACGATGACTGTGATTCGCATGCTGCCGGTGCAGACGACGTACGGTGATTGTAATGATGGCCACTAGGAGATTGCATTCGAGAGGGTCAGTGACGAGAGTAAAGAAGGGTGACTGGTTGGGTGCGCATCTCTGCAAGAACCGTGAGGAGTCCTCAAGAGACTGAGTGCCATTGGCCGCATCCGGATCTTTGGTAATTTATAAATTTCCATTTCTGCCGATATATTTTAATTAGGTTTTATCTTTCACGCTCCGTAAAGTGGCTCTCTAATGCAGGGGTCAGTAAACCTTTTGAATGGACAGAAACTCCCAGACGAGACGGATAAAACGGAACATCTAATATTATTCGAGTCCTTTCACTTGTATTGAAAAAAAAATAAGAGGTGTTTTTAAATTTGAGAAAATGTGAAATTGTTACTAAATCGTACATCTAAATGTAACTCTAATTTGAAAAGTGAAGCACCATTGTGTATAATTCGTTCGTTAGCCTCCTGAGGACTCCCGACGGACTGGATTCAGCCAGGGCCGTTATTCAGCGACCCTTGATCAAAAGCAGTTCTTGTATACCTTAATTGCATCTCTTCCGAACTGAAAAATTATTTTCCACCAAAATTATTTCGTAAACATATCACGGCTTACGTATGCTATTCCGAGGTCGATTGATTTTAAAACCCGATGATAAATGTTATTCCACGAATTATGACCAGTTCATATTTTATTTTTTGCTTATTGTTTTCTATCTCAAAGTATCATCGACAAAGATGGTTATGGCACCATTAAAGATATATCGAATTATTGATGACACCTATTCCAGAGTGCCTCTAGCATTTCTTCTATCTGCGGGAGAATATTTGTAAATGCTTCTATAAAAATTCTGTAAAAAAGGGAATCCTCAAGAAATAGAATTTAATTAGAGATAAAGGCAGCAGCTAAGAATCTAAAGAATACTGAGACATTGTGTTGAATTGTGGTATTTTTTAGAGTTTTGACCAAATAAAGCTGTATATGGTAACATTCTTTGTGCAGGAAACGAGATTCGGTGATGTATTGGTTGACTAATTTACGGACAAATGAAATGCGTAAGTTAACAGGTGCCTATCAGTACCTCAAGTGCACATACAGTTAAGGATATTCTGACGTAACTGCAAAAGAACCGTGACTTATTTTTATGTGATTTTTATTTTATGTATTGTCTTTATATGCATTTACTGTGTTTTCGCATTTTTTTCTCATCCCCCTGTGGGCGTTTTCCCGCAATGTGTGTTTTTTCTTTGTCAACCTTCAGTTACAAAGATTTTTCCCCCCACTGCACTCTTTCGTTTAGTTTATATTTACATTTTCTATATAACATAATGACGTGCAAGTTTACGTGGAAGAGAGATCCAAATGGGCATAACCTCGCAAATAAAGCAATTTCTATCCATCTATTTATGTAATACGCGGAAATTTATCGACAAATTGTAAAGTTATGGTGTTAAAAATGGCGTTCGAGTTATATCATAATTAATAAGCTCTTGTTAATTAAACAATGTAACCTTAAAATCGATTTTTCGAAAACATTTGTGTCGTTCGCACTTTTCATCGCATAAAATTTTCGGAATATTTCACTCCTGTCCGTCATCTTTTAAGGTACGCCATGGACGTGTCAAGCAGATCAGATTTATTCAGAAAACCCCGAAGATTTTGGAGGATTTTATCCCTTATCGTCCTATTCATCTCACCGTCTTATTAGACTCCTAAAATATCTGTGTTTATGTTTCGTCCTCTAACCATCCCACGCTCTTCTCTTTTGACTTATTCATCGCCGCGCATCCTTATATATATATATATATATTCCTCTTTCTCTCCATTGAAATTTCTCGCTTTCCATTTTTTCCACTGCCATCTGTCCCCCTATTCGTCCAATCACTTTTTTATATTCGCAATATTCCTGAAGCATTTTTTTCTCCGTAGGGACATAAACACCGAGAAAAACGACAAACCCGTTGCCTCCTCCGATTTTCATTCCTTCGTTCATCTGAAGCACAAAATGAAAGCGTCCTTGGAAAGCCTTCTCGCCGTCGTGAGAAGAAAATCAGCCGTCACGGTTAAGGTAAAATGAGCACTTGCAGCTGAACGATCGTAAGTATTCCGAATTTCCTATTACAAGGGCAAAGAGAGACACGCTTAAGTCATCCTGCACTAAATTTCACCCTCCGAGAAGTTATGATCCCCATCTAAATGAACGGAGAAAGTTTTCATGTGAACTCGTCAAAGATAACCGCTTATAAGAGATCTCTCTACGCAGAGCAGAGTACCTTGCATGAGAGAACTGCCAGACAGAATTCACAACCATAAAGAACTAGGAAGGTAGATTACGACTAGAAATATTTCTATCTCCGAATTCATATGTCAACAGATATCGTTTCAGCAAGATATCTTCTGGCTTACTTTCAGCAAAGCGTAAATTATATAAAATGTTCGGAGACTAGAATATTCTCGATTTCCTCCGTACGTGTTTACACAATTTGTTCGTCCCAAAGATAGGAAAATGTAACACTGTTTGCTACTTTGTACCTCACACATTCATTAGATCTGTGGTTAGTAATAGATTAGTTGTTTATCTCTGTAAGCCTTTAGTCACTTGGGTTTCAGAAAATGGCGACAAACTTCAAGATGACTCGTAAAATATATGCCGTAAATTAGCGAGAATTATCCCGAAAGAAGACTGCAATGGAGGCAAGGTTGCAGCTTGTCCACTTTACGTTTCGAAGTATGCGCGAACATTCAATAAATTTCGGGAACTGGATATTGTGAGATAAGAAGATGCGTCGTAAGTTTGGAGGAAAGCGTTGGTGGACAAGTGACCATGGCTGTTCAAAGAAGTGGACTGCATACGAAATGCCGATTAAATGCAAGAGTGCATAAAAATGTGGTTGGTAGTCGTTTGCAGACCACTTAAAAGAAATAGAAAGTTTAAAAGACCTGCGAATCGCAAATTATCAATACTTAGCATCAGAATTAAGGATATCCTCGTAAACAGATAAAAAAAGCTGCGTTAATTATGAAAATTATGAGACCAACGGGTGAAGCTAATAAGGGAGAGCCAGAAGCGCTGTTACTTTAGGAGTGCTGCTCTCTCTGATGGCAAAAAAGAATGTAATTAGGCAATAAAAGTAGAGATGTCAAAATGTAGAACCCGTGACGCACGGGAGAAACCGGTTTTGAGGACATGTCACCAATGATTACAGGTTAAACAAAATTAATAGGAATTATAAAAAAGAGAATAGTTCTCCTAATAGAGCGCCCCTTGGAAGAGATAAACATTATTAAATTTATGGTCCAATACGGAGGGGGATACAAATCGTTTGGAAAAATACAGTAAAAAGTTTTTCAGGAATAGTAAAAAAACAGAATATACTTGGCTGGAGATTCCCTTAGAGATTATCCTCAATATGTAGTTGAGTATGCAATCATAATTTTAATGATTTATGACTTCCCATACCAGTACTACTCCTAATATAATAATAATTTTAGAATTGTTTTAGCATTGTGAAGTCATTCAAGAATATAGTGAAGTTTCCAGTGTGAAAAGGTAGCATATTATTACGATTAATCTTTTCCCCATTATGAGGCCTTGCAAAAATTTTGATCGTTCAAACCCTTAATATCTTCACATAATCTTAATTATCTTAATACAGACACAAACGATTCAGAAAAGTATAGTGAAAAAATGCGAAATCCAACCTTGAAACGGGAGATTAACGCAAGGATACAATTTCCTTAGATTTCAACACCCCATCATCTGAGAACTAATACAATTCTTTCATAAAATAATTCTTAATTGTATCAATAAACAACGATTACCTTTTAGATACGTTAATCTCAGTACGAATAGACTAACTACTTCTTTCCCCGTTCTCATTAAACAGATATTACAGATGCTCATCGTTACCCAATCGAACAAGTTCCCACCACATTCAATCCTAAGACTCTGTTACCTATAGTATCACTTAAAATCTTGGAAACTCATTAAGATATCCGCACTTAATTCCGCGCACTAATACGAGACATCATCAAAGCATCCTGAATTCCTCCCTTCCTTTCCACACTGCTGCTAATTTGTTTTTTATAAGAGTTCCTTTATGTTTCCTCTCATATCTCACTTTTCCGTTCCATAATTACCCTCTTTCCCAAGGCTCTCCGCTTTCCTCAAGAAAACGACCGCCATACCCAATAGCATTCCCCTCGAGTACATTTTCGTCTCCCATCTCCCAGGAGAGTACGCAATATCTCGGAGTAAAATGAGGGAGAAAGCCCTTCCAAAATATTTTCTACCGGCATCATCGACTAGACTCCTCTCCCTTCCCTTACATTCTAAACATATTATGCCACACACACAGGAAGAATTTATCTTGCTTTCCTCCCCGAGCACGTGCATATGCAAACATGAGGTAGAGCTATACCGCTCACGGAGATAAACCCATCAAATCTACATATTCCGTGGATAAGAGATGAACGATGGGATAGAAACGAAGGAAATGCAACGGAAATGACGGTGGAAAGATGGAATCGAGTTAAACGCCTATCCTCTCGGAAGACTAATGCAAAATGAGGCAAAAAAAGGAAATGCGAACTCATCAAGGACTGGAGCGAGGTTAATGGAAGATAATTTACGTGCCTTGAAATACAGAGTCGTTGCTTACATTTTAAGCTATCTCACCGTTAGGTAATTCCGTAGGGATTTCACGCTACATATTAAATTAAACTGTTTACGAGGAAAATAGCATCCTTTTAAAACAGGAGGCGTTGAAAGGGTGAGTGAAAGATAGGGAAAATAGAAAAGGAATAAAATGATTTCAGAAATGTGCACGAGTTGCTCAATATGTGTGTTTGATGAGGGTCATTAGGCGGTTGCTTCAGGATAAAAAGTAGTTACTAAGTAAAAAGAGGTATTGCGGAAGTGTATAAGGGAGAGTTTAGAGAACCGAGGAACTTGGAAATAGTTAGAGGATATAAATATGTCAAAGAAAACCCATAAAAAGCGTACCAAATCTATGGAAGCTGTTTATACCCGATTGAATTAAACGACTACGGGGGAATCTTCAGCTTACGACGAAAGTCTCATAGGCGAATTTCACTTTAGATCTCATCGTTAACCGATGAATTTTATTGTTGTTTATGATAAACATAATACTCGCTCACGTTTATAAGCACACCGTTCCAACTTACATAGTAAGGGGGATGCGTATGTTTGTAGACGAACGGAGATTTCCAGGAAATACACCCCGCCATAGGGAAGGATTTGAATGGAGTTATTGGCATTGCAGTTTCATCGTAAACAGCCGAGTGATTTAGGGGAAAATAGAGCGGAGTTACACCTACACACTTATGTGAACGCGGACGTTGCACACGGCTGTTTTTCCTCAAGGTACCATCCCAAAAGCAATCCGACATGCCGAACGCAGGAAAATAAAGTAAAATAATAAATAGGAGAGAATAAATAAGGAGAGGAGCGGCGTTGTTATTTTATACGAATCCATGGATTCCGAAGTAGATGCGTGACCACGGGATATTTTCTCCTCTCGTTATCCTCGGCCATGGCCGCCACGCAGAGCGCGTTATTGATGGCTATTTGCCTTCTCTTCCATCCGAAGAAATGAGTGGCGTAAGAATCGGGGGAACAGGAAGGGGCGGAGAATCTATGGAACCTGCCAACTCGAAGCCTCCGCAGGAACCAATAACCGCTCTTCTGTAAACTGCCGCCTGGTGAACATGCCTACAACTAAGAGAAGTTTTTCTATGGGGGAAAGAAATCAACCTAAGCTTCCACTATGAGTCCCTATCCTTTCCTAGGCAACGCACATCCCGTTAGCTGAGCATCGAAAATCTACCGATTCTGTGGCTCATGCACATGCGTCTTTGTCAGATACTGTAACCCAAGGTGGGTGGCGAACGTGTGTGACTCTCGGCGTTCTCTAAATAGAATTTTTGGTTGTTTATTTACTTGTAGTAGCATTCGTCTTATTTCCAAGATCTCAGAATCAATTCTCTCTCGCCCCAAAACAAAGCTCTTTCTTCCTCTCATGTTAGAGTCGAAAGAAGCATAGGAACGTACTATTTCGTCCGAGGTCTCCAAGGCGTTGTAATTCATTATTTATTTAGCTTAGTCAGCTCAAGCACAAGGAGGACGTAGGTAGGCATAACGTATTCATGCTATCTCGAATGAATACCCAATGAAGACTATTTTTAAAACTCATCCTCGCTTCCACTTTGTCGGTCGATTCAGAAAAGAGAGAAGCAATGAATGAGTTCAGCTGAGCTGCTCACTTGTATCACTTGGTAAATAATTAAAATAAGAAAAAACATAGAGAATAAGGGCTTTATCCGATAAGGATTATTAAAATCTAGAGCTCATACTTATCTTTCAACATGTGATGTACCTCTACATAGGAGAACTAAGATGTTGCTTTTTTGTACTGTTGTCCACTGTGCTTGATAAAATAGTCGAACAAGATCATTTAACTGTTTTATTAATCAGGACAACCGAAGCTAAATCATAAGCAGATCACTGTAGAGTAGAAGTAAATAGATTCATGTCGGTATGTCTCATACAACCCGGTAGATATCCGGTATATATTGGGAGAGCGCCGAGCTGATTCTCACTATACTGTAGTTACGATTCATGTAGAAAGAGTGAGAACTATGTGAGCATAATGCCATTGTTATTCTAAAATTTGTTGGAGTGTATTATGCCATAACTTAAGAATGTCAGACAATGTAACAGCCACTAAGCGCCGCGCCTGTCTCTCAACAGGATTCTCCCCTCACCATCAATTTGTTTATGTTTTCACGAGAGATGCGACGATTGCAGTCTCCTCTACTTCCCTAAACTCATTCGTTTGTTTACACTACGTCACACATCTGTCCCAATCCTTGATGCCCAATTCCGTCTCCCTTAATTCTTTCGTCTCCAAAAGCTCTCCATCTTTCGCAGCATCTGCTCTCATTTTAACGCCCGCACCGTGCTTATCCGATGTCGGTTTATATGTTTTCTTTGGAGAACAAGAGTGGGGATTCCTTACACATGTAAATATCTCATTATATCATCGCGTTCCTTCTCCATGTTGAGAAATTGTCCCTCTAATAGTTTCCGGTGCTATTAAAGGATGAAGTTCTCACCGAGCAGCTTCCCTTAGAGATGATGTAAACAAAAAAGAATAGGCTCACTTTAAACCAGAAAATGCTAAAAGCTGATGTAACTCGATTTTCATCAAAATAACATTCAATTTATTTTGCGAGATGATTTTAAATTTTCTCTATGCTTAAATTTTGTTCAACAATTACGGATACTTATGTTTCTCAAAAAAAAACTTTCAACGTAAACTTTAGCTTCTGATTCCAGCCCAGAAAGTAGTAGAATAGAAGTTGTCTCTGATTATTGAGTTAGTTGTAGTTTTAAATAACTCCGGAAGCCATTAACACTCGATTTTCATCAAAATAACATTCAATTTATTTTGCGAGATGATTTTAAATTTTCTCTGTGCTTAAATTTTGTTCAACAATTACGGATACTTATGTTTCTCAAAAAAAAACTTTCAACGTAAACTTTAGCTTCTGATTCCAGCCCAGAAAGTAGTAGAATAGAAGTTGTCTCTGATTATTGAGTTAGTTGTAGTTTTAAATAACTCCGGAAGCCATTAACAATCGAAATTGTTGATGGTTTCTGGAGTTCTTCTAAACTGCCACAGAAAACAGCGTTTTATTAATAAGGTAATTTAATTGACATTCATGTGGTTCAAACCTGAATAATTTGTTTCTGATACTCAAACTTTCTAAACAAATAAGAAAATAATTCGTGATAGGCATTAATTAAAGGACACTGGTCGGAAAAAGGGCATAGATATTGAAACGAATACGAAAAATTTAAGACCTACATAACTTCGACTGAAAAAATATCACGAAATGATACTCATATAGTTGTATATAAAAATAGCCGATATAGGCTTGTTTAAGATAATCTACTTAACTGACCATTTACTATTATATCCATCATAAGTTAGTAATTGGAATTAATGGAAACTGAAAGAAATAATCAGCAGTTGAAAGTGAATATACTTTTAAATCATCTACGTACCAATCCTAATTTATCTCTAAATTTCGTAGCACTTACAATCACGTGAAATTTCTTGAAAAGCATCATAAATAAAAAAAGATTATTTCTCTCAATACGTCGTTTCGTGTTTCATATACAGCCATTATTCTTCAGTACTGCGCATTTAGATGAGTATTTCGCAAAATTTTCAGATACGATATCTATTGTATGACCTCGCTTTACGACGCTGACTGCAGTTAAAAGGAAACATGGCAAGATCTATAATAAACATACGTATATTGCTACACTGCGTTCCACTTTTTCTGGTCAGTAAAATAGAAGAAAATCGCGGTTGAGATATTCGACTTTAAACTATGATTCGCAGTGTTATTTGCCCAATCGTGGAGTTCCTCGTAAAAGTAACCGGGCATGAAGAGATTTTCGATAAAAGGTAAACAATACAGAGGGTATGATTCATTCGTGAACTGTCGTTAAAGTATAGAGAAAATGGAAGGTTCTATAGAGTCAAATGTATCTGTGATTTGTGCATCAGGTCAAAAACAAAAAAATCTCCCACACTTGCAAAAGTTATCCTCAAAAGTATAAGCCCAAGTAGTTAGATATGTAACTCATCTGTTTATGATCAAAAATAAAATATTTTCCCAATATGAGTTTTATTATTAAGACCTTACTAGTTCAATTTTTAAAACCGTAAAAATCTACCCCAACCTGAGAAATGTTTCAAAATGTATAGATATATGTTGCTAGAATATGCATCTACATCTGCATAAGTACCCTACAAGCCGCCTTTCGGCGTGTGGCAGGGGGATGCGTAATATCTGAAAATTTTCCATTATTTCCTAATGATGATCTTACGAAATATAGCGATTAACTTAGTTATCAAAAGTCGGGTTATAAGTAAAAATTCATAGATGATTCATATATGTATGCATCTAGCAGTAATAGGGAACCAACTATTTATGCTAGTATTTTCTAGAATAATATCAGTTTTTTAAATATGCTTCGCTTGTATTTACGTAACTTAAAGGTACTCATTTATTCTGTATTACTGCAAATAACCCAATCAAGATAACGGGTGCACCGGTATACTTAAAATTTTCTGCATGCATTCAAAGTTTAATGAAGTCAGAAACAAGCACCTCTGAAACGGACATGAAACATAGCGAAGGAAGTACAAATTAAAAACATGGAGACGTGCACCGAGTCAATTAGGCCCAATTAAATTAAAATAATTCCCGCAAAAATCCCTCCATCGCCATCTTGATTGCGGCGAGCCACACCCATCACTAAACGACACCCGGTTTCGGCACTTGGACTAACCCACCGCTTGTCTTTCCACCCAAATCCCTTCCAATTACTTCGTCAACGCGTATATCTTCCCTTCCTCTTCCCCTCTCACCTCACCATAACCCTACGAATCCCAAACACTGGTTCATGTATTTACAGTGGAGCTGTCCTTACAAAACCCACCCTCATCCTCTCCGAAGCATGTCTACTCGCCTCGATGAGCAATCCTCACCCAATCGAAGGCTGGGCCGTAAGAGAGGCCCCTGTTTTCACCCCGAAACCTCACGCTGATGACGTGGATCGCTACAATGTGTGCCACACAGCACCCTCTCCCCTTATGAGGCGCCCATTTCGGTCGCTTCCTGATGGATCCGTCAGCGGGCGGGGTAGCCAAAGACTTAACTGAAATACACGGAAATCGCTCACAAGCCCGACGGAGATGTTGAAATAAATTCACGCCAACGAAGAAGAATATTAGTCGTGTCATCAAAAACAAAAATAGCCCAGGAGGGGGATGATAACCCTCGCATCCTCCGCGAAAGTGTGAGATAGGTTGCTAAGCGACATTCTGGAGGCACCCATCTCCTCTCGAATTCCTCCACCATAAAGAGGAGTACCTACCCAACCTTCTCTCATCCTCCTCCACATATATTTTTCCTTTCTTGCAACAGCTCCCGCCGTCATCCCTCCCTTCAGCCTGAGACTCATCATGGCTTATTTTTCTCCTTCTCGTCCATTATCATCCCGAACGTAAGCACCCCTAACTCACGTATTCCCTCCCTCATTTCTCTCCTCCACCTTCATCCACTTATTCTCGCCCAACCCTCGTTCCGTTTCACGTGCCTGCAAATGAATCCCGGAGTGTTTTCCCTCTCTTCACTCTAATTTCCCTTCAACCCTCCCACTCCTTCCCCCGACAGCCAATACTGTCGCGCGTTCTCCGCTCACGCAATCACGTTTAACTTATCCAAACACCGAAGTTTACTCCACTCCTTGTCGCGGCAAAAGTGGACCATAAACCCTTTTCCAAAAACATTCATCGAATAATCTCGGGCGGTTGTGCGTGCGCGTGTGGGTTTAAGAATGCCGTACATGCGCACGTGCGATTGCGTTAAAGGAACTAGTTAGAGGATCAAATATACCATACGTTCGCACTCAATGACATGAGAAGATTCGCCCGTTGAAGTGTCATACTTATCGAGGGAGCGGCGCACCCTACATTTCTTGAGTATAAAAATAAGGTAATGCTGTAAGTATAAGAGATACGTGATAGAATGAAGTAGAAAACTATGGTAATTCATCTCGAAGGAAGAGTCTGAAGTTGATTTACAATAAGATATCGGGAGACTGCTAAGGAATATTATAGAAGGAAAACGTCCTCAAAAATTTTGCAGCAGAATTCCCTTACAGATCGGACCAATTTTTAGAAAGAGATTTTAGAAGGTATTAATAATGAGTACTGAAGTTTTATAGAGGAAATATTTGTAATTTGTATACGAAAATACACAGTTTTAAATATGGTTGAAAAATATCAATTTCATAGTCTCCTAAACGCAGTCGAATCGAATACTACTCAATTTAAAAATGGGTAACTGTCCCTACAGGAGGAATTACCATCCTTTCCATTCTCAGGTGTCAATAATAATTAATTATTATTATAAATGCCATCAATTACGACGATAAACTATAATATAAACTTAAATTAATCGTTATGTAACGCAATTATTATAACGAAAGTATTTATTAGTGCTTATATAAGTAATATTTGTAAGGCATTTATTTCAATTCTTTTCTCTGAATTACATGCGCTAAAATCATGTAATCTGCCACTTTTGGCTGATGTGCCATAGATTGGCCATCCCTTCCCAACAGTCCAGTCAATTTAAATCTAAGGTTGATTTATACTCTCTTAAACTCTATTCCTATCAATTAAGCAATCCTGTGTTATTAAAAATCTTGAATGCAGTAACTGTGGGGAAGGACGAAGTAAAAACTATCCGATCCTCAAAAACAATTGGGGGCCCCTTGCAGTTAGGCAGCCAAACATGCGCCTAACATGGGAATGCGAAAATACCAACAAAAATTCGCAGTTTTTCAGTGGTTCTTAAAATATACCCTATTCTGAACTCCCACCAACGAGGAATAGCCAAAAAAATTCGGATATTTACATAATTTTACATTCACCCCTGGTGTTTAGGCAACCCAATTGACGTCTAACGTAGCATTGCACTGAAACTTGCAGTATTGTGGGGAAGAAAGTGATTCAAAGAGAGAAATTGGGCGCCCTCTTGGAGAGGTGTTCCACGTGCAGATGGCGCCGAACAATGGCGGAAAGAGGAGAAGACGTTGGTCAACGAGTCACAGGTCGCCTCCTCTGGTTCGGCCTCGCTCCCAATCGAACCCCCCTTCGCCAGATCCTGTTTCCGCCTCCCCTCCGTGCACTCACCCCTGAGACGGCACTGTGACCGCAGACTCACGAAAGCCATTCCCCAGGAAACCTGAACCGAGTCGAGGCGACCATATCTTCGAATGCCTCTCCACCATTTTCCTCTTTGGAATCTTGGCGTGCGGCACATTCCTTAGCTTACAGCGAAAAGTAATTTATTTTAAACTCCGGGTTGGGGTTCGTAAATCAAAGTGTTATTAAATATGTTTCTAGAATAATTTCGAGTTCGCTTCGTTGTCGTTGTTAGCTGCTTTCCAAATGAAAGGTGAACTTAATTGAGCCTTGGTTGAGTTTGGTGTGTGGGTCAGATAAGTCCGAGGCCGTCAATCTGTTGAAAGCGTTCGTATTCGTATCGTTGCAAATATCCCTTCTAAATGTTTCATTAAAAGCACAAAAGCAATAAAAATGTACGGGATTAAAACGTTATTGCTATTCCATGGCTAAATGACTTCGATTGATTACTTCTGTTGTCAGAGTGAAAATTAAATCCTTTTAAGTGATAAGAACATGTCCAATTAGAAGCGTAATCTTTGAGGGATAAATAGAAATCTTTGCTTAGAAAGATCTGAAATAATGTATCTCTTAACAGGAATTGCATTCTGAGTTAAATTCTCTACCTTCACCGAATTGGAGGAGGTAGAAATTTTCAAGCAGCCATTTATAGCCAATTTTATGACACTTATAAATGATTTCATAACTCAAGTTTCTGATGTGTTATGATATTTGATTTACTTCTAATGATTAATATCTCCCGTTAGTGATGGCGATAGTTATATATTGTACAACCAAACTTTTAGTGCATGGAAATGTAAATGAAATCTTAACGCACACTCTCACAGGAAGAAAATAGTTACAAAAATATGAAAACTACTAAAATTGAACGTATTTATCAATTTAAAACTGAAAATCAAAATATTGAGTCTACTTTTGGGCTTAGGGAAGCAATGTTAATGCAATATAAGCAATGTATACCAATGCAAGTACTTTGATAGATGAAACATCGTTTCAACTTTATTACTTGTTGGTTAATACAATATTTTGTGCGAACTCTCTCCAATATTTATAGTAAAATCAAGAAGTGTCTAAAAAATAAAATAAGATTTTGATAAGAGAACACGTTTGAACAGGAATTTAAACAGGAGCAGAAAACCAGTTGTTTCCAGTTATGAATTTACTTGCAGTCAAATAACACCATAATAAAAATTAAGCAACCTTTAGAAAAATTAAGAATAAGCATTTTTTAAATATTTAAAACTTAATGAAGATGTCTTCAAACAACAATCATCTAATAATGAAGATTTTTGAAAATATAATTTCCTGAAGCATCTTAAAAATTCATTCTATTATTTGTTTTTGAAATGATAGTGATAATTCATCAGATATTCCTTCAGTCTTCGCACTTTATAGAGAACAATTCGGTGGGAAAAGAAAAAATGAAAAATCACTCTCGAAATTTCACCCCAAAAATGGCTTCCAGTGCCTTGCTTGCATATGCGACCGCGTCATGCATTCGAGAAGGACAATAACCCAAGCGAAGAAAATTGCATTCTCTTTCTCGTCCCTGTTCTTTTTCCCCGCCGAATTCCGTATTCTCCTCCATGCGTCGGGCGAGTAAATTTTCAAACAGAAGGGCGCCAAAGGCGTCCTCCGAATGGCTGTACCCACATACAGCCTTCATTCCCTTTTTCGGCGAACCCTCCAATTTCCCTTCGACACTCTCCCTATCTCTCTTGAGCTCGCTTTTATGGCTCCGCTCTACCTGGGGAACCCTTTGGGCATAGCCACCGGGAATAGAGCGAAATAGGGCACGGGAGTAAAGGGGAAGGCAGATAATGGAGGGAGATGATGAGCGAGGGATGAAGAGGAGTAATGGAGGGCGGGAGAGAAAATAAGGAGAGAGAGGGTGTTGGGCGTGATGAGTTACGTGCTCGGAAGGGAAGTTAACAGCAAGGAGCAGAACACAGATGCATGGGAGTATATGGCTCATTCGGCCCAAAAAATAAGAAATTTCAAAAGCAACGCAATCAGGAGAAAGGAAGTTTTATTTTCGCGTAAAATATATCGAACGAGGGTTTACGACACGAGAGAGTTAATACAGAAATTGTCGCTACAATGTTTCGGAGCTTATGACGGATTCCGCTTGTTATTAACATTCCTTTTAACTAACTAATTTTCTTCCTGTGCCAATTCTATTCGAAGTATATAGCTACCGTTAAACGAAAATATTTATTGTTTCCCCGAAGGACTCCTACGACGGGTGCAAAAATTTTCAGACGGCTACATGAATATATGTGCAATCTAGAAGCAGGTGAAGGTATTTTACAATAAAGATAACCTAGAGGAATTCTTTTGGTCGCCTAATATATCTGAACCTTCCATGAAACAACGTAGACTTCGTCGTAACAAACCTTATACCCAGACATTCTAAATTCAAATGAATTTATTTTATTAATTTTTAAGTGAAGAATAGATATCAATATAGTGCAGTCCAAACAAATATAGTTCCGCGTGCCATTTTGGACACACCTGTCACAGGTTTGCTACTCCTGCTGAAGAGTTTCTTTGAATGAACACAATATTATTTGCGGTAATCTTTCATACCTTTCGATGGCATCTTTGGGTTGCATGAGAGAATTGATTAATCTTGAACGCGTCGTGCGAGAATATTACGCAAATGATAACGGAGGCACTGAAGTAGAGCTGCACGAGAAGAAGGGATTTCATTGTAGCAGAGTTTTATATAAGAATAAAATGAACGCCAAGCCAAAGTACAAAATGCTTTGTAAATGAAATAGTTTTCTATGAATGTTGATGCGTGAATTCAGCTTATAAGCCTTTATTTTTATACTCAGGAAACAAAAATAAAGCGATGAAGGTAAAGTCTAATACATATAATTTGTAGCTATCTCTTTATATCTATTTGTACTACCTAAATTTATCACAACAGTAATGATGATGAAAAGAAATCAGCCGCCAGCAAAGGCCTAAATGTCTAGTTATCTCCACCATGATATTTGCTCGTTCTTTTCCATCTTTAAAATGCAAAGTGATGTTCTCAGAAATCTATACCGTAATCTAATCGCACATACTTATTTTCTGTATCTATTGATTAGATAAAAGTTCATGTTGGTTCCTTGCATTTGCCTACAAAATCGCAGTATCAAAAAAAAGAAAAATCAGGCAAATATTAAAGACTGAGAACCGTCATACTCGACACGACGGTCATTAATGCCTTGTCATGGATAAATTACGCGCCGGCTGATGATTGTGATTTTCTTCGTTAATTCAAAATTTATTTTTTTGAAGACATCACTTTGCAGGTGGCAAACGCCATCAATTTCGCTTTAAAAGCTCAATTACCATTACGGTCGGAATCACAGACGTGCACTTCTATGTGGTAACAAGGAAGGGCAGAGCGAGGGGAAGGAAGAGCAAGCGGAGAGGGAATAAAAAAGCGGGAGTAGGTTTTTCTACGACGGGTTGCGTGTCCACATCGCCTCCCCTGGCCACAACTGTCCTCTGACGACAGGGACCTGAACTTTGGAGGCAGCAAGTGATGGTCGGCACTTGGCACTCAAATGTGGAGGCAGCCGCCGCCATTCCATTCCTTTCCCTGGCCGCTCCCATCCCACTACTCACCGGGACCCGATCGATGGAGACTCGTGGAAAGCCAGGGCGGGATAAATGGATTTCCAATTCTGATCCCCCTTTCCGATTGACTATGTTTTCACGATTTAAATGAGGTGACCAACCTCTCGAAGTGACAATTTGAGAGTCCAAAAAAACCACACAGGACGACTACTTTTCCGGAAGACAATTTTCCCTAAAATTATGTGGCGCGTTCGAAAGCTGCACGAGTGTGAATGTTTGACGTACACATCCATTAGCATAGTCAGGGTTGAAAGAATGAGATCGAGATATCATGCATAATCTCAAAGGAGGCTGCTCATTTAAAATATGAATACACACAGCCTTGTTTCAATATCATACGCATCAT
Source organism: Ladona fulva (assembly GCA_000376725.2). Lineage (NCBI taxonomy): Eukaryota > Metazoa > Arthropoda > Insecta > Odonata > Libellulidae > Ladona > Ladona fulva. Next base: position 7,102 of record KZ308287.1, on the reverse strand, counting down.
ATTTGTTTTTGAAGCATGGATGGTTAAGTGTGTTTTAATAAAATAAAATGGTTCTAACACCAAACACTTTCAATACTAACAAAGTAATATGGGCTAATATTAAGATACCTACTTCTGTGTTAATAAAATGAAAACGAATTATCTCGCGTCAGAAACAAAAGCGGTCGAGAACAAAATCAATCACTTCGGCTTTCATTTCCAAACTATGTAACTTGTTCAAATGCATGAATAGTATTAGTGAATTAGAGTAAGAGTTCAAAATAAACTTTATATTTTCCGTTTGTGAAATTTAATGACCGTAAAACTGCGAATAATTCTGGTGATTTTAATATCTACTTTTATGTAGCTTTTTAAATAGAAAATAAAACTTTCTTTATAAAGGAAGAATTTATCCACTTTCTCCCCTAAGCAGCGGATATTATCAAAATTAAATAAAGCTCTGAAGATTTTGAATGAATAAATTTTAAGCCTCTTACCTTGAAGACACCGAAATAGATTCAAATTCGGGTTGTTAAGGATAATGTAAGAAATCTGAAATGTAAAATGTATACGTTTAAACGAAAGGTGGCTACATCAATTAGTCTTCACTTTAACTACACAGAATCAGGTAAAGTATTGTGGAAATCCATTATGAAAAATTAACACTCTTTTTGAAAAATTAACTCCGTCTTTGCTTATTCAAGGTTATGAGGAACATTTTATCCTAGTTTCAAGCTAAATGCAGAAAGTTTAAAAGGTAAGAAATTCAAAAGCGACATCATAATAAACGTGAAACTCGTCTCTTTTCTCCGAAAATAATGGAAAATCTTAATAATCAGCAATCGCATAACATTTCAAAATTTTCAGTGAAAGTATTTTGCGGTTGGATGATTTTTGTTGGAATAACCGGTCTCAAGATGAGTTTCTCGGAACAGCGTTCACTGCCGTAAATGTCTGAAAACAAGCAAGTCTTCGTTAAAAACGAAAGATACCGCAAAAAATATAAGTAATATTTTTTGCGATGTCTTTCGTTAATTTAAAATATATGTGCGTATATTTTTTACTCTGAAGTTGCGAAACAGCCTGAACTAACGTATAGTATGTATGCGGTTAGAAAAATGCTTAGATAAATTAAAGTAATACACTAAAATTTCGTGGGACTTTATTCAAAACCCTTAGCTGGTTTATGTTTTCTGAAGTTGTTGTACATGAGAATCTTTCAATATCGCTGCATTAGACTAGTCACGAAATAAATTTGATAACCTCGCGCATCCTTAATTAAGGACTTTAGAACCACGCAGATATTTAACAACTGATAAAAATGTGACTTCGTCGGTAAAAACAAAACGGGCAAAATGTTCCCAAACTCTGGTTCATGGATAACCAAAATTTATGCTATGCGAGCTTTAAGGGGTGCACTTAGTCTTAGCTAGGGGCAAATAATTAATCACAGCTTTTGAATTTTTGCTAAGAAAGTAAATCCGTGAATTTAATATGTAAAACAACAAATTAAATATGAATGAATTCCATCAGCGAAGAACTCAGACTTAAAAATGATGGTTAGTCATAAATGCAGATCTCATCCCTGAATAGCTCGCGGTCGCACGAAATTATAATAATAAAACGTCTTTATAAAAGGGCAAAATTGAGACTTATTAGACTCTTCTTACTTCTCACAACTATTTACCGAACGGATTGCATTTCGCTACGGCGGTTGAAGGATGTCGAATCTTCGGTATGCTCTAAAGACGAAAATTATGGATCTTCTCACCGAGATCCAATTAGTGAACAAGGCTGACAGTGAAGAAGGGGCTACATCATATAATCGCCTTCTTAGCCCAAGGTTATACGAGCTGCAGCGGAACGGGTAGATAACATAGCCCTCCATTTGCGGCGGCATTCCTCCAGAGAGGGAATACTTATCATACCCAACAACGAAGGAAAGCAGACATTGCCAGAGAAGCAAAACTTGTCAACCAGTCATTTAGAGTTCTTTGCAGCCGACAAAAAGGAGCGGCGTGGATGCAAGCCATGTGGCTTCCTTGGACGAAGGCACGACTTCATTGCAACGTAATATCCCGGTACGGGCATGAACAGGCATCTTGAGACTTAGGCGACCTTAATTGTACTCGTGAGAATCCGCGAGAAATGACGGAGAATTATCGCGGGGTAATGACGCAATAGAAGATCATCCAACCGTAAGACGGTATGCAGTTCTGAATGCGTTGGGAGAAGGTGATAACCATCCAGAATTTCCCTGGAAAGACCGGGGAAAGTAATGTTTTACCGCCGGAAGACTTGAGTTACTATATAACAGTAGGATTAGAGCGGCTTTCAACGACCGTAATGGTGACATGCTATAACAAGGATTAAGGTATGCCCAACAAGGTGCATATTAGGTACTCAAATTTGCCGGGTTTTTCTGTTTATGGATATACTATACAGGGGCGTAGCCAAGGGGGTGGTATTGTGGGTTCAAACTCTCCATGAGAACAGAGTGAACAATAAACGATAACATATGAGAGGATAGCCACTTGCAATTATGCCATACAAACACCGCTGGAGATTCCCTGGGTATACACGCTAAAATAAATCAGTTTATATTTTCATTAGATTTTGGGCGGAAGTATTTCTGTCCCTGGATTTTAGGCAATGCAGTGTTACCTCCATGGCTCTAAACCCCTCTATGGACAAATCCTGGATATGCCCCTGGATTTATATTCAAAAAGGTGTGAGTTCGTGTGGCTGAATAGGTCTTTTTCCCTCTATTGAAGTTAGAGTTATTAATGACATAGTGGAGCACTCCTAGGAAAATACGTGAGTGACGCTGGAGGAACAACTTGAGGAAATCTTGAGCGCTCGACGTACTCGTAGTAGCTAAAGGTTTCCAATTTCTCGTTTCCCTTTGAATCCCATCTAAGCACGAATAAAATGTAATCGAGATCCCTTTAGAAAACCACGACTCTGCGCGGGTAGAATACTTAAATATTTACGCTTCAGTAAAAGGATACTCTCCAATGCTTCGAAATAGTAACCGGGAACATTAAATAGCCGAAATTTCTCGAAAATTGCTGATAGGCTATTCTATACTTATAGAATGTTATCTTAAGCTGATAGAATGATTCTGTTAGCTTAAATCAAGCCATGATCTAATTGACCAAAATAGAACATAATTTAGAATTTTCTTTCTTGAAATGTTTAACTTTAGGGATATTTTTAAGCCTTCTTGGTATTTTGAAAAGTTTGCAAAAATATATATTGTGAAGCAAGAAAGCTCACTTGGTCTCGCAAGAGATAAAAGAAATTTATATTACATGTAAATGGAAGGGGAACGCCGATTGCGCGTCGTGAGTCCTTCCGCGGACTCCTTTGACCCTTGACCCCTTCCCCATCCCCGCATTTATGTCCAATAACTCAGCCCACCAACCATCACCAAGTCCCCCCTCCTTCGGTTAACCTCTCTCCGACGCCGTTTTCGTCCCAAGCACAGCTCCACTTGTCCTCTTCCCGTTTTGACCTTTGCCCCCCCGAAAAACCATTTCCTAAACATCCCGCGCTGCTACCAAGCCCACCATCACTCTTACTACAATGTCCTGTTTTCGAGCTGTAAATACTTTGATGTCTTAAATCATCAAAAACTTCTCATGGACCGATTCTTTTGTAACTGTGATTCTGAGCCGTGAATGACGTGCTTACCATTGCGCCAGCTTAGAAAACTATCATTACTTCGAGAAGCTGATAAGAGGGATAGAAAATTGGATGTTTTTTTACTTAATATCGGAAGTAAATTCTGCCACTGGTGACGTATTCGCCGATATTAAAATCATGATTTACAACACGAAATATTTTCTGAAGGAAATCTTTGAATGGATTTTTGTCCCATCAGCAGAAAAATCACATTCTGTCGATGTTGATCATACCACATCATGTAGAGAATAATTCGGGAATATGGTATTTCAAGAATATTGAAACTATATTCGAATAAGCTCAAAATTGGTCGGTTATGTTTGTGATATTTCTCCTGTTGTTAGCAGATATTCAGTCAGTTTTCCTTGCGGTCTCAATTTCAGCATTCATTGAAAAGTTAATTGACCTTTCCTAATGGATGCGATGTCGCACCAGCTTCTGTTATTCCAAACTTTCAAGTTAAAATAAAAGATTCCTGCGACGATTTCATACTAAAAAGTGTGATAACTTGATACAAAAATAAGGCCTCCATTTCCTCCAGCTCACATCTTTCCTCTCTCTTTAAACCTAGGTTATTCCATTCTGCAACTTCTGCAAATAATAAGAGTTTGCGGAGGGAGGACGACGCCAGAGGCAGCAGTTGAAGGAACGATGGCCATTATTAAGGGTTGGAGTGGAGAAGGCGGAGCTCTCAGAAGAGCTTCAGAAGAAGGCGAAGGATTCGGGTTATGGAACGTGAGAGGAATTGCAGTTTTACGGCTTACGCTAAGAATCCTTCCTCAAACTTTTCGAGAAAAAACAACTCCAGTTAGCTTACAGTAGAATCAAGGTAGAAGCGAAACTTTCCCTCCAAACTTAGAGACGTAACAAATAAGGTCCATCAAGAACTATAGCCGAAGAAAAAGCCTCTAAATCGTAAATATTTTAGGAAGGAGTTTGTTGTATTCGTGGATTCGATATTTGTTTATTTAAGCCAAGTACGATTCCGTAAAATTACCTTATAAACTCGATTCTCCTTATATTTCAGAATTCAAAAAGCTAACAGTTAAATTACCCGCTAATTCTGGAAGTATCAATATAAATATTGACGACCAATCTGTCTTAATTTCACCAAAAGATTTCACAAAAGAGATTTTTCACTCCAGATAAAAAAGAATTTACCTTTTACTCTTAAACATAATTTTACTCCGAATGGAAAATGTCCATGCTTAACAAAATATCCAGTATTAGTGTCTGGATTTCATGGCAAAAAGTCGTATTTTAAATCTCGACACTATCAGCTTTTATATATACTACGCTTTGATTGAATTGCGACTCATTGTAACCTATGATTTTCGCATGACGAAATAATTTTATCGGCCCAAACACTACTCCTGAATTAGATTATAGCTGCAAATCAAACTTTAGGGGATGAAGTCGATATGTTCTAATTTATGTACTCATTCCTGAAATCCTAATCGAAAAGGTTGCTGGTACCTCACCGAAAGGCACGCCTAAGTGTCACAAATACCGAACGCACGTTTCCCTTTCACGCGCAACCAAAAGCTCCTTCCATTATCTTCCGGCCAATCATTCCTCCCAACCACTCTTCGCATCCTTAATTCCTTCCTACGTTCCCCTCCTAAAAAGCTTCCTTAACAGCACCTCTTCCCCAGAAGACAGTAAAGGAGACCTCTATTCCGAGTTACCATCCACTATCTCTTCATTAAGTGAAAGTACTCCGAGTTCTCCCCTTTTCCATCGTTTTCTTCACCGCCGCGTTTACCAAAGAATTGAGACTTCGCACCACATTTAATGCTTCTCTAATATATATTAAGGCTCACCACCGTCGTGGACGTATCTGAATGTTACACGAATAACTGAGAAGTCGTGAGATGAAAAGAACTGAAAATATAACCGTCTATATATATAGGAATAGAAGGCTGGATTGTTTCTTCCTGCTGAAATCCTCTCTAATTATCTTAGAAAAGTACTACGTATTAACGAAGAGGATTATCTTTTGACGTAAATAAGGTGATAGTTAATAGCTTTTTGTTCACAATAAATATTCCTCAAGTAATATATAACTATTTTAACCATACTTTCAAATTAGCGGAATTAGTATAACTGAAGGATTCAGGAGTATTTAATGTGTGGATATTCAGAGGTAAAAACAAAAATAACTTTGATTTTCTGTGAAACTTGGAGGAAATTACTTCTATCTTTATCAAATGGAATCAGATTGATGCTATGATAGAGGAATTGAGACCCAAGTCTAAATTAAAGTCAGAAAATAAGCTATACGCCTAGTTACTATTCTACTGCATACTAATTCTTAATAGATTCATAGGAAGTTTCGGTTATTATGGATATCCTGTAATAAACTTCTCTGACTTCAAATTCTTAACTAAAAGCTCAGGATGAATATTTTGAAAATTACGGAGAAACTAAGCATTTTTTCGTGAGATAATCTTTAATTCCCTGCATTTCTCAGATTTATAACATGCGGAAGATTTTTCCATTTTGTAGACGTCTCATTCTCTCATATATGCACCCCTTTGGGTAATCCTCAGAAAGGAAAAACTCGAGGCTTGGCTGTATTTCATTTTCCCTTACTTTATTTATTTTCTCTCTCGTCGCCCCTTTTATCCCATCGCCCCTTTCCATCGTCGACCTCGCATATTTTCTCTATTTCCCTTTTTCATATTCTGAACGGATACACTCATTCATTTCGAATGCCATCCCTTGGAACATATCCGCATGTCCTTTGTAATTTGGTGATCTCCTTAGCAATCTAAAGCATCTCCTTATTTGTAGAAATGCCAAAGCATGAATTTCTTTCGTGCTTTCTTTCCCATTTTTAACGCCTTTTTGGTCTTTTTTATTCAGTTTTCATGTTATCATTTTAAAAATCCCTTTGAATACATTATTTTTGTACCGTATTTCTTAACCTAATTCTCGCCTTTTCCACTGTAAATGGAAACGAAGTAGACTACTACATCAGTTCAAACACTTACCCGTTTTTTGTATAAAAACAGTTAAGGATTTAAGGAAAGGTGGATTTATTTGCATGATGAAGTCATGCAACTAATCCCACAGGAATAACAAGTGTGAAAAATAGCGACATGACTGGGACTCGAAACCAGGTCTCCCACTTTTCCGGCAGCTATTCTAACCACTGAACTACCATGCCGCGTCTCTTCCACACTTGATGTACTCTTTAGCAATTTTAGGAGCAAGGATGCCAGTTCACAAGTTCACAGTTCACAGTTTTTGTTCACAAAAGCATTCCCTAAAAAGTTTGGAAGAGACGCGGTAGTTCAGTGGTTAGAATACCTGCCCGGAAAGTGGGAGACCTGGATTCGAGTCCCAGCCATGTCGCTATTTTTCACACTTGTTATTCCTGTCCAAAAGCAGTTGACGTCTACTTATCACCTATTCCTTTACCTTTTCCACT